>WBNO01030490.1:0-85216 GCA_013400575.1 Peucedramus taeniatus
AGCAAATGTTCTTTGCATGGACTGCTGGAGCTTTTCTCTGTAGTTTGCAGAGGGTCACAAATATTCTGCAGTTAGATTGAGAAACAAAGCTCTGTTTGAACACTACACTCATAAATATGTTATCACCTAATGCTGACCACTGTTAACTGTTTTAATGGTATGTTATTAAATATGATGGTCCAGATGGAATTCTGAGGTCTCTTTTGCTTCCCTACCCTATCCTCACACTGAAGTCTCAACATCAAGCTGGCTTACAAGCTACAGGCACTTCTAGATGCATACATGTAACTTCTGCTTCTTTCAACTCCTTAAAAGCACTGTAAAAAGCTGTGTGAGCACATCAAGCAGCTGTAGGACTTATGCCAAATTGCATTTCAAGCACATGACCTGCAAAGGCTGGGGCAGTCCAACAATTCAAGTGCAACAACAAAGCAGGAATGCCCACTGAACCAAAAACAGGTATTGCATTTAAGATGCATGAACTCCAAATTCTTTTAAAGTCTCTTTCCCTTGAATTGCTTGTTCTCTCTTCCTCAGTTAATTTCTCTGCATCTTAGTTCTCATCCTGAACATGTTTGCTGCCCATGCCCAAAAGAAAGCCACTAATAAGCCTGCTAAAAGTAGCAGCTAGAAAATTTGAACAGGAAGGAGCATTATGAAATATCCAGTTCAGTATTTGGATGGAAGCAGAAGGATAGGGGAGAATAACAGCCTGTGGATTTGAGACAGCAATGATCCCCTGAGCAAGATTCTTAACTGTTACTTGGTTTAGAGGTCATTTTCCCATTACTGTCTTTTCCAAAATGTGTGAATTGTGGCAGGAGATTTTAGAAAGGCAGCATCAGTCACTGCAGATCTCACTTACAAATACAAAACATACAGCAACATCTGCTACATAAATCTGGCTTCTGATTACCAAGGATTAATGACTGTTGGTAGAACATACCAATATCTTACACTGTAGCCTCCTGCTGCATTTGCTCTCAGGAAAGTAGGTTTCTTTCTACCACAATAGTCATCAGCTGCTTCCCTGCCCTTGACTTGCAGCAGGCTATAGGTCTGGTCAAAGAACTGGCTCTAAACTAAGGGAATTTTTGATCACAGAGGTTCACAGCCTGCTTTTTCATATCCTGTCCTTCTTAGCAGCACAACCTATGATGTTGAGGTAGCTGAAGATTTTAAATTAGTCTAGTTCTCAGAAATGCAAGTGATTCCAGGAAGTCCAAGTGCTGAATGTCCACTTACTTTTCAGGAAATTAATATATGGCACTTTCCAAGATTTCTAAAATTAAGCTCAATGGTTTGGAGCCTGTCAGATCCCCAGATCCTAGCTGCCCTCTTTAATAAAACCACTTTGAATAATACTCAAGTGATGCAATAAAAAATGCACATTTTGCACACAGCAAAACTATGGCAGTCTGTCCTACTGTGAGCGTTACCTGCACATTCTGGGTTGTCTTCATTGAAATTGATTGCAAAGTCATGAGACACCTGCAGATAAATGGAAAGAAAAGAAGACTGTTGTCAGAAAAATTATTCCAAGAAGACTTGTGGTTAAACACTCTTGACATTTTTTTCTGTGGTAAACCTGAGACCTTTCAAGCTTTCAGCCATTAGGTGTGAAATACAGTCCCAGCTGGAGCTCCCCGCAGAACCAAAGCAGCAAAACTGGAATCAAACTTGTCAATAACAACAAAAACAACAAAACAAAGCAAAACAAAACAAAACAAAAAGACATGAAGAAAACCCACCCAAATACATTAAAAAATCATATGGTGTCAGGACTGGGCTATCACTGCTGGGCACAGAAGAGGAATCTATTGCTGAGGCGATTTAAATGCCAGCTCTCCCTAGCTCAGCATCTCAGACTGCAGGAGAGAGAAAGCAGGTTGTGCAACAACAGGGCAGCAGAAACTCAGCTCACTTGTGCATCCTGACCTCACTGTGTGAACAGTTCCTCATTTAAGGCCAAGGAGTACTGGGAAAGTAATTCTCCAGAGAAATCAAGGATCCACTGTGCAACAGTAGTTTAAAAAGTGTAAGGAGTCTAAGTTGGTTAAAATGCTTCAGTATTCTGGGGGTAATAAATAAAAAAAAATACTGAAAACTCTTGGTTTTCCCTGCATGTGGTGAATATTTCAATATCTCTGTCTCTCTCTGAATCTATAATTAAATCATACAGAGCTGTTTTTTAAAAGAACTCACAGTGAATACAACAAAGTAGCTGATTTTCTAACAAAACAAAGTATTTTGTCTTTGGTGTTCTGGGAAAATAATACAAGAATTTTGTATGCTTTAATAATGCTAGGCACTGTAAATCTCCAGTTCCAGAATTCCTCTTTAAGGTTTATTCTTAAACCTTCATTTTTCTTTTTCAGATTCCTTTTTACTTCTTTCTTTGATCACTGAAAAGTCTTGATTCCTTTTAATCTCTTAGGCTCTGAAGCCCAGTCTCTTAATTCTGTTTGTCTTAATTTTTCTTGAATGAAAAAGCTCAGATTTTGTATAATGTGTGAATATACATATGTTTATATACATATATATATTATATTTTATATTTTATATGTATATATATTCATATGTATATATATTTTGACTTGCAAAAAGTGGCTGAGAGTTTAGCAGGTAACTTGCGTAAAACTTAAAGTTGAATTTAGGTGTATCATCCCAGATTTAAGAAGGCATTTATATAACTGCACTTATATACATTTAAAGCTTTATAGATCTCTGTAGGATTTTCAAAAGTGCCAACAGTCCTCGTGGTATGGAAAGCAACCTCCTTACAACGGAACCACGATTATTTCAGGAAGAGATTTATTTGCTGGATGTTGCTGCTTCATTTGCTAGTTTAGATGTATTGACAGCAGGGTATGGGAATTGGTCTATGACTAAGGGTCCCATAGATCAAATTTGTGACTGCAGAGAAGCTTCTGTGAGAGTGAAGTGGTGTAAGTTGGCTAATTACTGCCAAAGAGAGTTCTTCATAGAGAAGTGGAATTTCCCCATCATATGCTAGTCTTGCTTACCACAGTGATGCCTGCCATTATTAAGAGGTTAAATGAAGCAGTACTTCTACCATGATGGGAAAGGACTGAAGCAAAACCTCACTGAGAAGTCTGCAGTTGACTTAGCCCAGACAGGCATTCAGCAGCCTACACCAAGCATCAGTCTTAGAGAGGGTTCTACCTTGTCCATTCAGTCTATCCTACTTGGCTATGGAAGATAGTTAAGGAAGTCACTATTTCTGTTCCTCACTGAGCATCAGAGAAGATCAGGGCTGCCAGAGACACTTCAGAGGTGCTCCAGAGCCCTTCTCCCTGGCTGCTCTGGATGTCTCTCAGTGCTCTTTGTCCAGCTGGTATCTGCCAGTCTCATGACCAGCTGCAGGCCAAAGGTAATTGCATCTGTCAAGAACTGTTACAGGAGTTTTCACTCATTGATATTTTTTGTTGTTGTTCATTAGCCTTTTTCTTTCATTTAGGGTTTCTGTATTTTGCCTTAACTGTGTTATAAAAGCAAAAAGGATGGCAATGCATGTTTATGTATTGCAGACTGATTCTTCCAACACTGTGCCTCTTCAGTGATTTTGTGTCTTTATTCCAAATGCATTTGAAAGTATACCTAAAGGAAAATACAAATCTTTTCAGAAGCTGTGAATACAGTATTTTAATCTCACATGCAAGCATGGTTTGGATGCTTTTGTTGCCATACCTCTTCCAGAATCACATAATGCAAACAATTTATCTGGTTCAGAGCTATGGCACCCAGGCTATTATTTAACAGACAACAGTTCAGGCCAATAAGGAAAGCCTAAGTCTAGTCAGTGTGCACAATGATCTAAAAAAGAATACTATCTGAGCATCAGCTGCTATCCTCCTAAAGCAAAGGGCCCTCATACATTGTCATCCTGATTCACAAAGAGCAGTGTTAAAATGTACCCTGAAGGCAGCATAGGAAACACAATGAATGTGCAGAAGCCTTGGCTTGTTTCCTATGCTCTTCAAGTAATATATCACAACTTAAACAAGATTTAAGTATAGTGTGATTGAGAGAAATTCTTTGAGCAGCTCAGTGATGGTTCACAAACAGGAAATCATCACTCAAGGCAAGGCAACAGCAGATATTTTTAAAGCAGAGCTTCTCCAAATGCTCAGAACTCATCGCCCACTCTGTTAAGCAAAGCCAAGTGTGCTTTAACCTGCTCCTTTGCTGTCTTCCCTGTGCTGGCCAGAACTCAAGAGTGTCCAAACCAGCAGAGACTTCAGACTTATACCACGTACTGAAGGCCTTACTAAACTTGGGCTGCTAGCTGATAGACTCCATGTAAAGCTCACCCATGTCAAAAAGTGGTTTGGATCAGACATTCAATGCTCTTGCTTTCTAAACAGTGCAAGGTGATACGTTTCCCTCCTTTTCTTTCTTTCTTTTTTTTTTTTTTTTTTTTTTTTTTTCTTTTTTTTTTTTTCTTTTCCTAACTAAACATGCAAGGGCTTTGTGACTGAACGGCAAACCATGCTGATGACAGAGAACCAAAAGCTGGTATACTCAATGGCATCTTTCTGATATTGAATGACACAGCCTTTGAATGACACTCCCAGAACTGATAAACTTATGACAAAAAGGAGGCAAAAGTTTGAACACCTAAGATGCTGAAGACTGAGAAATCCTCAGTGGAAACAAGAAGGCACTTGGCTGTTCAGAATGTTTATATAATTTACTAGGGTAGTTTATATTGTGGATTGACCTAACAGCCAGGAAATCCTGGAATGTGTCAAGTCACACAAATACAGAACGGCTCCTTTACATCAGTACCTGGCACAGAGAACTTTGCCAAGAACTGCAGACCACGGTCTGTGGTGGAATTCAGCCTCACATTAAGGAACGTCTTCACAAAACCCTGAGTGTGTCACAGACCCTGGACTAAGTTTCAAATATGAAGCTGACCTTCTGCTCAGCCCTCCTCTCTTAACATCAATCCATAAAATCAGTCCATCAAAGGGAAGGAGAGAGAAATGCTGCCATGCTGATGTGATTACACGGGACCAGCCTGGTGTTACTTGGGCTGCTGCACAGAACTGCACTCAAAGCCTGTAGCTAAAGACATTCTCTTGCATTTGGCTCTGTAGTATTCTTTTCCCTCTGCAGAGCTCTAGATACATTCTTTAGCAGATACCATCATAGATGCGGGATTATTAAACTACAGGAACTTCCTACACCAGGAACATACTATTTCACAGATAATTCCTTCAAGGTTTTTAACAAGCAAATTAACTAGCTCTACCATACATTATGGAATAGATTACAGTGACAGCATTTCTGAGGCTATGACAATTAAATAAACAGTACAGAATAGTTTTGCTAAGACAGGTTATATAAATGTTGTTTTTTACCACTGTACAATGCTTCCTCCACTGTCTGTACATATACAGTGACAAACACCTGCAGTTTTCCATCAATGTGATGGCACCCATGAGACTCTTGGAACAATCATAACGATACTTCCACATGCCACTTATGTCCACTTTTGTAGAAAAATCAAATTGATTTAACATAGCAGGTAACTTATTTCCCTCATATTGGGATGTGATGAAATTCATCCTTATAGCATGGCCCTTGCTAAAAATGTTTCTAATTTTGGCTGAAAGGAAAGAAGAATTTCCTAGTTAATGAGAATTTTTGAGATTTCTTAAAAAAAATATTTTTGAATTCAGATAGAAACCTCAAATCACAAACAAAAATCCTATCTTGGAATCTGGAAAATAATAAATCCTCCAACATTGATAAAGCAAATTGCTGGAAAGCTTTTGAACTGTGCAAAGGCATTTTTTTTAAGTTTCACTGAAACTTGTTATTCTAGTTTGGCCTACACATTTTTTAAACCCCTTTAACTGAATTTCCATTTTTTAAAATAAGAAGCTATGGTTTTTATTTTCAAATGCTGAATATGGATGCCTGAATTCTGAAAATCAATAATACTTTTTTCCTCCTCTCTAGATTGTTGAATTCATTGAAATTAACCTTCATGTCCCAAACAGCTCCAGCTTTTCTCTGTGTTGATGGCACTAGGACCATTTGACAAACAATCTGACAAATTCAGATTTTTAGGAATGCTTTCGTAATAATTTAAATAGAGATTGTCAAAAATCCATGAACAATAGATGCATACAAGTGTAAATGCCAAAATGCACTATGTTGGACACTTATCTGTGAATAAATTGAACACTACTAAGCTACTGTCATTCAGAAAACTAAATATGAAATGCCTGCATATTTTGCAAAAGCTTAAGACACTAATGAATTTCAAGTACTTTTGGTCAAAAGCTATTATTTTCAGAATGCTCATTAATCAAATAGCTTGGGAGCTGGAAAGCTTGTGTTTCTTTCTAAGACACATTGTACATATTTCTGCTTGGCAAAGCTGGGTCATTTATTTCCCTTTATACTTCATTTTTGTTCATGTTACCCAAGTTTCCAAGTCTGAATCTAACTTGCATGGATAAGGAGACTAATTCTGTTTTGTCCCTTGGTCTGCTACACATCCTTTTTTTTTCGGTCAGGTTTGCATATATTTTAGCCATGAATCTCCTGAAAAGTGCAGGAATCATAAAGACCACAGCACTTCTCAAGTCTCTCACCTGTTCAACAAACCAGTGCAGGTTAGGGCTGTGAAGAGGCTGCAATGTGTCTGTAACTGCAGTAAATTTGTCTCCAGCACACATTCACAGCAAAAGTAGGGAACGAAGCTTTCACTAAAAATACAGAAATAACCAGGGCTCTCTTAAATCAAACTGCAAGTGGTTTAGTACCTATTCAGGTGTCAGCTGCATATCTCTTTTAGGAAACAGGTCTTCATTAATGGCAATCCACCTGTCATGGGGCTGACACAATTTGAACTTTCTTTTCATTTTAGCAGTAAGTTTTGTGCTGCTGTGTGGTTTTTCATCTCCTTTGAGTCCTGCCTGCTAAGAAGCCAGTGTGTGTGGTTTGCTTTCTTTCCTCCTCTTCACTGTGACCTTTCACAGCTGTGTCTGAGTCCATATTATCTACTTATCTACCACCTCTTCACTGTACATCAGACTTCTCAGATGCTCCCTTTCATTGAAAAAAAAAATTTGGAAGTTTTGTATGATAGAAACTCACTCTCAAGGGAAATATTTCTCTCTGAGGTTTACTTAGATCAAGGAGCAGTGTGATGTGTTTGTCAGGTCTTGGTGGAAGAAGATCATATTGTTGAATATTAGATGAAAGATCTCTAGACTGATGAAGAATGATATATATGGCATGTCTTGCTTCCTTCACATCCACAGATTCCTTATGCCACTAAGAAACTGCTGGTTTTCTACTAACAGCTGAAGTGTGTCATTTGGAGATGAACTGAGGGAAAATAAAGTCAACACAACATAGCAGTGTGCTCTTGAAATGGAAATTCTGTAGAAAATATATATAAAAACAAGATTTAAAGGGGTGGAACATCAAGAGATTTGTGAAGAGCCTGAAGAGATAGACACTGGCATAGTTGAGGAAGGAAGTTTTGTTATTTAGATTGTATGGTTACTTAGGAACCCTTGGCAGTGGGAGTAATTTCTTCCATAGCCCTGGCAATTTGTTGTCTACTGAAATAAATAAAGGACCAACATGCTATGAGCAGGTTAAATCACTTCATCAGGACTGGAGGCTTGAAAACAGACACTCTAAATTAATGAGAAGCTGATTTATCCACATGATGGGGTCAAAACTTAGAAGTTCTCATAATGATTCAACCTAAATTTGAAGATGTAAAATTGTTACAGTAGTGGCACTGCTCTCCTTTAGTAAAACAAATGTATGGTATGTATGACTTGTAATACCTGTAACTGCAAACATGAAAAGATCATTTGAATAGCATGAGATCTGCACTGTTGCTGTGGTGTCTAGCATGTTACCATATTTTTGCAGCAGGAAATAAGAAGTTAAGGAAGAAACTCGGGAGCATTTTTTTCTATAGTCTGTTACTTTTAATTTTATCCATTTCTTCTCCATTTCCTATGTATCTTCGCTATGTTCCACATAAAAAACTAATCATTGTTGGCTTTGAATTAACTTTATACCAGTGTAGACTAAATGACTGAAGGATTTTCAGATTTATTGGTCTTGACTTAATAATGGTTGTTACAATGTGGTTACATGCTCTTGTATTTTTCTTCCTGGTATTGACTCTGTCCACCATGACAGAGAAATTTGCCACAAAGCAGAATTCTTCCCAAGTCTTTATTTTCAGGAACATGTTTGACAAGGGATGCTCAAAATATTATTTCTTCTCTTAGCATCCACTAATGAAGCTTTGCCAATACCATAAAATATTTTGGGTGTCGTCAAACAATTATTTTAAGTCTACCCTGTCTGATTTCTGGTTTCAATGAGGTATCACTGGGTGAGAAAGCCAGATGGAAGAAAACAAGCAGAGGAGCTGTTCCTGTTTGCCACTGCCTTGCCTTTACCATTTCTCCCTTATTTTGTGCCTCATAACTCAAGGAAATTAGAAAATTACACTTAGGCACCTACTTTGTATTCTGGGGGTATTCTTGCTCCAAATCCAAAGGCAGGGAACATTTTGTCACTGGAAAAGAATGAAAAAAAGATAAGAGTACCCATAGAGAAATATTGTTACAATAAACATTTATTCCTCTGTACGCATTCATGAGAAATGCAAAGCAGCACAGCAACACAGAAATGGGTATTAAGTCAAGTGATGGCAGACTGGAAGGGTACTGGATTGGAGAACTAGGGTTGTGTGCTGATTGGGGGGGGGTGTTATGGAAGGTTTTTCAGGTGAGCTCCTAGTATTTTTGGGCAGTTAAAATCACCTGGAGAATACTGAGAGATTAGGATGTCTTGTACTTCCCCCCCAAATGCAATAACAAGTCTGTATTACCCACTCTTTTGTATTACCTGGTTGAAGCAAGAGAGTTTGTTGACTGAGCAGCCTGTAACAACATTCATATCATATAAATATGGGTGTGCTCCCTCAGCTCAGAAAATGGGTCTAGCGAAGATATGACTCAGATTAAAAGTGTTTACAGATTTGGGTTCTTACAGTTGTCCAGTTGCTCAAAAGGGACTTCCTAAAATATCCAAAAGGGTCAATTTCATGCTCCCAAATCTGCAGGTTCTGTAAAGCTTTCCACCTGCATCTTTAGCAGTTCCACTAAAACATGAGATTATTCTAATTAAGCTTAGACTGACTGATAACCTGCCAAAATGCCTTGGCGTGGTCAGTTTGCTTTCAGACACTACAGTGAGGTTATTCTACCCCAGTTAGATCTGCAAGAGAAAAAATACCTGATTCAGAGAACCTGGAAACTTCAAGGCTGTTAATACCCTTTCAGAAATGCAATAATGTCTCACACAGCCCACATGCTGTCAAGCTGTCTCTTCCCAGATGGCAAAGTGGAAAACAACAAGCTGCAAGGAATGTCTTGTCCCTGAGTCAGCAAAGCACTTGATCATACACTTGAGGTTAACAATTCACTCAAACATATGCTTAATTCCAGACATATCCTGAAGTCTCACTGATGTCACTGAACTGTACTCCAGTCCTCTGCTGAATCAGACTAAGTTTACCCTAGTCTACTTACAGGGTTTCACAGCCCTTGGAAAAGTTGAGTTCCAACTGCCATGATTGGAACTTTAAAAAATTCCCAAGAGAGGCCAGCAGCTTCAATACTTTTGGTGTAGTTCAAGAGATGGCCACTCCAAGTATCAACTGAATAATTCACATCGCAGACATACTCCAAAAAGATAATAGCACCCATTAAACCTGCTCAGTTCTTTTGTCTGGCATAGGCAGGCTGTTAAGGCATCATGATATTTCTGATACAACCTAAAGGAAAACTTGGAAGAAAGCAGAACTGTGTCCCCTCTGCTACACAAATCTTGGGAGCACAGTTCTGTGTACCATATGTTACACCATGTGACAATGGATCTTGGAAAGGAAGACTAACATCATTTGCATGGTAATGAAATACTTTTTTCCCAAGAGATGTCAGAAATGAAGTAGCTGCTGACATTCGATGCTAACCACCTGCTGATAGCATTCTCTTTGATTAAACACTTCTGGAAGCGGGAAAGCCCTTACAAATGGATGCAGAGAATTCAGGCACACACTTTGAGGGCAAGAAATAAGAAACCATTAGAAAAGAATCTGAGAGGGGAAAAAAATCTTGTTTTACATCAATGATTAAGCATGGCTGGATTAGAAAATCAAACTCTGTGGAGCTGCAGTTAATTGATTTGGGGCAAGAACAAACAAAGACTAAAAAAGAATTTTACTTAGAATTTTACTTAGGTAGAATTTTAGCGTCTAAGTTCAATGTTGGCAGCAGTTATACAACTGGGAGATGCCTGAACCCATCCAGTGCCTGAATTCTACTGCAGTGTTTCTGGAGTGTAAACAAGTGTAGGCACTCTTGTATCTACAGCTCCATCTTCTGCTCTGCAGCAATTCAGAGACAGCAGTAAGTCATACCTCCAGCAGCCTGGATTCTCCTTCTGGTGGCGAGACTCCCACATTCCCAGTCACACAGTGGCACAGCCCCCACTGTTATTCTGCACCCAGAATACCTTACCTCCACAGTCAGGACACTTGCCTTTATGTTTGAACCTCCCACATCTCTTTTTTGAGTAAGTGCAGGCATTACATTGTAAAAGAGTGAAGCAGGATCATGTACCCCCTCAGGATGGGGCTCCATATGGCTGCTTTCGAGAGCTAAGTACATGAACTCTAAGAGAGGAGGGGTGTCCGGGTCTTCTGTGCTTAGTACTCTCTGTTGTCTCAGCTCCACACTCTCATTAGGTAATTCACCAGAATTTATGTTTATACCTCTGGTAATCTGATTCAAGCTGGTGGGACCAAGAAGTTAACTCTCACATGCTATTGGAGCTTGATTTTTAAGGTAAGAAGGGAAACTTTTGACGCTCACAACATCCCTTACATCAAAAATATCATCATGTCATCCCCTGACTACACCTCAAAAATTGCAGCTGATAGCTTTCAAAATAAAAATAACATTTAAATATATGGAATAATTTTTCTTCTATCACACGAAACAAAGTGTTTAGCTAATATAAAAGTCTCATTCTTTAGTAAATGAGCAGTTTAATGGCTTAGTGGTGTTTTACAATATAAACCCCTCTAGTCTTCCCAACCACCCTTCACTTGATCGTATGAGAAACAAATCCAACAGCTGAGCCTGCTGCCCTCATTCTGCTCATCCTGCACTACTGAGACACAGCAGGGAAAAAGTGACCCAGAAGGGCAGACAAGAATACTCACTTCCAGGATATGGTGTGACAGAGCTGCTCTAAAAGACCCAGGGCAATCAGGGCAGCATGCAGAAGAAAGCAGAGCAGCTTCCCAGCTTCTGGAAGCTATGTCAAGGGTTAGGCCATCCAGGGACTTAAACTACAGTCAGAAAATGAAAAGAAGGTTTTCTCCTGCCTCAGGGGTAAATCACATGCATCAGAGACTCCAGCCCTGTTTCCCAGCCTGGCATTTCAGTAAGAAAGGGATCTGCTCTAATGACTTTTCTTTGTAATTTAAACTCACTCAGAAGAAGAAAAGTGAGAACCAGTTTTCTTTTTCTCCATAGTGCTTGCTCAGACATTTGGGTATTGTTTATAGCAGGAAATAGGCCTGTGGCCCTGGCTGAAGCAATGGGACACAGCCACAGACGTGATCTGTGAGCACCTTCCCTGGTGCAGCACTGACTCCTGCCAACCAGCACCCCCAGAGACTTCCCAGCGACAGTGCTGGGTCTGATGCCTCAGACCAAACCTCAGGGTTTTGGCTTTTGTATTTTTCAGATTCTGTGCTGCTTTGGTGTGCAGTTCTGAGCTTCATGTTGGGGGATGGTAAGCTCTCTTCACAGAGTGGGTAGACAAAGCAATTCCTTCTTTTAGCTGGGGACCAAGGACAACCAATCCAAATCTCAGGCCCAAGAGCATAAACAAGGGTGGAATGAAGAGAGAAAAACAAGAAGGATGGGACTTCATAATCTAAAGCTATAACTGGACAATTAACTCCAATATGCAAATGGACCAGCATTTATAAAAGGGAGAGACCTTGTGACCTGTCGTCCATTTTGTGACCATTTTGGGTTCATCTTAGATGTAGCCCTGGCTGGGCTCTTTTGCTGCCCAAGGTGTATCCATTGAGGCCTTTTAATAAATACCTACTTTATTGTTTAATTCTCTTTAGCCTCTGTTACAGGTCAGCCTTCTCAAGGCATCAGATCCAGCTGTGCCTGACACTGCTCCCAAATGCAGTTTGGGCAACACCAGTTTGTGCTGGGAGGAAGAAAGCTGAGACACAAGGGCATGGGCAGTGTCATGTCCTCAGCCTCAGGTAACCTCAGGACCTTCGACTTGTTTTGTTTAAAGCTGGCCCTTGTCACACAAAAGGGAATCTGCCTGCACTGTCCTGCTGAAGGCAGATTGATAAAGGGAAAGGACGAGTGAGAAACATGCAACTGGGAACAAAAGCTGGTTCTATAGAACCTGAAACTTAGAGGATTGAGTAAGAAAAAGAGGATTGTGACTTGGCAGAATATTTACCGAAATTACTGTGTCATGTGTACTTCACCTTTTATATTATCTTTGTTTTACATAGGTTCCCTTGAAAATTTAAATGTGGCATAACTTTCAAAAAGCTGAAGTACTTGACATGAAGATCAAAAAAGCAAAAGCATCAGACTCTGTTATTTAAGGACCATGAGTAGACATGCAAGCATAGATGTATATGACTTCTGGTACTTTTTCGATCAAACATGCATATATTTCTGAAAGATACCCAAGACTGAGCAGATCTATGTTATACCCTGAAAGAAAAATCAGGGAGAGGATTCGGGTTCAGAGTTCATATTGATCGATGTAAATTAGTGCACATAGAAATTAATTGTCAGGGCTCCAAGACTGCAGTCTTCTGACTTCTTTTCAGTTAGAAAAAAGTTTGTCAGTAACCTCCACTATAAAATAAAACATAGCAGAAAACAATATCTGAAAATATCCCATATTGTCCTTTTGGGACATTGCTCAGTTTTAAACACCCATCCTTCAAGCTATCTACTGGAAGCAGAGCAAAAGCAATGACAAATCAAAACTCTAACAGGGGCAGAAAGAAGAGAGATTTCAGAGAGCAGTACTGCACCTACAGGAAAAGAGATGAATAGAGGAAATATTATGGTTTTGTAAATTGGCAGAAGTGATACAGATAATGATCCTGTTTTTTATTTCACTAGGAAGCCTAGTGCTACTGGAAGGAAAGAAATGTGCTTATTATAAAGAGACAAAATAAAGAGCATTTCAAGATCCTGTCTCATTAACCACTGGTGCCTTCTGACACTGAGTATCATTGAAACCAGGATATTACATTTATTCTGAAAAGGATTTGCTATTCCTTTTAATGAGATGGAAAAAACTCCTCCACTAGGTAAAATTAATTAGTCAGACATTAAAGACATTTTGCAACATCCTCAGAAGCCTCAGGGACAGACGATGCTTGAGATATTCAGCAGTGCAGCAATACCTGTATTCAAGAAGGTTGCCAGGACTATGCTCTCTGAAAATCAGTTGCTTTTAAAGATTGAAATTTGGAATCTGAGTTCTTAATTGTATGGAAAAAAAAAAGGCCTAAGCCATTCTATATTAATTCTGAATGCATTAATTCTGAAAGATTAACTCCTAGCTAGCCACTTACACAACTTGTTTGGGACTAATTTTATTGGTTCTCATTAAAGCCCCTTGGTATGTAGCTATAGCTGTGCTTAGGTTTATTCTCCTGAATGCAATGCAGCATTCATATGGACGCTACTTAACTGACCTTGGAGACCATCAGCATGAAAACCTGCTCACTTTTTGCCAGAACAACAAAGTAGCACAAGCAGTACTAATGATGCAGTGAATAGGGGGAAGGAAAAAACATGGAGTGAGGAGAGAGAAATGCTGAGCTCACTTTTAGTCACAAATACCTGAGAATCTTAAATTTACAGCTTGCAAGGAGAATACCAGACTAGAATCCCTGGATATTAAGCTGTTGCTTGTAATTTTGGTCTTAGGTCAGATCAGAACTACCAGGGAGACATTTTAAAAGTACTGGAGGCAGCAAAATCAATTATTATACCTTTGATTTTCAATTCCAGTCTTAAAAAAATAAACTGTGGATCTGCTCTGCTTGACATACTTTTCTCATGATGAAATCAGATCATTTTCCTCTGTTAGTAAGAAATTTCAAATTGACAGAATTAAAAAGGGAGGTGTGTGTTACACATGTAATTTTAAAAGGTGTGAATGTGAGGAGAGAAAGAAGGAGGGGAAAAGGGCACGGAACGAGGAAGGGGGAGAACAGCAAGGAAAAGGTAAAGGAAAAGACAGAAGAGAAAACAGCAAACACCACAAAAAATATAGAGCTATCTGTAAACTCAATAAAAATTATAATCTTTCATGTTCAGGGAGTTAACTGGAAAACTACAAGCTGAATTGTTTCTTTTCTAAAGCATATGAATGAATCATGTTTCTGAGTATATTATTTAGTACTTATCTGACAAGGGTTTGATGCCAGTAAATTCTGAATCATAACAGCTTCCAGGGATTAACAGCAGTTCCAAAGAAAATACAGAAATCATTTGAAATATTTAAACATTTTCAGCTCCTGCTTTGCAAGCAGAGCTGGGCAAATAAAGGACATGATCTGGCATAGGGGTTGGAACTAGATGATCCTTAAGGTCCCTTGCAATCCAAGCCTTTCTACAATTCTATGATCAAACAGAGCTAAATAAAACCATTTCAGTTGAAGGGACAAGAGCCCATCCGTTTCACCACTTGCAGTCTTGCACAGACACCTGTGCTCCTCCAGGATGCAGAGCCAGGCTGTGGTCCAGCTCTCAGCCTGCCCCAGCAGAGTCAGAAAGACCACAAGAGTTCAGTAGTAGCAGTGTTTTCACCCGCTGACCTGTGTTCTTCCCTAAGGAGTTGTTCTTCTGTCACCACATATTCACTGTGTGGTTATGTCTGGTTTGATACAACCACATCCCTGGTTTTGGCCAGGTTACTGTGTGTTGCATCAAGCTTGCTCTGTGCCAAGCACAGCTTGGCATTCAGCCCATAGTGCACAGTGATTTCCAGTGTAGTAGCAAGGGTGATTATCATACATCTTGGTCACAAAAGAGATCTGGGAGCATGCAAATCAGTGTTAAATCAGGACAACAGTACATCATCCTCTGGGCTGTCACAGAGATGCCACGTCATTGGGTGCAAAATCCTGACATTAAAATTCACTCACTATCTTTAATTACAGCTCTCAGGCACCTTGGGGGAGCTGGAATCTGCTGAATACTGAGAAATAGATGCTGTCATGTAATTGTGTTTCAAAAATATGAAGGAAAGCCTGTCTCACCTGAGGGAGAAATAGTTAATGAAGCAGGGGAATACAAATTCCCTGAAGCTAACCACCAAAAGGCATCAACTCATGAAATAACTAACAAAGCCAAATCCAGGTACAATGGATTTAAACCTCCCCTTGTTAACATTAAAAGAGTTGCAAAAGAAGCTCTGCAAGGTAAAAATATCAAGTAAACTCAGAAATTCCTAGGCTGGGGAATACACACAGGAAAAGAAAGTCACTAGAGCTTTAGGGAGGAGTAGGTTAAGCAAAAGGAGATGGCAGTGAGATCTATCACTTGCTAGAAGGATAGCCTAATTAAATAACATACTCAGGAAGGTGAGACAAAATGTCAAGCTTCCCTGCAAGATGACAAATAAATTGCAATGACCTGATTTATGCCTACATGAATGACCCAATTCAGTAAAATGCATCTTGAAAAAGAAATGAGACTCCACAACTGGAAATAAACTAGGAAAGGAGATGCTGCAAGAGGCTACAATGAGTTGTCTGTAACTTCTCAAACCAGGCGTTTTCAGACAGTCTTGTATTTTAAGGGATTGACGTATGTCTCTAAAGCTTCCAAAACCCTAACTCTATATAGAGTGATTTGGCTTATCTGTGGGATTGTATATAGAAAACTGTACCACCACTGAAAAGGTAATTCTCACACAAACTGTAATCTCAGATGTTTAAAATCCAACATGTCTTGAAGGCGACACTGCAGGCAGGAGGCTGAATTCCATCAGGTAAGACACAGGTTGTGAAGAACCCCACACTGAACAGTGAGGGGGCCCTGCCCTCCTGAACCACAAGTGTTGCTTACAGTGTGTACTGCACTAGGCAACCACAAGAACAAAAGCTTTCCTACCACATAGGCACATAATTCTATCCTTTTTTACAAATTACATTGAAAAGGGTTGGTAAGAGATCTTGCTCTGCAACAATTTTGTAGCAGAAAATATCTGTCCATAAGGGGTGTGCTGGGAAGAGGGGATAACAGGACTGTATTGGCATAGATATATACAGAGAGTTGCTGGGAGAGGAATTTCTTATCAAATACTCACAAGATACAAATGAACTTTCCAGGATGAGCAGGATAAAACCTTTATAGAGATGATACAATGACTTAATGTGATCAAATGAGCTGTTGATGTAGTTTTACCAAAATTGGAATGACATTAAGTCAGAATGAAGAACACTAACAAAATAAGTTAGAGCAATACCATAATTGAAGTGTACTGATGGTACACACATTCAGCTAGGCATCATTGAATATGCAGGAGGAAATGGGCTACTATCTTCTGTTCATCTGATAATTTGGAATCTCTGAACAAGGTCAATTTCACAATAATTTGGAGGTGATACTAAGATAACAAATGCAACCTAATTCACAAGAATTGTCTGGCTTTAACTGAGAGCAATTGGACACATAAACCTGTTAAAGTCAACTCAGGCATGTTGTTCATTTACCCCACAGATGGGTTTCCAAATGTGAATAATTCTCAGCTATACCCTACTATAATGGAGTGGCTGACTAAACTAGTTATATCCTTAAAAATGCAAGGAGGAGAGTCACGCTTCCGAAATTGTGGAAATGATTGCATTGACTGAAGGTGCACTAAATCAGTATCAAATGGCATCAGTGAAAATGACAACAGAAATTGCTCCTTCACTTATGCATATTTACTTCTTGTTTACACAGATGTCTAGTTTCTACAGCAGTAGGTGGAATGCAATTTTTGCAGGGCTTTATATGTCATGTAGTTTTCTTCAGAAACGACTTTTGACAGAGAAATCCCTACAGTACCAGTTTGCACAGTTGTAGAAAAGTGTCAAGTACTGCCCTGAGCAATGCTCTTCAGAGGAGATTTCAAGCTGAGTAAAGACTGCACAGAAAAGCCTTGAAGAAGGTTCAGATTTTCAGGTTTCTAGCAGCCGACAGAATACAGCAGAGGTGTGAAAAGCATCTGGAGGAAGCTGCAGCTAAACAGTTTCTTAAAAGAAACTTGAAAGGGACTGCTCGTGACTGGTGTGCTGGCATAGGAACTGAGTTCCTGGAAGAAAAGGCACAAAGAAGACACAAAGATGAAAACTTGGCAATGGAAAAGGCAGAGGTACAAGAATTGACAGGATCTGCCCAGATAAGGGCCTGCGTAGCTGTGTATAAATGTGTGTGTGTGTGTGTTTAAATACAGGCACACACCCACACATGTCTGTATGTATGTACATTTGCAAAAGAAGTCATTATGAAGTCATCTTCCCAATTCAGTTGGTGTATGAGACTAATTGTCCTGTGCTGATTCTTGGGATAAAAAGTGGTGATTGTGGAAACCCCTTGAAGATGAGGGAACCCTTATGTGGCAGCAGTCTACAAATGACAGGTTCTGCAAGGTCAAATACTGAATATATGTTTGTATTCATTATGTAATTGTGCCAGTCTAGGTCCTCAGCTGTTAAATCCAAGGATTTTCACTGCAGTTTGAAAATGGAAACTATTAGTGATTCCTTTTTGCCAGTGCAGTTCTAGACCTGGGTTATCCAAACACTTCAGAATATGTTCACCCACACCTGAGCTTGTTGACAAACATAAGCTACAAGTTATTCTGTATAGGTTACTGTTTTTCTATTCTTCTTTATGTTGTATGTCTATGCAAATTTAGTCCTATCGAAGCACTAAATAAAAAGATTCATGTCTTTTCCCTGAAGATTTTTAAACTTGTTTAGATATGCTAATCAGCTTTTTTGCTAAACAGCCTCCAGAAAGGTTGTTTCTGTAATTAAAGTGATAAAGAGAGATGCTTAATAATTAAGCATATTTTTATTTATTGATCTGCATGAGTAGATAAAATTTTAACATCTACAGTTCTATGTAGGCAGTTAATGAATTATTTAATGTCAGATATAGTGCCAGTAATTCTAGGCATCATTCTTTTGCCACAGTTTTAATGAACTACTATTGTACCTACTATCACAATCAAAGCAGGTTTCTGTTTTTCTCTTTGTGTCTGACAAAATTACTTCGAGGTATTCAAGACAGATCCTTCCAGTCGAGGTAACTTTCTGAGTCTTCATCCACAAACCCAGAGAGAGCTTCAGGATGAAGTGACCTGTTAAGTGATTCTTGGGGATAAGGTTCTGACTACTAAAGCAAGGGGTAAACTCTAGGATCTCTTGCCACTTAAAACCTTAGTTGAAACCACAGTATTTAAGTATGGACTGATATTTGTATTTGGGACTAATTGCACTGATTTAGATAAGACTTCCATAACATGTCCTGTGTTACATATCTCTTGTTCTCTTTCTCTTCCCTAACTGCCCTCTGCTGGTACCTCAGGAAAAATATTTCTGGGACAGCCTGGAACTCGGGCTTATATTTTTTTCACTTCTTAGATTTACACCAAAAGCAACGTACTGGGCTGGGAACCCTGGTCCTTTTATTCTCTCCTTTCATTTTTTTTCCTTCTAAAATTTGAAGTGCAGTTTACAGAGAAGGGAGGGTTTATATACAGTTTTCAATCACAGTGAACATACTTGCTCAGGCCTAAAATATGAAAATGAAACCACAAAGAACATTTTTTGCATATCATCAGCCACTGCTGCAATTCATTGTTTGCAGAAGGTAATGATGCCACTCAGACTGACTTCAGGAGCTTTGTTTCTCTTGTGGATGTAGCCTGGTTTCTAAATTTTCATTCTTAAATATTTTGTAGAGCTCTACACATAAATAATTCCCGCCCTTTGCAGGAATAATGTACTTTTTGCTCATTAGTGGCCTTTGGGGAGGTTGCTAGTCAAGTATGTATTACACAAGCAGTTTATTTGTTAACATACAATCTGGCACTTTCAAGGAGCTACTTGAGGATTTAGAGTTAAGGAGAGTATTTGCCTAAATGAAAAGAAAACATTAGTGTCAGAAAACAGAGTTTATCTTCCATGTGTTTCAAGGGCTCTTGAAACTGAAGAAAAATCTGCAGTATCTTTAAGAGTGAATAAATAAACAGACAGATTTAAAATAATTAAGAACTAAGACTAGTTTGAAATAGATTTTGAATAAAATGAAAATCAATTTAACAGTATTCTCCAAAACTATGTGGTCAAA
Organism: Peucedramus taeniatus; assembly: GCA_013400575.1. Taxonomy (NCBI): domain Eukaryota; kingdom Metazoa; phylum Chordata; class Aves; order Passeriformes; family Fringillidae; genus Peucedramus; species Peucedramus taeniatus. Next base: position 19,515 of record WBNO01030490.1, read on the forward strand.
CACATGGAATCATGCATTGAGTGCCTAGATAAGAATGGGGATGGCCCATCAAGAATAGGAAGTTCCACAAATATCTAATGCAATAAAAGCATTTGATAAAGTACATCTAACCTTGTCTTTTCAATAAATGAGTATTGATTTGACCGTACAAGAACTGATTCTCCTACTTGTTTGTAAATGCTTTTATTAATCCAATGAAGAATCTGAATGTATGCACAAACATAAAACTAGGTGTACAAAAAAAATCAAAAAAATCAGCCAGGTAAATGGGAGGCAGTGGATATTTGTGTGTGGGGCAAACAATTAATAATAAAGTTCAAATTTGGTAAAACTCTTAATTCCATTTTAGTGCCATCTATACTTTGCATAATACCTCAGGATTTGCTTCAGTCAGACTGAATTCAATGGGATTAGGTAATAAGCTCTAGTGTCTTGCTGATTCAGAACAGAAGTTTTAATGCAAAGATAAATATTTAATGTAATTTAATGAGATTCTTAATAAGCACAAGCAAAAGAAAAACTACTAACTGCAGAAATCAGATTTCAAAGTGAAGAGCAGATTTGCAAGACCTGCCATGGGCTTTACCCACAATAGCATCACTAAAACCTGCAATAATGTAAGATCATTTAGGAAGTATTTCAGCCTTTAGCATTGTGTACAAGGAAAACATTTATCCTTACAAACAAGCTATTTACAGTCCCATTCCAGCCCATTTTTCCTTTGACAACAGCAATCACTGCAGAATCAAAGATGAGCTACACTCATGGCTACTTGCTTGTATTCCAGCACCAGTAAAGCAAATCATTAAGATCAAAGCACCAGCCATTTTAATAAACTGTGAGCACTGTTGTTATTGTGGCTTATGGCTTTGCTCTGTACAGAGGGAAGATGTAAACAGCACAAAAGAGAAATCAATTGTTTTTACTGAATGGCTCGGTATTAACACTAGATATTGTACATACATAAGTATATTTAATAGCTCTATGTTATGTGCATACCCATATATTAATGTATACACATGAGTAGAATGCTAGCTTTATATACAAAGAGGAGTTCAGGTTCTGACTTGCAGTCAGGACATGGCCAGACATGCTGGGACAAAAGGGGAAAGCAAATGTACCCTGATTCCCCAGCTTAGCAATAGGCTTCTCTGGCTTCCAAAATGGTGTTGTTATTCCATGCTAAGCAGGAGTTTTATGATACAAACAAGCAGTTATATGATAAGCAGACTTATGATAAAAATTGAAAAGCTTTGGGTAAGAGCTGCCATGCAGAACAAGACACATTCAAAATTATAACTTAAGAGAGCTCCATGGCTTTTATAAGATTTTAGTCACAGATCCTTTATTTCAATTGTTGAATGAGCTTGCCTCTCCTCAGCAGACACCTGCCACCTACCCTGTGAAAACAGTATTCTCTTGAAGGGGTCTCCACCAGGCTCCAAAACAAATGGGTTGCCAAAACCATCATTCAGCCTTAGTTGCTGAAGGATAGAAGCCCTAAGCCAGCATAGAGTTAGCAAGTTCACTTGCAAGAACATGTAGAGGGAATATGCATATATATAGTAGTGATCAGCTGATTTTTCAGGATCCTGGCTAGGCTGGTATTGCTGGTCACCAGAAACCATTTTATTTGACTTCTGATACAGAGAACTCAATACAGAAATTACTGAGGTAAAACAATAAACATGAAATGATACAGAAGGAGATCTTTTAATATTAAGCACTTCAGTGCCCAATGATTTTTCATCATTTTCACCTATTTCTCTATGCTAAAAAAGGTGGAGTAGACTTGCACAATTTCAAGGTAAAATTATACCAGTGATGTAACTTTTAATATAAAAGAAAGCTTCTGAAAATATTTAAACAGAAATACGCATATCTCACTTATTACTTCATGAGGTTGTTTTTAAACATTCATGAGTCATTTATCTTAAAATAAATTCTTCTCCATGAAGCTGCCTGCTTATTTCCAAGTTTTTATGTGTTTTCCCCTTTCAAGTATTTCTAACTGCATTTTAGAACCTAATTTCTTAAAACTAATGAATGTTTCTCCTTCCTTTATGATCCACTGCTTCTGTTGCTTAGCCACTGGTTATATCACCTACATACTCCATCTTCACTTTTATGAAAAACATTGTTATAGCCTGAAACAATGCTACCATATAGATAAAGTGTTAAGTATTTTGTGCAGGTGAATAGCTCTTCCATTTCCCTCATCATTATCAGATTGGCCTATTCCTACAGGACTGCAGCAATTCTACAATCAGGATAATAATCAGTGTCTCTCTCATTCTCTGAATATTGCTGATAAAAGAACGAATCTTATTCTTTCACGCTTAACTATGCAAAACGGTGCTACTCATTTAACTGTTTCAGGAATCTCTGAACCAAATGGATAAAAGTGCTCTTGGATGAGCAGAGTTTATTCCACTGTACCTAGAGATGTAAGGCAACACTTAATTTGGAGCATTAATTGCTTACAGATGCATTATGTTAGGCTGATATGTACAGAAACCTAGATTATGAGAAGATTTAGCTTGATTGATCGAACTAGCTGGAGTTCATAAAAGAAAATTTTGCATTTTGAGTGTAGTCTCTCTATATACTACTTGCCAATGCAATTCCTCCCAACATAAAAATAAATTTGAATGTTTCTAATGAAACATAGAAAGTATTCTAATTAATAACCATTTTTTTTAACAATTAAAAACCAAGTCTGCTTATATAAGTAGCAAACGTACTTCGAATTCTACAGCTCTGCTATTGGAATGCAAAAAGTATTGCAAACAACAGATTTTATTTTACTCATCTATTCTTTCATTTGATGCAAATACATTAATCCTCAGACTGAGGTAAAATCACTGTTTTTCTTGGCTTGGATTGAAATCAGCCAGTTCTGCCTATTTGAGATAATTGATGAGTACAAACTGTAAAACTTCACATAAGAGCACTACCATTGTGTGATCTCATATTCTAATCTTAGTAAACACATGCCCCCAAGCAAATGATGACACTCTGGCTCTAAACAGCCCTTAGGTTTAGCAAGTCTGTTTCTTTTTACCTCTGGCTTGTCTTAATCTGGAAACAGATGTCCTGCTCCATTATCTGAAGCACAACTGGACTCACTGGAGCAGTTATGGAACTGTGCCACATTTCAGATTTTTACTGAATTTGTATTTTTTCCAAGTGTATATACAGTAAATTTGCTTTGTAGGTTATATTTGCTTAGATATACAAAGGCTGTAACTCAACACAAAAAAGGTTTATACATTGTAGATCATTTTGTGTGAAGGTTTGCTCCTCCTAATTTATTTCCTTCTTTTGAAAAATTTTAAATTCTCTTTTCCAATTTACTGGATTCAAAATGTGCAAGTATAAAGAAAAGGTCCTCACTTGACATTTTGATCAGGAAGCACTGACCATGTTGAATCAACTTGTCCATGGGAATGTATTCATAGTTTCCCAGCTTGAGAACATGTACAGGTCAAACACATGCCAAAAAGGTGACATCTTCATGGGAAAACAACTGGCTTTTGTTCAGCCCTAGTTCATAGCTCATAGACACTCAGTTGTGCTGATTAGCATCAAGAGGCATTTTCTGCAGCACAATAGAACGGAATGATGCTGATGATTTAATTTAAAAAATAACTGGCTATTTTTCTTGTACTGATTGAAATATCCTTATTGAGAGAAAAATCCTGATTTGGAGTTAATATTTCTGTATAGAAGGGACTGTGACACTTAACTATTTAATTTTCTAAAAAAAATACAACTTAAGTGATAAAATCAAAAATTCTGTGTGCATAAACCAGCCATTTTTACTCCTTTCCCTATTTTTTGAAGTTAATTAATGTTCTGAATTATTGCTAGTAATTATTAAATTACTGCATAATCACTGGGGAATTCTCAGCTCACTTACTCACTCACTCACTTACTTAAAATATTAGTTTTCTCAGACTCATTGACTAAATCTGACCATCAAATTTTTACAGAACTCATACAAGAACAGTGTTTTTGTCATTTTTTGAGAAGACATTTCATTACCATGCAAATGGAAGTGCCTCTGAGCAGGCTAGTTGGTATATTCAACATGTAACATGCAAACCATAGTCTGAAGTCACTCCAGAATTTATACAGAAAGTTTAACTCAAATCTGACTGGAAATACCATTGTTTTCTTGAGATCTGGTATTTACATATGGCAATGTGCTGGGTGGATATCTATCATATGTGCCAATATTAGAAAGAACAGCAGTATAAGATACTGTGTCTCACCACCAGCGAAAGAACATTTAAAGGAAATGCACTTGGCAATTAAAAAAATAATGGGCAATTAATTTGCTAGAAGCAGGCAGTCTATTTGAAAGCAACAGAAGTACATAATGTAATCAAAGCATATTTGGTCCAATTACTTGCATTTGTTTATTTATTTAAAGGCATGTTGTGTACACACACTACCTTTCAACATTTTTTTTAGAAGAGAGTGCAATGTTCAACAGGCCAGGAGAACACTGAAAAAGACCATGGGTTTACTCCTAAAAATAGACATCATCAATAAACTGTTTAGGCAACTACAAATTCAGTTTCAAAGTCAATGTCTCAGGAACACTTTCTAGTAGAATAGGGCACAGGATCCCAACAGAAAGGATGCTGCCAGCATCTGCAAAACTGGCTCCAAGCTGTTAATCTTGAACATATGAACACATGAAAAATCCACTCTAACATGCAATTTTAACATGTGAATAGAAACCTGAAAACTTAACACACAAATCAGCCAAACAGCCAAGAACTGTGACTTTCTTTATCATGAGACTAATCTAAACCCAGTGTCACTCTCAAAAGCAGATTAAGGTAGACTAATCTTTCTGTCGTGCTGTCATTCTTCATAAGTGCCTAAACACAGAGCCTCTGCAGCCAGCCACGGGCAGTCATTAATTTCACGCTGTGAAAACACTTTCTAAAGACAACTCTGTAATCAAACGTGGTTATTTACCTGTCATAGTCTTGGCAAATCTCCCCAACAGCTACCAAAGCTTTCAGGTACTCGTTGGGCTGATAGGGGTGGATGTAGTGCAGTGAGCAGCTGTTCCTTGGGTCGCCGTTCGATGCAGTGAAATCTATAGCTACCTGGGAAAGAAGAGAAGTCAATGTGCTGCAGAGCTCTTCTGTGCATAAATACACCTACATCAACTATATCTCTTTACCAGAAATAAAGCTGCAGCAAAGGTCATTTTACAGTGTACTTAAATTGGAATTACGATTGTACTGGTAAATATATGTAGAAGCAAATGACAGTTCATAAAATAAGAGATAAAACTAAAATGGTATAATTAGGTAAAAAAATTACCTGCATTGCTATTCTATGGGGAAAATTATATTCTAATACAAATGAATCAAATTAACTATCTCTAGGTTCTCATATTTAATTAAATTATTCCAGCTCAGGTGACGTTCAGGACATAAAAGCTTTGCAGCAAAAATGTCCGTAGAGAGTTACAAGTCCTACTAAAACTATAAATCAGAATTCCAATTAGGGACATTTCTTAGCTATTTTAATCGTTACTGTGGCTGTAGTAGTAGACATTGCTTGTCTGGTATTTTTTCTCTTCAAAACATCTAAGCATTTAAAATTAACCCTCCCAATTTCACAGTTGATAGCAAGCTTAAACATGAGCTGCAGGGTAAAATATAAAGCCCGAGTCCTGCAAAGATTTTTTATTGTTGTTTTTGAAAAACCTTAGAGAAGATTGTGGGCAGTAGTCAATGCAAAAGCAAGTATTAATGAATCATCTTAAAATTAATTTCTCCCTTTTAAAATGCTCTTTTTATTTCTCACTGAAGGTAGGCTCTGGCATGCATCTTCCTTTGTTACGGATCAGAAAGTCCTCTGCTGAATTTGTGATGCTGCATTATAGAAATCCCTAAGAGGAGCAACAAGAATCCCAAGGGTCTTACAGAGGGAACAAAGCCATTTATAAAATGTCCTTGAGTTCAATAACCTATTCCTCTAAAAACCCTATTACACCTATTCAGTAGACAAAACCAGCAAGTTCAGATTTCAGTTTTACAGTGTAGTTGAAAGGTAAGAAAGGGTCTTGCTAAAGGCTGCAAAAAGAAATCTAAAGGCACAGCTTGCTTTTGCAAATGTTCAGCTTCCCCAGCTGCAGCCTCTGCTTGGCACCGGGAACACCACTTTATGCAGCTTCAAAATGAAAATGAAACATGACATTTTCATGCTTCCTTAAAAAAATTACACAGCCCTTCCAAAACTTATTTTTGTTGCTAAAAAGTTAAAGGGAAATCTCATACTAGGTCAACCCAATATGTCTTTCCTCCATTGGTACTGATTTTCCACCTCTATCTTTTAGCTGAAGAAACTGGCCTCTAGTAGGCTTGGAAATCCCTTCTTTGCCTTGATCATCCATGAACCCCTGGCACCTCGCCACATCCAGTCAGGAGAGAAATGAGCTTTTTGGCTTGCAAGTAAGAGTAATCTTTCACCTCTGCTTCCTACTCACTGTTCAGGCACCAAAGCACTGAGTTTGTTTTACACATAGATCTTTTCCCAAAAATGCTATCTGAATTTAACTTGAATAAATCAATGCAGAACCTCTCATGACTTCACTTGTGAGGGCACATAACTGCGGAACACTACGCATATTTAACTGAGGAAGAAAGCAACACTAGTGGTTTGTGAAACCCAGGAGAAATCCATGGATGCTTGTATGGACTACCTTAGCTTTGGGAAAATTACTTGTAAAAAATCTTATTTAAGGTATGCACATTTTCTTAAAAAAAAGTATATTTTCTCTGGTAATATTTCAACCTTAATTTGATTACAGAAGGCATAAAATGCCACTGTGTGATAGGGAAACAAAGAGGATTCCTGTAAAATTGTTACAAGTAGGTGTTTTTACTGACAATCTCAAAACACTAAAACACATTGACAAGACTTCAGTGGCACCTCAAGCAGATCTGGACAAGTTTCCCTTTATGGCTAACTGCTTTGGAAATGAAATCAAGAATACAGAGTAGGAATAAGGAGTGGGTTTCATGAGCTTGGAAAAAAACCTGTGGCTAGTGTTTGGGGAAGCAAAACAAGCCCCTCCTGGAACAAGTTTCCTTTTGGAAATGGTCCTTACAGTAGAGGTCTGCTGATAAGCAAAAAAAATCCTAATTTCCTCTGATGAAGAATTTATGAATATTTGTACTTGGACGCAGCATGCTTGAATTTGATCCAAATCTCTGTTTGACTCCCACAGGGAGGACTTATAAGAAAGATGACTGCTGTAAATTGCCACGATTCCAAAATAACAATGCAGAGCTCTGCTCCTTTACCATTACCTAACAGGACCAAGGTCTTGTGCAAATACATTGGATAAGGATTTGTAAAAATAAGTTAATATATGACAGATGTTATGTTGATATCACAACTGAGCTTATCTTTTGGGCAGTAAAGTAGGTATCTTTCTTATCATGCCTACATTTGATTTTATCAGTGTATCTTTAAATGTATCAGTTCCAGTGTAGCAGGAATCTTCCCTCAGCTAAATAAGAGCATAACAGAGCAATAAATACACTCAGTACCAGCTTCTGTTTTTGTCCTCAGACTTGTAAAAGGGTGATTTTCACTACACTCAAAACATCCTACATAGCTGGAACCTCCTGCTAGATCTATCAACAACAAATTAGGCTGCCCAACACCGTGACCTGCCTGAGAGAGTATCTGTCCAATATATCTTTCTATTACAGTTCCTTTTCTGCATGTTACACATCCTTTCTGCTGTATTTCCTGAAGTGATGAAAATGTCTTCTGACTGCACACCCATCTGCACTGCCAACCTCTGAACACTTCTTCTGCAGCAGGGTACACTGATAAGAGATACAGTGTTTGGCAATAAGCTGGGCATAAAAATGGAGGGCTTGAATCAGCACTGTTCATCTCTATAGATGAAAGCTTCTTAATAACTGGTTGTAAAAGGAAGGAAAAGTTTACTTTCATTTTTTCAGAGACATTCTTTCTAACTACAAACAATACTTCTACAAGATCGAGATACAAAGTATCCCAAGAACGCACAGCATGATGTTACCAAGGCTTTCACTAGTGCCTTAAATTAGCAGGTACATCATACTACAGCTTTTTGTTATCAAATGTGTGCCTAGCATTCCAGTTTCCCTCCCTCAGCAAGTGCCCATTCAAATCACAGTTGTATCATACTGCCTGTATGAGCACAGCATGAGCTCAAGAGAAATATCATTAATATTAGGACAGCGACAACAACAACACACGTATCAGGAAAGTTCCAAACAATCCAAAATCCACTACAGTTAAAAAAAATGGAAATCTGGGAAAGTCCAAGGAATAGGCCTCCTCTGTTTCAATGGTCTAAATTAATCAGATTAGGACCATGTGAAGAGGAGATTCTATGATGCATCCAGAAAGCAAGGGAGAATGGAATATCTCCCCAGCAGGCTGCACCCTTTTGTTTCAGTGACCACTGGAGAATTCATTTTGGAAAACAGCAACACATCTCACAACCAATCTGTGCTGAGGACTGCTGGAAGAAGAGTGGAGGGAAATATGTGGAGAGCCAGTTTGTGACAATATTTAGGTAGAACCACAGAGTTATACATGCAGACAGCTATAGGTACAGAGATGTCACAATGGCTTACCCTGGGTCTGTGCAGGTTGAAAATTGATAGTGATGAGCTCACACAATACTGTGGCTTTACCATTAAGGGCAACAGTAACTCAGGGATCTCTGTGGTTGACAGTATAATGAATCTCCCATTTCCTTAATGTCCTCACTGCCCATCCCTCAAGATGAGCTTACTTAAGCTTTCTCTAAGCAATTGCTTGTTTCATTTCAGTAAAATGAAATACAGTAAAACATAGTAGAAGACACTATCCACTTTAACCCATTTGCCCTATCACTTTCAGACTTGTGTTTCACAGCCTACTAACAGGAAACCTGTGACAAGTAAATAAAAGGCAAACAAATTGCCATAACCCTTCCTTGCACTAAGAACTTTTTCTTCCATTGGAAAATAATTATGAAGAATCAGAGTTTGAAAAGCTGTAACTTAATATGTAAATCCTAGATACTTTCTAATGGTGGCAGCGCTCATGTTCGTGAGCTGGAGTTGTGGGACATGCATATAAACTGGTCTTTGCATGTGCCTAACTACATGTCCTTAATAGAAAAGGCTTTCAAATATAACATGAAGGCATTGATGTCTTTCTGATAATGATCTTGAATACATTTGATAATTGAGTTCTTCCAGTCATATTTTAGGGAGGAATAGTCAGAAAAGATAAATTAAAAGGGTTTCCAGTGGCTGCCAAGTTTCAGACTTGAAGGAGAAATGTGCATTGCTGGTACGTAGGGATAAAAGAAGAAGTAGCCACATAAGGCAGATGATTAATTACACAGTATGCTTTATATGAGAGGAACACAATTATAAAGATCTTTGTTCACTGCAGAAGGTATTTTGTTCAAAACCAAAAGAGAGTCCTCTGTTCTGGCTGTTATCCAATGAGTTTGTGATGAGTATGGGCAAAGCCCATGTTTAACACTTCAAAAAGCTGGTCTGTACACAAGAAGACAATCCACTACTGTCTATAGCTGCTGCTAAAACTTTCTGATACAATAAAAAATATCTTTCTGTTTTTGTCAAATCTTTTTGGAAAATGAAGACTTGTCTGGAAAATGTGAAATGGAACATGTCAGTAGCATCCAGTTCTGATACTTTATATGTGGGAGCAGAAATAGCGCAGGAAGCTACAGGAAAAGATCTCCATAAGAAGAATATTACCTTTGTGCAACAGATTTTAGCTCTTTAGCTGGCATAAATTAGAAATCACATAAACCAGATCGGAACTGAGCCACAGTCTGTATTCCTATGCTATGGGAAAAACTGATATATCATATTACATTACATTAAGTATATTAATTTTTAGATACATGATACAAAAAAAGATCAAACCCACACATCATTAAATGTTTCTAAATTTATTAACTGGAAATACAAAAAACTGTATTTCTTTTTATGAAGAGCCCTGCAAATTTTACACCCTCTTCCTTGAACTGAATAGCTTCTGAGTACACTCTAAATTAGAACTGTGTCCCCTGTGGTGCCATCTTACTTGGTAGCTATGGCTGAGATATGAAACACCAGCATTTACCCCAGGCTGACAGAGAAAAGTCTCTGGCTGGATGTCTCTGTGTGACTTTCAGTATGGCACTGTTTCAGGGGAAACAACTTGCTTTAATGGAGGACTCATTCTGGAAAGGAAGTCTGGCCCTTAATACATTTTGCAAGAACTTAATAATTTACCAAGGAAGGGCATGTAAGAATCATTTCTCTGAAAGTAATGAATTGGTATCTAAGGGGATTCCCTTTCTTCAAAACAAGTTAGAGAAGTAAGACACTTACTGTAAACTGTATTTGGCAGCCTCCCATGATATAATCTAAGAAAGAATGCATCTTGTGTATCTGCAGACAAGAAAGCAAGACACTCAGCTGTGTACTGATAAAACATAAGAGAACTGCCTGAAAAAAAATAAATTGGAAGGAGGAGAGAGGGACCAACTGAAAATAAGGTAAAAGAAGAATCATTAAATACAGTTTGAGACAGAAACAAAACTATAAACAGAAAATAAAATCAAAATTCTAAACCTACAAAAAGGAAAATTCACATAAAAAGTAGAACCAACTTCTCCTTAGTGGGAAGTCAGAGGAAATGTTGCTGTTTGTTTAGGAGGAACAAGAGCGATGTTGTAGATATAATGGAAGTATTAAAAGGGATACACACAAGGTTGGAGAGTCTTTAGGTGTTAGAGTTTAGTATTGTCTTTTCCATTGTACAAGAGCAGGGATAGGGCAAGAGAAATGAAACAAGAGTCAAGGACAGTCAACTTGCTTTTGAGATTCAAGCCCTCACCATTACGTTTTGTAGGGAATAGTTTCCTTTGCTATTCTACAGGCAGTTCCACTTTGTTCCAAGCACCATTAAAATATAGCACTGAGAGCTTAGTAAAGAAACAGTCAAAGAGCAAAACATATATTTACCTTGCACTGGTTAAGGATGACAATGCCTGAGTTCTTGTAGTTCTTCTTCTTTGCTTTGTACTTGGGGTTAATGCATTCCCATTGTACCTGGAAAAAATAGCAGTCACTCTCTGCAGGAAAATTTTAAGTACAGATTGAATATTAACAAAAACTGTATTGCCCAATTTCCACAGTTGACTAAATCATTACAGATAATGGTGCACAGAGAGGAAAAAAAGATGAAAACTGTTAACTATGCAGAGAATTGTTAATAGAAAAAGGCCCAGGACAAACATCAGTCTTTGAACATAGACATATGGATGTGGCACTGAGGGAGACATCCAGATTAATTTGTTGTCATCTTCCAGTCTTGCAGTTTGAGGTCCTACATAAGCAAGATTGAGGATCTTTTGAGATCATTTAAGAGGACCAAAAAAGAAGGAACTTAATACAGATAAAAATACTGGAGAGAGTAATCTGATGCATTGTATTAACTACAAAACTGCTGTCACAGTAACACTGAGTTTTGTATTAAACTCATGATTAGAAAAAATCTAGTCAGCAATCATCTCACTTTCTCCTTTAAGTCTGATAGCAAAATAAAAGGTTAAGAAAATCAGTAAAATGTTCACAAAGATGAAGCTAACTAATTATACATTTGAAATTTATCCTTAAGAATATAATAAAATATATTTTTGATTTTTTTCATAGTTTTATTTACAAATAGTCAATTTTACAGCAAACAGTCCTACCTTGTTACTGAAATACATCTCCTTGTTCTTATCTCTCAGATTCTAATCATTTCCACTTGAAGTGTTCTGCCTTCCTCTGGTTTCAGGCAGAGTGATAAGACCAAGCTTTCAGACCCTCACCTCTAATGTTTACAGTATTATTCATGCCTTTTACTGCAGGAGTAAAATGTACATTTGTATATATAAGTGTCTATTGGCATTTGTATATACAGATTTTTATCTGTAATATGTTGTTAATACAGTTAGTAGCATGACTGTTTCCCCTCAGGGAGATGTTTTCAAGTGTGGAGATAAAACGTGATGCTGGGCAACAGAAAGAAATACATTTCCAAAAGAAACCAGAATGATCTATTATCTAAAAATTTCTATTATGATATTTTGAATGAAACATGTCTTCAGTGTTACAGTGTTTTGCCTACAATGAAAACCTGCCTAAGTGTTACAATATCTTATCTACAGTAAGGTATATATGTGATATATCCTAGCAAAGTGTTAGAGCACCAAAAACTATTTTTACTTTGTGCTCAGCCCCAGAAATTTCATCAATCTTCAAACCACTGTCTAACAGCAATTATTTGGATGTCTCTGAAGTATTCCAGACTTAGAGATTTTGTCAAACATCAAAAAAAGGGAAGGCAAAACATATGGCTTTGGAGCAATATGAGACCATTTCTGCACAGGGGAGGAGGGGTATCTTCATCACTGTGAAACGGAGACAGGTGACAGAGTGAAGAATAGGAAAATACAAAAAAACCTGTTCCAACTGCAGAAAGCATAACTGCTTGCCCTCCCAGCTAGCCTACAGCTCAGTTATTTGTCTTGTGAAACAAATTTTCCAACTGAGAAGACAGGAAGATATAGGCCCTCAAGTTCAGGGGAAATCCTCTGTAAACGTTTTTTTCTCTGCTCAAGAGAAGCAGTCAGGCTCAAGAAATAAAAGTCCTTCTCTCCCAGCAGAGAGTGCTCTGTAACACAACACTGGAGTGCAATAAGCTCATATTTGGGTCTGAAAGCAAGGCAAAAGCACTGCCCAATCTTGATAGGTTGCTGTCAGGCAAAATGGTTTAACACACAGTTGTCTCCACACTTATTCAAAGCATTTCTACAGAGAAATCATTCTGTCTGTATTTCATACATAAACTGTAATATATCAAATAGAAAGAAAAAATAGGAGACAGGATTTGCATTCCTGCCTTTGACACTGAAGTACACTGAAGAGGTGCAGTAGCTTTCCCCTGAACACCCAAGGAGAACCTCTTTAATTTTAGCATCCTCCAACATGAATATTTTTTCAATGTGCATATTTAAACAAGGCCTGACCAATATGAAACCATATACTATGCACATAATTTCTCTTCTTAGAAAAATGATTATTTAAGCCTGAAAAAAGAAATTTCCATTGTATTTCCAAATAGTATTTTTATGAAGTTTATAATAAATAAGGACCAAAGTGGCATAGAACATAACTTCAAGAGAGAAAAAAATATCTCAGGTTCCCTTTGCTAACTGTAAAATGTAATTGTGAATATTCACCTACTTTACAAAGCATTTTGAGATGTATGGATAACAATTCTCAGTAACTATCTAAAGCTCATTAAAATACTCTATGTGCAAGTCACTAACATTATTGGTTTATGTGGATAATAAAGCAAAGGAAAGAACAGACTAGAAAATTTCCAGAAAGTAGGAAAACAAAAAGAAAGAACAGTTTTGCATTTATTAAATATGTTGATGATAGTATAGCAAAGGCAAGGGGCTAAGAGAGGAGAGAGAAGACATTTCCCAGTTCATAGGCTTAAAAAAGCCAGTAAGACTGCTTCACATAAAGCTCAATCTTCACTTACCCACCAAGATCCAGTTCTGGATCCTTGGCAATTCCCACAGTTGAAGCTAAAGATGTAACAAGCATCATTTGAAGGAAATTCTCTATACAGGTCTTACTGTTTATCCAGCTTTTATAATGAGAAGAGAGTTCAGAATACAGCCCTAAGCAGGTAAATAATGATGAGAAACAATTCTCAAATATTTTGCTTGCACTGTTGAGGCCAACCTCAATTTCCAGTCTGTTCCTACATTCCCAGTATTGATTTGGTATCTGACATTGTTTTTTATCGATCCATTTTTGCTCTTAAATTAACTTTTCAGTTGAGAGGAAACTAATGCAATAGTCTGCAATCTGACACTAATGGTACACATTGTGAAGTTTGGATTCGTCATTCTGAAAGTCACTTAGCATTTCCTCCAAATGCCTGACAGCTCTGGACTGTGCAAGCTCTTTCCCTATCAAACAACACAGAGAATCTGAAACAGAAAGCAACCTGGTTTTAAACTACTGTTAATTTAAGTAATGTTGCAAATATTGGTAATGGACTCCCAAGACTATGCTGTGCTGGAGTTTCTTTTATACACCTAAATTTAAACCACTGTGTGGAGAATTTCTGAACAAACTCCATTCAGCTGTTCTTCAATGAGAGTCAATGAACTAATGCTGACACTTGGAAGGTCCCAATCCTCTTGTGCCTGTGATGGGAAGACACAGATCCCTCAGCGGGAGATGTTACTCTGCAGTGAAGGATACTCTTTCCAAACACCCTAACTCCTTCTCTTATAAAACCTTCAGAAGAGAGAGGAAAGCCAACAATGCCATTTATGCCACACACCAGCAAGGGGAAGTGGGGGTGACTAAATGAAAGCAACCACTGTAGAAGCAAAATTTGGACAGTATGTGGCATAAGCTATTCAGAGAAAGGACTGAAGGTGTCAGGAGAGTTTCATGTACCCCAAAGCAAGACAAATGACAGCAGATGCTTTCTCTGGAACAGGGCTAGCACACCAGAGCATTGGGTAGGCCTCTGAGGAAAGGGTTAGAGAGCTTGCTGGCATAGCTTGTGTTAGCAGTAACATGTTCTCTTGCCTCCCCTGCACTTCTTTGGTTTCCCTCTTCTTCCTTCCTGTTCAGCTGCTGCAATGAACAGTTTGTGAATGACAAAGGAGGCACTGCAGTCTAATGGATGGGGTAAAACCCCCAATCAATAGCAGGCAGCATTATATCCTGCATTGTCTCCTGATGCCTCAAGAAAAACAAACCACTTTTATGTGAACTGAGTTTCCTCCCACATGAAAGGCTGCTTTATTCCTGCCATCCCTCTAGGCAAGAGGACAGGATAGTTTTGTGGTTTTTTCTCTTTCTGTCCCAGAAATACATCCACCAAGAGAGAAGAGCTGCCTTTAATCACTATCAGAGGTTTCCTCTGGAAACTTGCCCCTGGGGAATGAAGTGGAAATTAAAGTATTTCTTGTTTCCCCAGCCAAACCCCCAGCCTCCCCTGCGCTTCTGAGGCTGTACCAATGGTTGCCTCCTCACAGGGATTTGGCAGGTGCCTGGTGTGGCTGCACCCTCTGCTGATGCCTCTGCTGCCCTGTCTGGGGCCAGCAGCAGCTGCTGATGTTGCAGATTGGGTGAAGTGGGCTTGGGTGAAGTCTCCTGATAAAACTGGAATTGTCCACAGGTGTCAATAACACCTTGGCCCATTACCAAGAGCTTACAGGTCTCACTGTGCAGAGGCATTTGAAGAGCTAGCAGATGGAAAAGCCCTTCCTAATAACATCCTGAACTTGTGGGAATGTTAGTGGAGATGAGAAGTACAGCAGGGTTTCTTCCTCCTCTTTCCTTTTGTGTGTGTGCAAATGCACATGTGTCCATGTTTTATGTAATACAGGAACAGATTTTTCCCTTACGTAACTCCTGTGCTGCATGGGGATCCAGGTGATTTCTCTGACTTTTTTTTCCTCTCAAATCCCTCTGGTTTTATTGCCTTGATTAAAAAAACCAAAAAAGTGATGTTTTTTCTCATTAGCAGAGGATTTCTCCTTTCAACTATGATAAACTTTAATAGCATTTACATTTATATAATCTCAAGCTTCTTCTTGTCCTGTTTAAATATACTTGATAGATTAATATTAGAACACCTTAGAAACTGCCACTGTACACACATATTAAAAACATATATTATATGTATTCTTGGCAGAAATCCTAAGACACAATAAACTCAGAGCATTTATTAGTATTTTACTTAAAAAGATAAGGATGGAGTTACTCTTATTGTGGTTTTTCTTTTTGTGTCAAGATTATGGTGAAAGAGTAAATAATAAAGTTTGGAATAGTGGAAAGTGTTAATAGAAGATTTAGAAACCACAGAATTACATGTTGGAAAACACTTATAAGAGTCCAACTGTTAACCCAGCACCACCAATGTCACCATTAAACCATGGTTCATGCAAGGGCTGCTTCAAACCTCTTGTGCATTTGAACACGAGGAAGTCTTTGTGCCATTTTTTATTGGTGGTCAGTATGAAAACAGGCTACATGTCAGAACATAACAGTCTGTGATCATAAGGTAATTTTTATGGAACAGAAATACAAAAAGTTATTATCCTGAGGTTGTTCATGATGAGAAAGTCTCCTTAAAACAGAAGACCAGCAAGTTTTCCCAGAATTCAGTCCTCTCAGTCATGGGGATCACCTAACACTCTGAAGGAGTAATTCAAGATTTGTAAATCTCACCCAACACACCACATTTAGAAAAGAAATTCATAAACAACTTATGTCACTTCTGATTAAAACAAGTGATCTCATTCAGGTAAGAAATTTTCTCTTCACACAGTACTGGTTCAACCATTCAGAAGACACCAGTGCTAGATTCACAGCATTTATCTAAATGATGCCTGGTCTCAGACATGCATTTCTGAGAAATTTCGCAGCCAAGGCAAGCCAGTAAGCTCATCTGAGGCTGTGTCCCATGAGAATTAGCTATACCAGCAGCAGGGTTTTGCAGGTGCAAGCCCACAGAATAACTCACAGCCACAACAGAATGAGAGGAACAGGGAAGAAAAAAAGGCACAATTCCTAGGGTGTGTGGAGGAAGATTGCAGGTAAAAGGTTACAGGTGAAAGACAACCTGCAGAATGGCAGATGGCAGGCCCAGAGCAAGAGTAAGATTCAGGCACCTAAACTGTAGGGCAAAATTGAAACATTTCAGGACAGCACTCTGATACTGCAGTGACAGCCTAGAACAAGAACTGACAATGGCTGCATTAACTTCTTATGCCTCTGAAAGGGTAATCATCCTTTTTGCTAGCTGAGGATGAAAAAAAAGCATACTATTTCTCCATCATAATAAAGAATACATGGTTTATCCTGCAGAGCCATTCCTGGCATTCTGGACTACAAGGCTCTTGTTTTGACCAACAAGCTGTCCTGGGAAGGACCATGATGTGGTTTTAACACATTTACATTGAAAATACACATCCTTTACCACTTTCACACAGTCCCTTCCTGAGACACAGGTACTTGTATACAAATCTGGAGTGTTATCACATCACTGGCCTTGTTAATGTTATTAATTCTGGGATTTTTTTACCTCCTTATTTCCACTCAAATTTTGTTTGATAAAAGTTTTAATCCTCTGACTTGATTTGAGAGAGCAAACAGGGTTTCATTGATATTCACGTTATGTTCAGAAGTTATTTATAATGGACTAATAAATGACTGATACACATCAGCAGTGTTTTACACACATGAGCAGCATTTGCCAAACTTTAGTGTATTCTAAGAACTTCAACAGAAAACATCTAGAAGAGCCATAAATGTTTCTTGACCTATGGCACAGACTGACAGCTTATCATATATCAAACACCTTCTGACTCTATACCATTTTTTCACATTCTCTGTGTCATAGATTTTTACTAACACATTATAAACAGAGCCTTAATAAAAAGCCCAGATAAAGCTTATTAGCTTAAATAAAAAGCCCAGATTAAAGCTTATTAGCCATTTTGGGGTGTTTGGGGTTGAGAGCAACAACTGTGGAACAATGAATACAAACTATCTGCAGGATCAACTCCCCCTCAGAGAATTTATCAAAGCCAACACCTTAAGAAGTAAGTAATAATAGAAAATGACAATTTCTGGAATTAGATATGCCAAATCACTTATCATATTAAGTAATTACTATCAACTGCAATTTGAAAATATCAGGCTGACATAAAGAAGTGAAATTATTGATAAGCTAACAATTTCATTTTCCTTTAGGGTGTAAATAATGAAATACTTGGAAAACC
The DNA here is from genome assembly GCA_013400575.1 of Peucedramus taeniatus. Taxonomy (NCBI): domain Eukaryota; kingdom Metazoa; phylum Chordata; class Aves; order Passeriformes; family Fringillidae; genus Peucedramus; species Peucedramus taeniatus. The sequence continues at coordinate 37,441 of WBNO01030490.1, forward strand.
AATTAGTTTCATCATGATGGGTTCTAGTTAAAGCTGGCAGCAATGAATGCAGCACATGAGAAATGGAGAAAAATAGAGAATGTCCCTCACCCAATAGAGGCCTTTAGGCCAGCAGGGAAATGCTTTGAGAGTAGCCAGAATGGGCATCTGCTTTGCAGCACAGCACCTCATGGAAACCATGTGCTGGGGCTCAAAGGAAATAAATCTTAGCAGAAAGAAATGCCTGTGGAATGGGAACTAGAAAAAAACCTTAAGTATTTCAGGCATGAATGTACAGGAACAAATGCTCTTTTACATTTTCAGATTACTGTGTCCAGGTAACAGTAAAACCTGTGTGAGAGATCAACATAACTAAATTCTGGGAAATGATGAGGCAATGCCACCTGCTTTATGACAGGATTGTCTGGGGAACACTGCTCTACAAAGATTACATACTGAGACTGCTCAATAGGTTTCCACTTACCTGTCTTCCCTCCATAGCTCCTCTCATTTCCTTGAAAGTCGAGCTAAATTCTCCAATGAAGTCGTGCTTTCCATTGGAATCCCAGTCCCAAACTATGCACTGGGGAGACAGAGGGGAAAAGAACAAACCAGGACATTTTTCTTCAGACAGAAAAGATATTTTATTGAAAAGCACTGCAGGAGAAATTATGATGTACGGTGCGTGAAGTGTTTTATCTAAAACAAAATCACAAGACATATTAAAACTCTATTCTTGTTCTGATCAAAATAAAATGGCAAGTGGAATCTCAACACAGCTTGCTGCTGATAGTTCTGTTATGGAGTTTGCATTATAAAGCATGTATTTCAGAAGGAAAGGATTTCTTGTCTGCGTCATTTTGTTAGGTGTGAAAATACAGGATGTATTTGCATATTCATGGTCAAATGGTGTCCTGACTTACCTTGTTGATGTGCTTTACAAATACAAATTAATATTCAAAACTCTGTTTGCCTTGGGCAAACATTACTTTTCTCATTTTTACAGTCAGTGAAGGTGAGACAATAGTTAGAGACATCATTTTTTGAAATAGCTTTGAAATTATACACATCAGTGTTTGGTGCCCATATCTTGGCTGTTTCCCAGTGTTGCTCAACAGTGACCATTTAAACCAAACCTCACTGGTAGTCTTGCCTAAATTCATGCACAAAGATGAATATCTCAATGAGTTTAGCTTTGAGAATTTTATTTTACAGATTTTGCTAAATACAACTCAGCTAGCCAAGACTGAAGCACATAGCAATAACTACATGCTTTGCTAAATTGTAATTTTAAAACTGCTCCAAAGACAACAAAGGGGCTCACAGCTTTAAAAAACAAAATCCCAAATTCAGCCTTATGTTCTCTCTAGATAAAGGTCACATACATTGACTGAATCAGGAGGCCTTTACTGAAAATGTCCTGCTAAAAAAATATCTTTTAGGATTTTTTTAAAAGCAGAAATGTGTCAAAGCCATCTGCCCTGCCACACGAGGAGCACACTGTTATATCACTATCAGATGGTTCTGAGGGTAAATAACAATGGGTTTTATCTGGCTTCTTTGTCTCAACGAGACTCAGTGCTTTTGACCCAGCACTGGTGGTCAGACAACACAAGAGGAAGAGCAAGGTTTGCTCCTCAGAGACTCCTCAAGCCAATTGAAGTTTGCTTGGTCCAAAGTTGCACTGAGTTCACTCAAAAGGAAACTGAAATCATTGAATGTCCCCTGGATTTTGAGTTTTAAATATTTCCAAAAAACCACTTTACTAAAACAAACTTCCCTGTCCACCAGTTATGCTTTCTAACCAGCCCGAATAATCCAGTCAAAGCTGGACTGGTAGGTGGACAATCCCTTTTGAGGGCGTGGGAAAGACTCTAGAAAGCTTGAGATTTGGATCATCCTATCACCTTCTTTTTACCTGCCTTTATTTTTTTCTTTTTTTCAATGCAGGAATCCCAGACTAAAGGATGCTCTCTAGATCAAATGTGAAAATATTTTACTCTAAGACTTGGAGATACTTTTTTTTAGCAGCTTTAACATTAGGGGGGAAAAAAAGGGAAGTTCCTGAATGTTTGTTTATAGGGTAAATTTCATACAAGAGTAATCCAATGAAAGTGGGTTTCTGATTCTGATAGTGGTAATACTGCCTGGAAAAAAACTAGACACAGTATTTTCAACACAAACAGTCCTGGAGTATTATTTTGTATTAAATCTTCCCTAAAAATTACACTCTGTTTCTTGTCAACAGAAAATTTTAGATGAGCTAGTAACACTAAAAAAAATCCAAGTAAATTTACATTTACAAAAAAATTACTGAAACCAATTTTGCTTTATAGAGCTTGAAAATTTAATTTAATTTTTTCTGTGAAATTTCTTGATAATATAAAAAGCTTGTTTTTTATTGAAATTACTTTATTAAACAAAAAATGGATTTCACAGGTGAAGTATGACTTAAAATTATTTTTTTCTGTAATGGTTGCAAAAGCTATTTAAGATCTTAGAAGTTATACTAAATAAAAAGATTTGTCAAAATGCCATAGCAAATTGCTATAAATGTGCAAAAAGTGTAATTTTAGTAATGATGGGAACTTTGAAAACAATGTTTTTGAAAAAGTGACTATTTCACAAAGAAAAGGAAAAAAAAGAACCCTTATTATGAAATTATCCAACCAGATTTCCTTTTCAGGTTCAGCCTTTAAACTCAATTGGAGCATAAATACAAGAACAGATCCAAGGTTATCAGAGTCTTCCACGAAAAGGTACTTTGAAAAATTTCTATTAGGGTGCTGACTCTAACAAAGAGGGAAAAGCTCTGAGTGCTTATTTGTGGTTAGAACTTTGAGTGGAGATGAGCAAAGTTAGATTACATATAAAATATTCACTCAAGAGGGATCCAACTGCTTTTTCTTTCAAGCTGGAGGTTTTCTAACTTTAGTTTTCAGAAAGCCAGATGGTACTTTAATCTTCATATTGGCTTAATGGAAAAGGCAAACAAGTACAGTATTATCTCAGTGCCATTTGTTCAATTACAGCTAAGGGAGAAAGGGGATTCCTGCACGCACATCCATTATGACTTCTTTTTTTCCCCCAAGTTTCACATCTGGCCATAGAAATTAATTGTTACTGTCTGAAAAACATGTTGTATACAGTAATGATCCTGCATTTCAGATGCATGTGAAAAGCATTTCTGAAACATAGAAATAATGTGGTCCAGACATTTTTATAAAAAACCCACTCAGACAGATCAAATAAGGAGGAAAGGATCTTCGCAAATAATCCATAATCCATAATCAGGTAAAGAGCACAGATGATAACCAAAGCATTATTTCCCTATGAAATACTTTAAAGGGTTTTTTGGTCTCTCTTCAAATCAAATCCTCCACAATGTAAATCATACTTTACCTTTAGGCAAACCTTAATGTATTCTTTGGGTCTCTACTCCTAGAACTTGCTTAAGTAGATGATTAATAGTATACCTGCACTCTATTAAAAGTCTCATTAATTTAAGGAGGCTTTCCATACACTTAATTTAAATGCTGGTAAATCATAGTTTAGATAACTGGTGAAAGAATTCAGTCTCCTACCTACAGCTTACAAGCTCAAATTCAGGGAATAAAAACCTCTGCTAATGCTGCTAATGGTGATGGAATAGCACTGACTGGAATGACGGAGAACATCTTCCCAGTCAGTGCTATTCCATTACCCTGCATGATCCTAGCTTCCTCCCCAAAACACCCACTGAGTGCAGGGAGAGGGAACACTGCTATCCTTATAAAGCTAACCAGTAGACCGAGTTAAAATGGCATCAGAGGATCACGTCTGGGTATCCACATCTTCATTCCTTCAGCTTTTCTTGTAAATAGTGCAAAATGAAAGCTTTCTTTCCAGGCTGAAATTGAACATTTCACTGGAAAAAGGTCCATTTTAAAAAGAAAAGGATATCTCAGGTGGATACTGATGGAAATTTTCCCTGGTTTAATTTCAAATTTTTCACCAAGATTAGATTTTGCCAATACTCTTGCTACAAAGGACATTTAAGAAAGATTGCATTGGCACTGGAGCTATGACAGCACAGGCTTCTCTGGCTGATTTTCCTAATGCTTCCCAGAAGATGGCAGCTAGATTAATCTTGCTACCTCTGCATGAACAAGAACTCACTTGCAGAATTTCTGATTTTATTGAAACTTTTCCCAAGTCTCGATATTAGAGCCAACAAAATTCCAGTACAATTGTCATAAAATAATTCTTTCCATAGTCATCATCCTAGCTAGCTTTTAACTACAAGAACTAAGTAAGAGAAAAGACTGGCTACAGTAAGCATGTGTTTGTTTATGGGTGTCTGCAGATACTGAGGTTATATTCCCTATAGAGCTTCTAAGAAATTCTTGAAGTGATTTGTCCCCATTAGATTTTCACAATGAGAGAACTATTACATACAGCACCTTCGGGTATGGTTAATGGAGAAATGTGGAACTTAACAGTGCAATTTATGAACAAGCCCAAAACATGCTCTGAAGGTTAGTTTCTAAAAGACTGGCAGCGAGTCTCCTGACTAAATCCTATCAGGAGGCAGCTGACAGCCAGACCGTGGAAATGTACTTCTTGAAAATAAGCCATTCAAGTTTCCCTCAGCTAGCTAGACACTGCAGATTATAGCCTGCACAAAGCCAGTAAAAAAAAAATTGAAAGGTCCCAGTCTTGCCAGCCTGAATTTCTCCAGTTCTGTGTGTGTGTGTTCAAAGTCCAATTATGAAATGTTAGCATGGCTTGTGCTGGTACCACCTTGCCACTTAGTTGGAGAGGATGAGTGTTAGACAGCCCTCCTGACAACCTAAGAGCTTACTTAACTTAAAACACTTGAATAGCTTGTGACCAGAAGACACTGGCTTGGGTGGGAGAGAAACCCAAATCCTTGGCCCACTCTCCAGCTGCTCCATGCCAGCAGAAGTGTCAGACAGACAGAAAGGCAGCAGCCTCAAGCAGTCACAGTCAAGTCCCTTGAATAGGAGGCTCCCTACACTGATCTGGCTCTGATCCAGGTGAGATTCTAGTTCATATGTTGCATTGAAAAGGAGATTTTTCTCTGAATTTTTATTTCAGTATGTGTCCCCTGACACTCAATAAGGGGTGGAAGAGATACCTTTCAAGGAAGAGAAGTCTCTTTGTCCATTAATTACCTGTTGTGCCTAGCTACGTGTTAGGGTAACAGTACTGAACAAAGTGGCTAAAATTCTGAACAGAAACTGCCTTGGATGGCTCTTCCTTGCATTTCTGTGAAACTAGATATGTTGTGGCTGGGCAGGAAGGAGAATGCTCACTACAAATCCATGTTGGATTTGAATGGAATAAATTACAGCTTAGTCAGTCATAAATTTTTTACCAATTAACTCTAAACTAAAATAGCACCACATTAATTTTTATAGGTAGAGTTTATATGACACCATGTTTCAAAGAAATGAGGTCTTAAGACAACATCAGTGACCTGCTCTACTTTTTGTAGCCCTCTGAACTGCAGGTGGTATGTGCTGGCAAAAGGCTACAAACAAATGCTTCTTTGGTTCATCCTCTAGGATCAATGAAAACTTAAAAAAAACCCTAAACAAACAAACAAAAACCCCAACACACACACAAAAACCCCCAAAAAATCCCCCAAGCCGCCTCCCACCCCCACCCTCCAAACCCAGCACCAGAGAGAGAAGGTGAAAAAAAATCTCAGAAAAAAATGTACTTGATTATCAAAGTGATCTTTCTTGAACAGTCTATCTCTCATCAGGGTTTTGGAATACTTAAAAAAATGTCTTTTTTGTAGGAAGACCTTTATCCACTACCTACCCATTCTCCCCACTTGGGTATCAGAAAAACTATGTAAAGCCTTCAGCATAAAAGAAAACACATCAAGTTATCCTCTTTCTCTAGTTGTGATGTTCCAAGGCCAAATTCTACATTATAAACATCACAGTACAGAAATTTGGGTTTTTCTGATGTATATGAAATACTCCACTCTTTTTTCCATCTGAGTTGGTCATCACAGTTTTATCTTTTCAGCAGTTGCTTCTCCAGAAAGTGAAAATAAACTTTTCAAGTCTCATTTCCAATTTCCTCTGAAGTTGGCCTCCAGTGAGAACAGAGCGAAGCAGCTGAAATGAACCAATGTTTCTTGCAAGTCTCTCACTGGCTGAAGTATAGCCTGCTTCAGAGTACTATAGATAAAATATTTTAATTTTTTTCTTCTCAGAGAGATTAGCTCAATTCTTCAAACTAAAGTACCCAAAACCCCCTGAACTAATGGAGGAAAAAGAGTTCATACATCATGCTGTTAGAATATGTGCAGCTTCTGTTAAGCTGAAGTAGAAGCAAATTTCAAAGTCTTCTTCTTGACTACTGGGCCACTTTTTTTTTTTTTAAACCACATCTTCTATTCTTCTGAACCAGAATGGACTGACACCAGTTCAGTCCACCAGCACAGCTGAGTTTGCTTCTTAAACTTTAGGTGAAATATTGGCTCCATTGCAGGCAATGAGACTTTTCATATAATCTTCAACAAGTGCCAAGATTTCATTAACACCTTTGTGCCTCCTGTACATAGATGGTGGTAATTGATGTATTAAAAATTGATAGTGTTTATAGTGTTTATAGTGTTCTAGATAACTCAGGTCCTTTGCCTGTTGAAGGACACTCAAGACACAAACTCACTGATAGCTTCTTTTTGGTTAATGGCAAGAGATTCTGCATTGCCTTTGACATGTGGCAGTAATTATAGCAGCCAAGACAGACCCAAAACACAAAGAAAATAATCTGCCTGTGTATATAAACACATAGGAAGTTTGATTTAAAAGTTATTTGCCTGGAGAGAAGAGGGAAGGGAAGGAAAATTCTTACTTTTCTACAAAATGAGGCAGGTACTCTGACTCAAAATCGAAGTGAGTGAGTCATTTTTGTTGACAGCTGTGATATGACACCTGCCTGAGTCTACTTCAGTTCTTGAAAAGTAAAAACAGAGACCATTTACAGAACCACTTTTACTGAACCAGCCTCTCTACACCAGCACTAGAGTTTAAGTACATCAGCAGTGGCTCAGCAATGACAGGAATCCTCACAGTTGGATGTTGCCCTTTCTTGACAGCTCACAGCATGTGAGAATCATCAGGGTCATTTCAAAACCAATTACTTAAAACCACAGCTTGTTGATTACCCTTATTTGTATTACAAGGGTGCCTAGGAGCCTCAAACACAGATCTTTCAGTGCTGACTAATGAAGCCCACAGATATTTCTCTGAAACAGAGAAATATGCTACAATAAGTTAAATTATGTGAGGGAGAACTTATAACTGGATTTTTAATGACTCTCTAGGTTTTTCATGGTGAAAACATAAATAAGCTGCTACTTAACAGTCACATCTAAATTTCTAAACAGGTTCAGCATCAACACAAATGCATGCACATGTCAATTTCTGCAGATGAGATCTAACATATAGATCTGTGTAGTTGTATTACACCTTCTTCATAATAAAGAACTCCATGTTAATAACAGTTTTTTGGGTATATTTCCCATCCAAAACACCCCTAGCAACTTAATATGCAACACAGAAATTGGATTTTTTAGTATCCTGCTTGTGGTCATGAAGACTTAGTTGGCCAACAATTAAGAAAGCAGGCTGGAGCATTTTTAAGGTAAGTATAAAATGGTAACTTTCCGTGTCAATCAACCAGATTTAAGTTTTTGAGACTGTCTTTGGCCTTGTGGACATGTAGTCCACAACATAATGTGCAACATTTTTTTCAATTATGATAAACAAATAGCAAAATGTAGCAAGAGCAAAAACTTCTGCAAATATTCCCCTGAGGCTCCTGTTGTGAGATTATCAATATGCCTCCTGTAGTTTTCTCCATGAATATCCCTTCTTTTAGTTTGCAATATGTTCTGTCCTTATGCAAAAGAATATTTTTAAACTTTTGTGAGAGATGATAAACTAGCGTATTGACCCAGCAGAGCCTCCTCCCATTAGATGTATCTGAGATTTCTTCTCATTGAAGTTACTAACAATTCCCTACATAGCAAAAAAGGGCATTACTCATTGGCAGGCCTCTCTGGGTTACCTTTTGGAGAAGCTGAAAGCACAGCAGTGAAATTCACCATAATTCATGTCTGCATATCTAAAAGCTCTCAGAACAAAATTCTATCCAGTTCCCACTATCTACTTTCAGTTCCAAAAAAAAAGCTTGTTAGCTTTATCTTGCCCTCTGAAAAGCAGGAGATAAAAATCAGCCATTGCCTTGTATGTCAAGCTGGAAAGGAAGATGATGATGCTTGGCAGAAAGAGCACAAAATGCTCTTCCACACCAGAGCAGCATCAACCTGTTCCCAAACACAAATTGTAATAATGATGAGTGTTTACAGAAAGTAACTGATTCTGTTGTCAGTCAGTGGGGGAGTTAATGATATCTCTTGGATATCTTTACAAAAGCATGGCCTGGCAAACAGGTTTAATGGCCCTGAACTGGCCACACTATTCAGTGGATGATAACAAAGCAGAGGTGCTCTTCCCAATTATGGGTAAGTTCTAAAATGAAAACCAGTAGAGATTTCAAACATAAAAAGTTTTTAGTATAAAGTGGACAAGAAATCAATTGAGAATCATGAAACAATTCTAAATATTCATTAAAATAACATTCTAAACCATGTTTCCTATGGAAAATCAAGAGAGATAGGTAGAGACAGAGCACAGGCCATTATAACAGAAATGGCTAAAGTAACCTGAGGGATCAATGTTAAAGGTTAAACCTAATCTTAATTTAAGGGTAAAGGTCTGAGAATAAAGATCACAGTTCCTTGTCTCATAGTCACATATCTGATTTTTTAAATACCTATGAAATTACTAATGAATACTTTGCACTTCTTTTAGCAGTCATCTCCAAGTGTAAAGGGCCTCCTTTCTGGGGTTGGGTTATTTTTTTCTGTTTGGTTTATTTACTTTTTATTTGTTTTTCTCATGTTCTGAACTTCAGTTAGTGCTTTCATACAGATGCACTGATGCTTCAAGGTGAGCCCTTCATATAATGCCTCGCAATTGGTGAACACACAATTAGAAACAAAACCACTAGCCCTTTTCAGCACTGTTTTAGTTTTCTGTCCAGTTTTATTTTATTTCCTATGCTGTGTTTACTCTTGAATTCATCTCCCATATGCACACTGAAAGCATCTCCATAAAGAATCTAAATCCCTGCAATGCCACAAGCACCCGAGGCAACGTATTATTGAAGATTTCCAGTAAAGAATTAAATCAAGAGGTAATTTCCAGTAAAGAGTTAAATTAAGATCATGAAATAGTGTCTGGATCTTCCAAAAAAACATCACGTATCATCTGAAGAGCAGATATTTTCCTGTTTCTTGGAAGCTTGTGAACCTGCCAAAACTGTGAAATGGCAACACTTGACAAATGTAATATTATTTATGTAACTTCCCGTGTTTTTGTGGGATTTTTGTACACATTTGGTTTCTGATTTTTGTTCTTGTACTGAGTAGAAAATAACACTTTTAACAGAGTTCATTAGAATACCAGTTTAAATCTAGGCAGACTTCCTTTCCTGTTTGTACTCCCCTTGCATCCATCAAGCATTTAATAAGTGTTCTGCACAATTATGAGTTTTTAGTAGCTGCTCTATGTTTTCCAGGTTTATCTCGTTCCGTAACAACGGATGCGACACTTGGTACAATCAAGCAAGTTGTATGGTGGGGTGGGAACGTGAGGGGGAGCTTCCTGGGAAAGCTGGCACAGGAGCAGGGAGCTCTTGCATTTGCCTATCAGGTTTGTTTCCAACATCTCAGGAAGAAACAGGCTGAAAACCCCAAGTGCTCAGCATCCTGGTTACCCTACATGATTAGCAAACCCGAGCGTGTGGCCATATATGAATACAGCAGCCTCTTCTGTAAGAATATTTCATAAGGATAGAGGCATGGAAGGAAAGGAGAGAAACAGTGACAGAAAATTTGCTGTGGAAAATAGAACCACTGAGGGTTCCACATGGATGAAATCATCTAGAAATCAGATGATAGCTTAAGCCTAATGAGGTAACTAAGTGCTTTGCTGTAACATCTAGGGAAGCCAGATTCTTCCCCTGTGAAGAAGTTGAGGCACTGTGAAGTATACATATATACTATAATGTAACATATTATAATTCTATATTAATGAAAGAATATAGAATTAATCAAATATGGTGTGTATATATATAGAATATATAGAGAATATTATACATATGTATATATATAATATATATGCATACATAACACATATATTCTATAATACACATTATAGAATATATATGTATTCCAAATCAACAATTAAAATAGTATTTTAATCTTGCCTTATATGAGTCCTTCCCTACTTTTTATCATGGAAACATGATGTTGTTGAAACACTGGCTCATAAGGAAGCTCAGCTACATACATTGGAACTAAAAGAAGGAATCTGACAGCTTTCTGTGAGCGTAATAATATTACTAGGACACAAATAGCCTGCTGCACACAGAGTGCTCCAGAAAGTAGTTACCTTAAATCACTATTGTGATTTTCTTTTGCCAAATATACCAAGCAAAGCATATGCAAACAGTAATTAATTTGATTAATTTTGCCTCCCTTCTTCTTCTGAACTGTCTAAAAGCAGATGATGATTTTTGTGAAATTATATATTTATTTTGAAGAGTTTCTGTGCTTATCCTGTTTCTCACTCAAGAGCAATATGTTGTGACTTAAGTAAAGATTTGAAGTTTTTTACTAAACAACCTCAACAAAGTTCTGACATATTCACAACATTGCAAAATGAAGAGCCCAAAATGCCCAGAAACAGTGATTAGAAGCCCAACATTAAGATTTTCAGGAAGGAAATACTCATTCAAATTCTGTTTCTTGGCATGTTTTCCAGTGACAATAACAGGTGATGTTGTTTAATATCAGGTTTATTTTGGGGATTTTTCTTTTTCCATTGCATTATCAGATTTCTAACAGATACATGGCAGTTTTGAAAATAAACCTGTATCCAACCACCTTTCCTTAAAAATAAGCAAACAAAGTGACACACGGCTATCATCAGTGGTATTTGAATGAGGTGGCAGAGATATACCTTCATCCTAGCCCAAAGAGACAGGATTTTGGCAAAAGATATCAGTGAAGACAGACACTGATTTTATTCGGTTGAATCCTTAGGTAACAGGGTTACAGGGTGGGCTTTTTGGTTCAGGGAAAACCCTCTATAAAGAGGATGGGATCAGAGCTTGCTGCAAGAATTTTCTGCTGCAACTCCAAGTGCTGCTGCTGCACTTGTGATGTGCCAGAATACTTTTTTTTCAAAGGACAAGAGAGCTGACCCTGTTTCCTGGCCTGATTCCAGCACAAGCAATTAAATTTCTGCCGTCTCAACAACCCCCGCAGTTCAGGCTGGCACAGAGTTATTTGCTGCTTCCTGCCCCGAGGTGTCGCCGAGCATTGATGCCAGCTCGTGAGGAGGTGCCAGAGTCAATTCTGGAATCAGCTGCCCACAGCAGCACATGAAGCCTTGCTCACATGCAAGACTTTGCAATTACTGTGTTGAAAGCACCTAAGATGATCACTGCTCATCATTCCACCATCCTCTCTCAACAGCTGAAGAAAATCTAGCTCCTTTTTGTTACTGAAAATGACTGAGTATTGAAGAGCAACTTAAAAAACATATACTTCCATGGCATAACAGCATAGAAGGATAAAATGAAAACATTTGCACACATCCACCTCTATTAAGTTTCCTCTTCTGTGTTCCAAATCTGTTCTCAGGGTGTCCAAGAGCAATGAGAATAAATGAAAGAAAATGTCTGATTCCATGAGAAATTCCTGTAAAGATAAATCCCATACATTTCAGTATGCTTGCTCTCAAGTTACAACCACCCACTGAAACACTCCAGACTGAACAACACAGAAAGATAGTAGGCTTACCATACTTGACTATTTTATAGCATATAAACCTAGCAAACAGTTTTGGAAAAAAGCAGCAATGCCTGTTTCCTGGGTTTAGCAGAGGGCTCCCGTGTTTTGAAAATGCCAAGAAATGCAGCATTTTGGAAAAACAAGAACTTCCATAAAGAGTGGAGCTGGCACTCTAAACCCAGACTTTCAGTAGCTGATCTCTGTGTTTGTACTCCAAACAAGTGGTAGGAAGTAGCAGTGCTCTGCTATGTAAGTATCTTCTCTGAATATGCAATCAGGATTGCATAAATTACAAAATTCTACCAAAAATAACTGAAGGTGAATAAAAAGAGGTCTGGTTAAAACTGAGCTGGCAATTCATTCCCTAATGTTAACATTATGTCAGATTAATGTGCAATTTCCTTTGCGTTTGGGAAAATCATGAAGGTGTGGACATCCTCTCATTACTCTGCTAGGTGAATTACGAAGCTGTCATTAAAATAATTACCAATGGAAGAAGAAGGGGAATCAAACATTTACTTCAATGTAATTATAAACCCTATTTCCTACTAATGTGGGTAATTTATCTCACTACTATTAAAGGAAGTAGAGTGAAACATGTGCCTGTATCAATACCCTATTAAACAACGATCACGTATCAGTGAAAGAGAGACCCTACACAGAGCAGAATATTCAGGCAGAAAGAAGTGGTTATTCCATCTGCTCTGCAGATAGTATCTGAAGACTACCCACAAGGAAAAGTAATTGAAAAAAAAGATCCAAGTTATAAATAACTTAGTTCACTGTATGAAACAACTGCAACTGGAACTAACAGGATTTTCTAATATCTTCTCTATTTCCCCATGTTTCTTTTCCCAAACAGTGTGGTATGTTTGCCCATTGTCTCTGTACAGTTGCTATTTCTTATTTTAATTTATTTAGGTAAAGCACAAATGCACTGTATTTTTAACAAATATGAAAAGGAGTTGGAAGAAAAACTTATGAAAACCATGTCAAAATCCACATATTAAAAGTAATAATAATAAAGAATTCATAGCAGAATACTTGGTAGTTGGGCATCTTCCATACTAGGAAATAGGTTTCCCTATAAAACAGGAGAAGAGAAAAACAAATAGATCAGAAGGACACGAGAGGGCTACACTAATCAGTTAATCATTCTGATTTTACACTGCTAATAAAAAAATATCTCTCAGATTCAAACTCAGTTTACAGGGTGCGAACTTTCTTTATTGGTGATGTGTGCACAGGGACTGACATTTGCAATGAGGTGTCCTGGCAGGTTCCAGAGCACTTGATATCATAAAGAGCTACAGAGAACAGTGTACTGAGCTTTTGCTGTGTGGCTACCACCCTGCAAGTTCCTGCAGTCTAATTCTCATGATGTGTTTCAGGTTACCCTCCCAGGACTCACTTCAAGTCTCAGTGATGAGCATATGGTATGTTCCTTCCACCTTGTGAAGGGAACTGGCAGGGAGTGCCTGGGGTTTTGGTATAAGCTGAGCCTGATATCTCCTAGTTTGGTCAGGGACCTCTCTGATGGATTTCCATCTTGTTGGGAAGCTTAACTCTGCCCTGTGAGTATAGGGAGCTTGAATGTACAGCCTGGGAGGTGGCAGCCCTGCAGAGTGAAAATCAAATGCCTTGGTGCTTCTGTGCCTTCCTTCCCTAAGCAGGGATTTCCTGCTTTGCAGGTTCCAGCAACTCCAATGTCCTGGAATCTGTCAGTTGATGATGGAACCAGAATATTGGATGCCTCTGACAAGTCACCAGTGCAAAAATTATTGGTGCAGTGACTACATTTCCAAGGAAAATAGTAAGAAGCTTAAGGTCTTATTATGGTAGCTGAAATAAAGCATCTCTTCTTAAAATGCAGTGCCTTCTACAAATAACTGATGATTGCTACCCTTACCATTTCTGTGTTTTTCAGTGCTTTATTATTGTGAGCCACATTATCTCAAACCACTTGTATAAGGCTGTGGACTGCAGGTGGCACCATTATGTCATTATGAAATGAAGCAACATTATTCCTGAGACAGGTAGGCAGAACAGAGTGCTCTAACCTAATTAGTGACGTACTCTGTGAATATGCAATCTAATACTAGTCCTATATACATATAGGAAAAACAATTCTCTCTAAGGTAAAGATTAGAAGGTATGATCTGATGCACACTGTCAACATTAACTGAAGTAAATGGAGCTGTATAATTTACACCAGTTGAGAATGTCCCATTGACCTTCAATGGCTTTTGCATAGGGCCCTCAGAAGGAACACCTGAGGGAAAAAACCCAAACTGCAAGAATAGTAGTGCCAGAACTCTATCTTTAAAGCAGCTGCTCAGAAGTAAAGCAGATGACATTCTGCAGTTAATTCTGCTATGCACTGGATGAAATGAACAGCAGATATAATGATGGAAAAATCAACCTGTGATATTTTCAGGAATGTTACTGGAGTGAAAAAGGTTGCCTACATGCTCCTGATGAAATTGTATAAATTCTACACTCATGTATTACAAAAGGAGTAAGCAGTGTACCAGGAACCCATCTGGTACACAACTCCTATCCTCCTAGAAGATGACTCTATCCTATGAACAGATAACAAGAAGTTTCTGGTGGACCTAGCAGGAAGCCAGAGATTGGTTTCACAGAGCTGCTTGGAAAGAGAAGGAACACATAACACCACTTACCTTATTTTGCGCTATAAAGTATGTGAAAAATACATTACACCCATTGCTACAACAAAATCACAAAACATAGCTCTCTAACCATGGGAGCTCTGCACTCAGAAAGACTTTTCTCTGCCTTTCACATGCATACACAGAAATATTTCCAATTTGTGATGACTCTGCTGTGTACAAAGACACTGATTCCCAGAAGACTTCTGCTGAGCACTCAAACAGGTACCTCTTGCTGGCAAGGAGATCAGCATGAAATGTGTATAGCCCATAAAAGCATTCATTTCCACTAGGTGTGCACCAGCATGTCAGCAATTCGCGGCATTGTCTTTCTGCAGTACTGTGGGGAAGAGTTTTTAAGTCAGTAATAGCTGTCAATCTCCCTGTAAACTAGTCCCCACCTACCAGTTTGATCAATTATTCCAAAGCCACACAAACAGTCCCTGGTAGACCTCCTCTAAGTGCAGAAAAAGTATTTTTTCTTGGCAGTCAGTCTGTCAGTCAGTTAACAGTCAAGATACTGATGGTGAGGCTGAGTAGTCGGTGGAGATTCACAACTGGAAAGATGAAATCGAGGGTAGAACCTCTCAGGAAATACAGAGACAAATTGGTAAATAACCTTTCATATGAATAGGCCTGAGAGTACTCAAGGCTCAGAGAAATCTGTATTCCAGGAAATCTAACATCATTTAGGATAGAATTTTCTTCAATATTTGTCATACACTTTGCTTTCTGACTGCTCACAAAGTACTGTTAGGCTTAATTCCAATAGTGTATAAAGAGTCGGCATCGTCCTTAATGGAGATTCAAATTATCGAAAACAGATCTCGGACTTGAAAGTGAATTTGCTCATTTTTGAAGTCATAATTTCATTTTAGTATTGCACCGTGCAAGTGCGAGCTTGCACTCACTGACGTTTGAAGAAAGATGTCAACTTGTTACACATCATTAAATTCTCATCATTATAATGCTGCATTTAGTTGGGAAATATATGTACAAAATACCTCATATTCTGAAAATGACCTATATGCACGTAAATACAACACTCAGTGTCTGGAACTCTTAGAATAATTTTGGGACAGCAGTTAACTTCTGTGGATTAGTTTCACTTATCTGTTTAAACAAAGTACCAGTAATCAGGCTGGCTAGGTGCTTTTTCCAGATATGTTAATGAGGGCTCCAAGCAGGACCTGTTGCTCCTCTTAAAGGGATTAATTTTTATTAAGACTTGTTAGCTCCTCATGCTATATAATTCTAAATCCTGTCCTTAGACAACAGCCTAGATATGCTGCATATCTCTAAGATCCTGCCTGCTACACCTGTCCTAGTAAATAAGAAACTCTTTTCTAATGAGAGCATGGGAAAAATGTTTTTTTCTCCTTGGAGGTTTTTCAGGATTTCAGAAGACTCCCTTCTCCTGTATCAGGACAAACCCAAGACTGTTAATATTTCTTTTATACAGATTCTGGCCTGTGGGTAAGAGCCTTTTTCATTTTGACTCTTGCTCCATCATTTTCCCCACTTTTTAGGCATGGGCTTTATCTACTGTTATGGAAACTATTCCAGGCTTCTGCTCTGTGCTTCTCTCTTGTTCTTCTCTGTTGAAGCTGCTTTGTTTTGCATAAATCTTTAAATATTTATTAAGGCAAGGTTTTGAACCTGAGTTTCCCACATCAAAGAGAAGCATTTAAATATATGATGGCATCAGCCTTTCTCTTGTTCACTGCCCCCATTTTAATTATAAAATATGGATCTGCTTCAACAGAAAAGACTGGGAAAGCCAGCTTGCAATTAGTCAATAAGTGAATGACTTGTATTCAAATGGCTTCTCCACATCTCAGCCAGCTGTTCTGGGCTGGGGACTCTTGCAGTGCTAATTGCTTCCTCTCTTTCTTTCTCTCTGTTATTCCAACCAGAATTTCCCATCCTGCTTAATATATTTCTCAAGGAAAATTTTTGGCAAAACAGGAGTTCTTCCATGAATTTTCAGATGCAGTTAAATCAATCTTTTCCGGTAAAATTCTCTTCCTCTATGGAAAACATCTATTGATGCTTAGCAGCCATCACAAGTGTTAGGCACAAGTGGCAATGAACCCTGGTTCTACCACTGATGAAATCTCAGTCAAGCTATTTCTGTACACATTATCACTCTTCCCATCCATTGGAACTAGGAAAAATATGGACTTAAGGTGCAGAACTGCTTGGCTATGTAACCTGAGTGGGTGTCCCTGCATTAAACCAGAAATTTGCTGCAACTTGTCCCAAGTATTGTAACATTTTTAAACTTGACCTCCTGGAGTTTCACGACTATATCTCAACTGTCATATAAAAATGAGTCTTTGTATATATGGAATAATTTCAGAACCTCATCATAAGGTAAGCAATAGTATTAAAAATGTTATGCTTTGGTTTTAGTTCCATAACTTGCTGAGATCTAATTAATTTTTTTTGAACAAGGGTGTTTTGCAGTGTTATCCGAGTTAAAGGCAGGGTTTGGGCTTTGCTTTCTCTAGTTCTCCTCAGAGCAGTCATATTGTTATAAACCAGCTCCAACAACACAAGTATATAAAATAATTAATCATAGGGTGTTTCAAAATCTTTCAAAGAAATGCTCTGAATAAATGCTCAGTATTAAATCTAATAAGTAAATGTGTTATGAAAAGAATTGTTAGTTCCACACATTGGAACTGTGAAATAAAGAAATACATTTAATTAATGCACAAGAAAGCAAGAAAGAAGAGGAATAGCTTCTTTCAGTGGTTATAACTATAATCTTCAATTCACTTACAGAAAAATGGCTATTTATTACTACAACATACCAGCAAGAGTTACAAAACTGAATGCAGTTAGCATAATTCTCTTTAAGAGATGTGCTCTTCACTGTGTTAGAAGATCCTGTCTTTCAGAAGAACTGAAAAATACCACAGGAATTGATCAAACATGAAAATCAACTGGCCCCTACCAGGAAATATGATCTCTGCCTCTGTTTTGTAAAATTTAATAAATCAGTCAATTTAACAGACAGTTGAGTTCAGAGGAGGCCTAGATGTATATCTAGACAAAATAATAAAGTTGAGATACAGAACTAACTTCACAAATCAGAAATTTTCATTGCAGACTTGTGATTTTAATTCCTCCAGTTAAGTCTCTTCAAGAGATTTTTCAGAGAAAAGTACTGAGAACAAACCCCTTTGAAAAATCAAATCTTCCTAGACTGCCTCAGGTTAGGTACATAAAAATAATTGGTACTTTTTAAAAATCCCAGCCAAAAATCCCCAGTGAATTTCAGTTAAAAGCACTTGAATCAGGCTTAACGTCACACAGTATCAGTTTACTTCCAGTTTAGGGACAGGGCTGGAAGATAAAAACTTCTTTCATGTTTATTCCCTAGTTCTATATATTCATCTAAGAGAAATACTGTTAAAAAGGTTTTTGAATTAAAAATACTAAGGTTCCCTTCCAGGCTAAATTATTCTACAGTTTTGTATCCATCTATGGGTATCTACATCCAAAACAGTAACAGAAGACCAGATAATTACTCTCATTTTTCCAGGGGATACTCTTGAGGCTTACGGAGGTCTATTACCAAAGACTCAGTACAAACCCAGGCCTGAAGAACACCTGCAATTTCATCCCAGCTCAGAAAGCCTTTCCATGGTTTAAGGCATTACACTGATATGCTTTACTCATGCTATTAATACAGTAGATAAAATATCTAAGGAATTCTGAAGGGGCTTTGGAAGTAAATGCACTGTTAATAAAAGCTTGAGGAAAAAATATGCTTTAGGAGTGACAATATCACACTGGCTAACCATGATATCAGAACTGAAACATGGACAGAAATGGATAGAAAAAAATTAAGGTACTATTCCTGAATATCACGACATATTATCCTTTTTGGATATGGGATTGTCCTTCATCAGCTATCAGTGGAGAAAAAAATATAACAGTGAGTGATTCTCAGACATGCATTTGCTTCAAAGTACGTTTGATACATAATTCAAGGTAATATAGGAATAAGGTGAGATACAGATATTAGAATCAAGTATTTCTTGACAGATCTAACTTCACTTGTCTTTCATTACCTGAGATGTGATAACCATTGTCAACAACTGAGAAATGTATGAAACAATTAACCCCTTTTTGGAAAACACTATGAAACAATGGAAATGCCAAAAGAAAAGGAGATTCACATCATCTCTCATAAAAAAAAAACAACTTGAAAAAGGGAGTCTCGCTGAAATGTCTCTATTTCTGTCTCTGAGTAAAGTATGGGAGAGCAAAGGAAAAGGTGGGTTAAAGGGTTTTTTGACTACAAAATCAAAAACAAAGCTGTAAAATAACTTTGGTTTAGCAGAAAATGACTTGAAAGTATGAGCAAAGATACTGCCTGCTGCTTGAGTCCTGTGTTCAGAGTGAGAGGACTTGCACATTTCCTGTTTTAAAAAGCCAAAAACCAAAGCTTGATCAGAAACACTCCAGAGTTTTGAAACAAATATCCATCTTCGAGATGCTTAGGATTAGCATAGTAAATGCGAACAAGTTTTCATTAATTGCAATGCACAGGACATGGGTCATAAGCTAGAAAGAAAGCTTATGAAAGATAGTGACCATTTTAAATAAAAGCATGTTTTTTTAATTGGGGCAAAGAGGAAAGAAGGAAAATAAGTTGATAGTTTGTTGTTTTGGTTTTTTTCTCAGCAACTACTACATCTTTTTTATAGATATCATCACTCAGGTCTGGAACAGGAAAAGACACTAAGGAATTATTATTAGCATGGCAATGTCACATGAAAAATTGATTTTCAAGGAGGAGAAGCTTTAGGAAGGTTGTTTAGCCTTTACAAAATCAAAGTGTAAAAGAGTATAAAAGAAGTAATCTATTTTTGTAAGTAATCATTTTTATAAAGTCCAAGCACAATTAATTTAAATATACCAGTCTGTTCATGTTCATTGAATAAAATCATTCATGCTTAAATATGGTTATATTTCTCCACTGCAAGAAAAGAAGGTAAATGGAACATGCAGTTGCTCCTTGTCATGCTGTAACATTCATTTTAGTAACACTCTCCTCTAGAGGAAAACAGTATTTTATCACAAAGCCAATGACTGTGTAACATCTTGACTAATATTCCAAATTTACAAGGTAATTTAAGATTCCCAGAATATAATCAAGATACGTCATTTACAAATTATACAAGATAGAAAATTAAAATGACAAATCAATGGCCTCTTCTCATACATGACAGCTGGGAGGTGCAGATCTTACATTAAATGTATTCTTCCAAAATATGGTTTTCAGCAAACCATGAGGGGGCTTGAATCAAGCACCTGAACAGCAAAGATGCTGAATTCATACTGCATGTTCCCCAGGAACAGCACCCTGAGCTCACCACTATCCAGTTTCCTGGAACTGAACTGTGGAAAGTGCTACTTTGACTGGAGGTTGCAAAATATATTTCAGCAAATTACTCTGTTTGATCCAAACTGATAAAAACAATAAATAAAAAAGATAATAATAGTATTTTTTAAAAAAGAGTAATGGGCTTTAATTCCAATTTTAAAACTTAAGAGAAGAAAATTTATCTATGAAATGCTGTCTTGAGTAGCAAAAAATAAAGGCATTTCATTTGGGGGGGCACTTCTTTTGATTAATAGTCTGCTAAATCTGTGATAGATTCAAATTGCTTTATGTGAACCAAGCAGCATGTTTTGGGGAAAAAAGTTGAGATGAAAGTCCTGACCAACTTTAGCCCGTTGTACTTATGCTTGTTTTGCAAGAAGTATCTTCCACATTAAGAAAGTATAAGCAGAGGGATGGGTGAAAAAGGGATTTGAAAAAAGGATGGGTGAGAAATCTGCCATTATCCTGAGGTTTTCCTTCAGGACAGCATTATGTTGGCATAAACAGACTATTCACTAAGTGCTCTTGTGAGATTGCTAGTGTAGGACTCTTACTGCAGACTTGCACAGATGCTTCTCTTTCTTCATAGATAGCAAGTGGAAACACATCTAAAAGTCACAAAAGGACCCTGGCATCACTGGATTTTGTAGAAACTTTCCTAAAAGATGCAGGGTAGTATTTTTTAAAAATTATCAGTAATTCTGGTTGTTTTTGACAAGTAAAACTTGTGCAATATTGAGATATTGGAGCAATGGATATCCCAAGAGCAGCATAAATTAATGGACAGATGAATAAGGAAGGTGAAGGAAGGAAGTCTTTCCTGGCAACAGCTTATGGAATAGTGCTTTCAAGAAGTGCATATTTTCACTTCTCTTAGTCCTGGCAAACAAATAAGGGAAGCTTTCAGTATGAAAAATATGCCTACATTTTGCAGAATTCACTGGAATCTGTAGTGTTTGGGGTTGTGAAGGACCCCTGCATCTGCAGTTGGGGGACATATACATCCATAATACCAGAACAAGAACTGATTCCAATACCAGCCTTTGCTGATGCTGCACCCTTTGAAGCAGAAATATAAAAAAATTAAATGAAACAAACAAACCAACCAAAAAACCCAAAACAAACAAACAAACAAACAAAAACCAAACCAAAAACCCTGCCCTAACCAAACCAAACCTAAAAGAAACCACAGGTAAACCTCTGCACGCCTTTTAAGATGAAAGAGTGCTTAAACGTAATACCCTGTAGAGAAAACACTTGGTTTTACAAAAAACCTCAGCTTTTTGCCTATGAAGGAATGTGAGCCTATACAAGACTGAAAAATTAGTGTTCTTCTTTGGCTTAATTCTTTTCCCCAAACTTCATTTTTACATCCTAAGCTCCTCTGAATATCCAGCCTGCAACTAATCTTGATCTTAAATTTGGTGGCAAGCCTGTCCCTGGGCACAGGACAGTGACAGTGACAAAGTGGTGATCAGAATGATGGTTTGCCTTCTGTAGGAATGAAGGAAATTAACAGCCAAAGGAATCAGCACAAGGAGCTGTATAGAAGACAGATCAGGCTCTTATTTCTGTATCATTAAAGATCGAAGGAAAGAACTCAAATGTCAACAACTTTACAAGTACATGCTTAAAGCTCTGAACAGCCGGGAAAATGGGAGCAAGTCAGACTAGGAGAGCAAGCAGTGAACATCACATTACCAGGATCCTGTATTTTACTTTTGCAGGTCACCTTAAAGCGATGTAGTGTAGAGGATTTAAAGCTCTTAAGGAGATTAAGAGTTCAAGAGCTGTGAACAAACAAATGTAGGCTACTAAAATCACAATTCTAAATTTTAAAATGTGCATGAGATGATTATGAGTTAGTGATTTTTAATTATTTTGTGCAAGTTTTGCATATTCATAAGTCTGCTTGGAGAAACACACACTGCATTCTGATGAAGAATGTCATTATCTCGAACTCTTAACACAGCCTCAGTTAAGCAAAAGACAAGGTTTCAGGGGCAGGACATGACACTGCAGCAGACTCACAGTTTCAAATGTCCACAGGGACACTGGGGACTGATCCTTCCCACAGCCTCTGTTCTAACCACACGTGGCACCTTCTTCTGCCAATCTGCTTCACCTCTGTCCCCCCAAGGGCTGGAAAGCTTTCATCTGCCCAAATGGCACACCCAATCCTCATACCCAGAATGGCATGGGCAATGGCTGGAGCCAAACCTTCTGCTTCTGCTTCCCCACCTCAGCCAGCCTCTGCCAAATGTCAAAGCTGGGGCACCCAAGGCTCCCAGGAGAGGGGCAAGGGAGGGAGGAGGTATGAACTGTAGCACAGGGATCCCACACTCAGGAGGAAGCTGGAAAGCATTTAGGCTTTGTTACCATGCCCAAGACAACCAGAAGGTCGGATCCTGACTCTTCCCAGACAACTCAAACTGGTGGGGAGCACACACCTAGGGAGGAAGGACACACCTTCCTCACAGGTATCTCTGTCTGATAATCTGGTTGTGTCTTTTCACCTTTCTTTCTTAGTGGCAGTATCATGAAACACTCAGGTGATAACTTTCAGCACTGCTTGGATCAACAGAATTCAGTTATTACTAACATTTATCATCAATCTGAAGCAATGTTCACACAAACCTCCCTCTCCCAGTTTCATTTCATTAATGAATAATACTTGTGATATTATGAAAAAAATACCCTTGAAATCTGAAAATTGGCAATTTTTTTACTCCCATATTTTATCCTAGTCAAAAACTCATTTCTGGCACAAGTCTAATAAAGTATTTTTTCCAATACTTTGAAGCAGAAGGGTCTGAAACGCTATTGTCTGTCTGAGAGAACAATTGTGTCTTCCTAATGTGAGTAGCCTACTTCTCAATTAGTCTGTAAAAATAAACCTGCCTTTCCAGACATTAGTCACCAGACTCTCAGATGTTTTGCTTGCAACTAGAAATGGATTCATTAAAAAAACAGAAGTAGCTGATATCAAACAGGGATTCTGTTGAAGGGCAGTATTTTTATGAAAAATGTATAAGCTGATATGTACAAGAAAGGAAGGCAGCAGAGGGTTGTGCATGTGTAACCAGGGTCAGTACTTGAATCAGGATGAGTATTTGAAGGCATACACAGAATTCCCTATGCTCTACTGCCACTGCCACAAAATAGCAAAGAGCTAGACTGGCTTATCTGGCTTATCTATGTGTTTATACAAAGCAAACGAAACACACTTCAGCCCTAAATAATCCATTTACCTTTTCATAAAATTTTACTGGAGCAGAAAAAAAAAAAAAACCAACCTTGCAGCATGACCTGCTAGCAATATGCACATCACCTTATTATGAATATGCAGTTTTTCAGATAACGAAGCCCTAACCATTTAAAGGTTTTTCAAATAAAAACCAGTGAAAAAATGAAGCTTAAATTTCATTTTGAAAGCTCCAAGTATTCATCATTAGAAAATAATAAAAGTACATGGTACCAGTATCATCTTTCTGTCAGATGCTAGTGAACATGTAGAGAAAGGGATATTCCTCTTTCCTTCACCGCATTTTCACAGTTATTGGCAGTGAAGAACTTTGCACTCTTGTGAAGCTGGAAAGAGCTTCATAGATGCTGTTAAAAGCCAACTAGAAAGCAATAAACACTAATGAATTTGTCTACTCCAACTTTTAGCATATTAACAGATTTTGGTCCCCCAACATCCTTTGACAAAATATCTATATCCCATCACTGAATTGTGTTGTATGAAAAGAGAAATACCTTTGTGTCTAGTCATAGTGATTTTCACGTCCATGTGCTGGAGGACAAATAATCAAACCATTCCCTCACCATTTCCCCCAAATCATTCATGACTTCAGAGCTAACTCTTTAACTTTTCCTACCATAGGAAAAAAACCTGCTATCAGCAAATCCTGGAATTTCTCAGAAATAAAATCAGTAAGAAGACTCAATAGGAACTCTAGGCTAGTAATGTGATGGTCAACAGTGTAAGAGGTGATAAGTAGATCTGAACAAACCTTAGGCATTTGATATCTAGGATAGTCTAAGAGATCAACTGCTGATGCTGTTGCTGTTCCTATATTGTAACTTCAGACCAAGGCAATTTGGAGTGCATGGGGCAGGCCAGCCACAGCCTTTTATATCATCTCTTCTAAAAGCAGACTAGAAGACTCGACAGTCTGTACTGGTACTACTGAGAAATGATTTCTAGCATTACTCACCCTCTCTTCCACTCAAGGATATATGGGCAATTAATGTGCTTTTCAGGAGAGGAAGGATTAGTATGTTTGTGAAAGGAAACACTGTCACTTTGCTAATCTCAGGCAAAGCAGATACAATGGCTATCATGCTCAGGACATGAAACATCTCTGTGGTCACAAAGTGACCAGAGTGGCTCAAAGCAGCTTGCACATCCTTTGAGGTGTTCTATGGCAGCAATGAGCTAAATACACCAAGCTTTGAACAATTCTGTTGAGCAAAACTTCTGTGAATAGCATGGGGGGAACAGCTAAATGGAAAGGGGAAAGGATGGCTGCACCTCAGCTGGCTGGTCAGTGAGGGGCCCTGAGGAGCACAAGAGCTGGGGCTGACACAGTGGCAGCTCAGCAGATGAGGGGCCAAGAGAACACCATCCTCCCAGGCTTCCTGAAGGACACAGCTGAGCCATTGATTGCTCCTGGTGACCAGGCCATTAAAATAACTCCACTGTCCCTAGCAAACAAGCAGCTCTCAATTTCTCTTTGTCTGAGGGTTACTGGGATGAAGGTGTCCCAAAGGAACTTTATCCTAACATAAATCCTGCTCAAAGCTCTGAGCTAGTGATAGCAAACACTGTGGCAAAACTTCCCTGACATACTTTAACACCCTTTAGCACCCAGCAGCTGTAACACCCTAACAGAACAACAGCTACCCATAAACACTGAAGTCTCTGATCCCAAGAGCTGTGGTTTCCTTTAGTATTACCACAAGGAGGGCACGTTTTTTCATGGAATCCTGTAGAGCACTGCCATTGAGCAATTTCAAAATCGTCGGGAGAACCAGCAGACATGAAAACCATGCTTAATTTAGGGTAACTAATTTAGATTTGGTAAGGCAGATAAAGCTTTTTTATTGCAAAACATAACTAGCTATGTCAGGTGCATATACATTATACACATGTACTTACACATTACAAAATGTGTATAACACCTAGCTGGGAGAAAACATGTTTTTGGTAAACTAAAAATGCAGATCTAAATTTTAACAGAATGCTTGTTAGAAGAGATCTCTGGGTACAGAAGGGCTAAATACATATTTTTAGTGTGAGACAAAGTTCACACTTTCCAAGTACACACTGTGTAGTAAGACATTTTCTAAAATATTTGCATTTAGACACACTTAGTACTTATTTCTGCCCTAGTGATGCCTTGAATATCACAAACAACATATAATTAGGCCCCTGAAGATACTTCTAATTTTTTTAAACAAATTTATTATTTTGCCTAAAATTTGACTCTGCTAGGTTCTCTGAGAGTACTAAAATCTAAAATACACATATTTTATTATCTGCACCATGTAGCCATTTTTGCATGGCAGTGTGTTAGTGCATAACTATCAAATACAATTTATAAGTAGAATTTTAAGGTAATCTTTCTGTTTAAAATATGTAGTTCATTGCAATAAATACCTTTATTACAAAATTTAACAACATGGAAAGAATTTCCTTGAGTGTCTAATTTTCAATTTACACAGTAAAAAATACATCTGGAAAGAAACCAAAGGCCTTTGTAAGTTGATTATATGTCAGCCAATATGAGGTTTTTCGATTTTATAAGAGACTGAAATGAGATTGTCTAGAAATTGCATTCCCTATTTTTTTCAATCTCAACAGAAAGAAATGAAAAAAAGAATATGAAAAACTGGTTAGACTTTCATTTTTAATATCACAAGATGCTGTAAGTCACACAGTAAAATGTCCTGTAGGCACAAAGGCATGAAAATGATGGATTTTCTTTAAGATACGCAAGACTTAAAATTCTCTCACTACAGCACTCAGCTGCTTTACAAGGTTACAGCTATGCCTAATCCTGATCTGTTTTAGTGACAGCAGAGCTTCATTCTATTTTTTAAATTCAAAATGGTAACACTTGCTTCTAAACTCACACAGTAAGCAGCTCTCAGCTAATTCTGGGGTCTGTAAGGATGTTCAGTGCACTATCAACACAGAGATATGAAAATTGGGAAGAATGTAGAGGTCATTTAATTAATTGGCATCCCATATGTCCACCCTCCAGTATGGAATGGTCCTCATTACCAGGGCTGTGCTTTGTTTCATTTTAAATGGTCCCAGGGATGGGATTTAGTTCTCTATCAGCTATTCCCCTGTGAGGGAACCAGACCTCTGATTTGGATTACAGTCAGCAGCACTTATAGGAGCCTCTGCTTCATTTCAGGGGATTAAAACTCAGTTTCAAAGATAATGAGAAAGAGCCCTTCAAAATGTTTCTCATACTGATGACTTGCATCAGCAAAGCTGTAGAAGCCTGTATTTATTTGTCTTGGGATGGAACCATGGAGGCAGTAGGCAATTTGAAGGAGGCTCACAAGAAATGCAATGTACAATTATTTGGAGGCAATCCTCTTATTTGCAAAAGAGAAACAGAGAAAACATTCCTAAGATCCCCTAATCCAGACAAACATATTCACACAAAATATTTTTGTTTGTTTTTTGTCCTCTCTGCCCCTGTTTCAGACTATGAATTCTCTTTGTAATATCAGGGAAAGATTTCATTTCTCCCCAAAAGGTCGTGGAACTGGCGGTTCTGGTAAGGAACGGGAAGCAAAAACCTCATTTTACAGAGTGAACTCTGAAATCTGGTCTGTCAGAGTCATCCAATGGTTGGGAGAAAGACTCCTGTCCCCCTCTATCCCGCCCATTGTATTTAAATATACCAGCTCTTCAGTCTTCTACCACCTTCTGCCACCTTTTTCAGCACCCAGGCCCTTGGAGATGTGAATATCACCTCTTTTCTTTAAAACCGCAGTGTATCAGATTATCTCTCCTTGTGCAATTCACTTGGACACTTAATTATTGTGACAACACTTGTAATTTAGAGAGCTCTTAGGTCTTCAAAGTACGTCACAAACATAAATTAATCCAAATCTAGATTAATTAATCTGACAATTAATTTGCGGTATATCCAGAAATTCCTGTAATGGAGAACAAACTAGTGGCTATTAAAGTCACTGGAACAAGTTCACTTGACTCCAACAGATATGGGATCGAGTTCATTTCTTGGGTCTATTTCTCTCTTCTAAACCTTGACTGCAACATGGTATTTTCTTCCCCAGCATCTTCAGATGCTTTATCAAGAATACAACTAAGGAATGGCAAGAATAAAAAAAAAAGCAATCTGTAAACTGAGATCACACACACAGAGTTAAACAGTTTTGTTTTAAGGGTCATCTTAAATCTTACACTCCACCTGCACAGAGTTTATGAAGATTGATCGGGTCAGTCCTTGATGCACTCAGACAAATCAGGGTTCCAAACCCACAGCTACATTTAGTGAATTCAGGAGGCACTCATGTCATAAGCTGATTGCTAAATTATAGATTAACCCAAACTGACAACAGGGTGAATGGGTGCAGCAAATTCCCCACAACCACTGTAAGCCTTATGAAATAGGCACCTAAAGTTTTTAATAATCATTGTAGTGCCTGTTGTAGCCCTTCTGTCTCTCACATAGAGGAAGCAAGGGGAATATGAAAGAAAAAGGAAAAGAAACACTTACTTGAAATGAAGGTTTGATGGTATTTATGAAAGAAGCTCTCAGACACTGCCTTTAACAGTGTGTTGTTTAATTTTATAATAATCCTCAAAAGGCATGATTCTCTCTGAAGACTATTAAAACTCCTATGGTCATGAAGCAGTAAGCACTTAAACAAATATTTCTATTAGCTTATTAAATATACACCTCATCCTAATATTTAAGCCTATTTTTTTTCTTTTCAGCACCAAGAAGGAACTTTTTATTATTCAAAATTATCAGCTGCAGAGTTATCTCTAGAAGAACTTTGCTGAAAATTCACAACACAATAACATCCTTGAAGTGTCTAATAAATAAACATTATTCAGTCTATAAAGAAAGAGCAGCACTCTCCAAGAGTGAGACAATTATTCTACAGATTCCAGGAAAATGCTTTGACCTAATGTAAAAGAAACAACTTACTGAAAAAGAAACTTGGAAGTATCTTTTGCTTCATACTAAAGGCATGTAAAGGTTGAGTCCCCCTTTCTTATTTTTGAACATCTTCTACAAGAAGGACTCGATTTGCAAATACCTCTTCAACAACACCAGGGTAAGCAAACAGGGAACGATTGGCTCCACTGGCATTCATTTGGTGAGTAAATTGAAGGGAAAATGTAGAACTGCTTAGTTAATCAAGTATGACTGAAATCACCCAATCAAGAAAACAACCAGCAAATCTAGCCTGTGCTGTAATTTGTTCTTGGTGCCAATCTCTTTCTACATGGAAATAAAAGCCCAAAGAAAACAGCAACAATAAATGAGCCTTCTCTTATGGAACAGTATAAAATCCTTCAGTTCATGCATTTCTAATCATCGTTTGACACTGCTTGAATTGCCTTTTAAGCCATCCGCTTTTTAAAAACCTGCAGAAGTTATTGCTGTTGACCACAAATTGTATCTTTCCATACAGAGTGTTTTCAAACACTCTGACAGCTAAACTGTGAAAGAATAGAAGCACTAATGGATTTGTCTGACTATATTATTCCTTGTATTTTAAGCTTTACTTGGTCTCCTTCACAGGTTCTGCTCAGTTACTTTCACTAGAGGCTTTCAGAGATACTGAGGGTTTATTTTACAGTTTATAATACACCTGTATGAGCAGAGCTGTAGTCAAGTATTAAAGGTCACTGAAAACGTATTGATCTAGAGAACACAGGAGCAATAACTCAGAGAATATCAAAATATCCACTGCTATTTGCTTTCCTTAACTCAGAATGGATGTGACAATCTATAAGAAGCAATTTCTTCCCCTAATGATCCATCATTTTGCATGAAAGAGTCAACACTTTAAAAAAATCAGAAAGAAACAGAAGGTTACAACTGTCTGAAGAAGACTCAACATTCCACCCCCAAAAACGCAATAGACACTGGGGAAGAGATTGTTATATTAATAACAAATTCTCATGTAATGATTTTAATTAATAAAATTAAAATAAAGTTATTATCTATTTACATCCAGAACAATGTCAAGATCTCTTTTGTAAGTTGTGGAGCTTCTTCTATTAATACTGTAATGAGGTTCACATTATATAATAGTATCAACAAGGCAGAAACAGCACTGCATAGATTACTAATTTAAGCAAAGTGCAGGTCTCTCAAGAAGACCTTGTTAAAAATGACCTACCAAAAAAATGTAGAAAATTCACGGTCTATGAAAATTCACATTGGAAAGGGACCTACTTATCAAGATCTTAATATGAAAATAAATTGAAAATGACCTTTAGAGTCCTGAGTGCACCTTGCTAGGACTAAGAGCATTATAGGTACACTGGGGCTTACAAGCACACGGAATTAGACTTCTCAGCAGAACCCCAAACAATTTCCGTGCTAAGGCACATTCTCCAATAGATCAGATGGACAGAGCCAAGGGAGTCAACTGGACATAAAAGAAAATGGAGAAGAACGGCAGAACCAAGTTTTAACCTCTTTAAAAGTGCACAGGAAGAGGCAACCTCCCCATAGTTACCAAAAGAAAGAAACAGTAGTGTCTGGGGGCTTCAGGCTGCAAAGAGCCACTCATACACATAGAGAGAGGCTCTATAAACAGGTGTATGGAACAGCCCTGGTGGCCATGGCTGCATATCCCACTCACAACTGCACCAATTTCACTGTGATCATCACCTGTAATTTGGGTCACACAGGAATGAAGCAGTAAACAAGCTGACAGCAATGATATAATTGTAACATACAGATTTTTGAAAGGTAGAAAAATATCTAATGGACGTGCCTCCTTTGAAAATTTCCCCTATGTAGGTGGAAGATGGAAAGGGCTTTCTATACAGATATGACATGTGCTTCCCACTCTCCTAGTAGCTTATCAGTTCACCTCAGCAACATTTTCATTCCAGCATTTTTTTGCCTTGGTTCCTACTTTTCCTTGTGAACAGAACTTCTTCTGGGGAGGTTGTCCGTACAACCTCAGCAGGAGATAGAATTATTGTATGTCATATGCCCTGTTTGGCCTTTGCCTAACAAGCACCTTGTTAGGCATTTATTTCCCAAGTATTATAGCACCTAATACCAAAACAAAAAGAGATAATTTTTCTGTATACATTCCCAGGACTTCTCTAGAGAAAGAAGAACCCTGCAACTATTAGAATGGGTGGGCAGTAGATGATCCCTACCAGAAAGTAGCCACAATACAATCTTGTATTTCAGATAAACCTTTGATGGCAACATAGCTCATGTGCTGAAACCAGATTTGAATGCCAAAGTTTCACAATTTACAGGACTTTCAGCACAACAGACTGGGATAAACCTGCCCTCAGAAGGAATACAATCCTCACTCAGCTTTGTCAGTAGTTACTGTTGTGATTTGAAAATCTTTACATATCAGAAAAGCAATGCACTACTTTTGGATCAAAGGGGTATTTTGTTCACTTCAATGCATACACTAATTGTCTGTCCTGTTAGCATTAAAAGAAGGTATGATTGGCACTGAAGTGTGACCAGACTTCTTGGATGGTTTCAGTGTCTGGGAAGGAAAGCTCAGTAGGTTCATAAATCTAATATATCCTTTTCATAATAAAACCTAGAGCAGCAATAATTGTAATAAAGTTTTACAAGGTGTCTTGAGAGGAATAAAATGTTCATTATTCTCTGCACCACAGCTAAATAAAGCAAAATTAGTTTTTTCTTTAAAAGCCCACAAGGAATTAAAATTAACAGATTTTGTAAGGAGCAAAAGACTTTTGGCAGACTAACTGTTGGTTGCTTTGATTTTAGTGACCTTGCTCATCTTATCTTTCTAAACAGACATTTTAAACCAGAAAGTTTCAAATGCCTAGACAGTGTAAAGACTGCTTTGTGTGCAAGACTTAGGAAGAGCAAACTTCCTGTAAGTTGAAAAACTTTCTATGAGTTGTTTTTAGGGTACTTTTCCCATGTTAATCCTCATTCCCCATTACAAAAATCTAAGCTCAGTACCCATGTGAATTCAGTAGCAGAGACAAAGGGCCAGGACTTCAGGCTTCCAAACAGGCTACAGAGGTAAACCAAAGGTAGGCACTATTGCAAGGTGCCTGCAGCTGAGAATTTTCACAAGCTGACAGCTCCCTCTGAGCCCTTCTGGTGCCTCTTTAAACCTTAACTTTGATTATGTTTTCAGAGTATGTTAAAAACTAACAGCAGGAAGAGACACAAAACTACCCAGCCTTATGCAATTACTGTTCACAGTGATCAAACAATCTTGGCAAGAAGCTGGTTCTCAGCAAGGCAGCTGGAATACACTAAATCTCCCCCACGTTAAATAAGGCACAGGGAACTCTTCCAACACTCAGCAGAAACATATTGCTATATACTTTATGAAGTGAAACAAAGCAACTGAAGTCATTTTTTCCAAAATATGGTAATGCAAAGAGTGGAATGATTAGTCAATCAAAGTAAATCAAAGTATAAACATTCATACAGTGTTATACCAGTCATAGACACATCATCTCTCTAAATCTTATCATTTTCACTCTTCTGTTCTAGCTGCCATCCAGTTCCCAGGTTATAGACCATCTAGAAAAGAAGTATATAATTATCTGTCAAGTATTATATGCTATCTCTCAAATACAATGATTTGGCTGGCTGCTCTACCATAACAGTCTTATCTTACGCTCACCAAAAGTTATAAAGGGTATGAATTTGAAATAAGTATCAAGCTTTTTTATTATTTTACAGCCATAATTAGTTTTAAAATATTCCTGTACTCACGAATGATCTGATGCAAATCAGTACTTTTAGCTTTTTTGCAAATGGCTGAACTGTAGCCTCAGGCAAATACTCAGATATCTAAAGCAGGGCTGCAAACATTTGTATACACAAATGAAAAACGTTAAAAATTCTCCTAAAAAGAGGGAAAAAAAAGACTGTCTTGAAAATTCTCAGTAGGTTCATATGACCCATCTTGCTCTGGTTTTCTTCTTCAGCCACTCTTTCACTGACTTTCCCCTCATCTTCTCTACAGGCAGTCCTAAGGGACTACTCTTGCTCCTCTTCACTTCTCCCTTTTCAGCCTGTCTTTTAGCAGCTCATTTGCAAACAATTTTGACTACTGTCTCTGCTCATAGCTCAAAAGACTACCTTTATTCCCAGACCCAGATCTTCTTCTGCCCACACAGAAATCTGAGCCTTTCTTATACCTCCTCCCCTCAATTTCAGAGATGAGAGCATTTTTCTCCCTGTGGAACCTCATTTCTCTACCCTTATGGACTTGCCACTTGTTCTCACATCCTATACTTCATACTTTGTTTGCTTCTCTTCCTAGGTTTTCTCACCTAAGTGTTTTAAAGACAATATGTACACAATGTGATTAAGGCAGTGCTGTGCTAATTTTGCTTTTCATTTCAGTAGCAGAAATCTGACCCATCTCTTGCCTCAAATTTATAAGTTGTTCCATAATAACAGGGTTAATTTTGTGAACCCAAGCATTCATAAGACTGCTTTTTTTACCCTTTCCACACATCTGTGATGTGCACTGTAACATATCCACACCAGCATTTCATTTTTTCCATCTGCACAGTATATACTGCACTAAGTAAGGAGTGAAAAATGACAAGACCTCTTCTGGGGTTTTGCAGCTATAATGATGAAACAAGAAATGTTTGCAAGGACAAAAAAACTCTATTGAGCAATTTGATATAGTAAGAAAAAAAAGTCCTACTTTTGGGTCCAATATTCTTTCATCAGGTCTAAGAGTCTGAATAGACAATGGGGACCAGTGCTCTTTCTTCGATGTTTTTTATTTTAGTATTAGCCTTAAACCAGGTCAGAAGATAAAAACAATTGGATAAAGACTTAATTTAAGCTAAATTAGCTAAAAGAAGATTATTTTTCCTACACAAAGCTCCAGGTTCCAAATTATCTGTCTTTCTGCTGACTAGAAACACTTCCATTACTATGGCACATGTCTTTTTGTGGCCATCCTGTTCCTTAAGTATAATAAAATATCTCATATTTCAGTGTTTCTTTTACAGAAGGCCTCCAGATATAGAAGTGAGGAAATAGTAGTTAAAATTGTGGTATGGCTGCCTCTTCCCCTGAGTATTCTTTCACCAGTTAAATGATGCTGGATTTAAATTATCCAACTGATTGGGAAAAACAGCCCCATCATTTTTTGAGGTTACTGTAAGAAATATAGAGCATAATCTACTGATTACAGTGGATTACCACTTTTCTGCATCCTTAATTTGATTATGGTAATCATAATGCAGCTGCATGATCATCTTTTCCATCAAAGAAGAGGGAAGTGCAGAATAGCAATCTACAGTTGAAAAAGAGAGACCAATTTTTGTTTTCTACGAATAAGACTATTAAAAAAGTAGGAATTACTTCTGACCTTTAGCCTGCGATCCTGGTCTCCACTGCACAGAGAATTTACAGACACTTTAAAAGTCTTCCATGCTGGATTCAAGTTATTCATCACAACCTGTAAGTGAAAAGAAGAAATAGAGCCCTTAACATTTCCACATCTCAGCAGAATGCTAACAAGAGCCACAATTCTCAATACAGTACATTCGCCAGCAAAAGAGGAAAGCAGAGCTCAGCTGGAGTTTTCAGAACTACATCCAATGAAATATGAGCCCTTGAGCAACTGGCAGTTTCCAACACACTTCCTCTGGAAAGGCCCTA
Source organism: Peucedramus taeniatus (assembly GCA_013400575.1). Classification (NCBI taxonomy): domain Eukaryota; kingdom Metazoa; phylum Chordata; class Aves; order Passeriformes; family Fringillidae; genus Peucedramus; species Peucedramus taeniatus. Next base: position 71,353 of record WBNO01030490.1, read on the forward strand.
AAAGAAGCAGGAGTGGGACATGGACCCATACATACCCACAGATGATGCTACAGACATCGCTCCAGCCCTGCAACGCCTCAGTGAGAGATAATTCACAAGGAAAGGTTGTAGAACTGAACTGGAAGCAATGGAAGACATGCAGGACTGGGCAATTGAGGATGGGCAACATCAATTTACAGGCACGTTGTTTGCTTTGCTAGGAAAACTCTATGGAATCCATAACAGATGTATAACCCCTAAAACCTGCCAAGGCTCCACTATACACCTAAATGCCATTTTTTAAGACAGTGCCAGTCATTACCATGGAGCAGTAATGTCACTGGGTGATAAGACACAAATGTAAAGCACCCAGATTACAATCCCAGAGAGGAGGTGGGGAAGAAGCAACATAGTATAAATGAGAAAATATGATACAGTCTGTAGCCTGGTTTTGGCTAAATCTAGTATTTATGTCTCCCGACCTTCCAACAAAGTATCTGCCAGTTTAACTAGCTTTGGATCTTTGGCTTCATCATCCTTTACTGTAAGGTGCATAAGTCAAGACCTGATACCCATTAGTTAATAATTACACTAGAGTGTAACACTAGAAAGTGTTTTTAAGTGTGGGTGTTTGCACACCGACATTTAAAACCACTTCCCTTTGTGACATGGGAAGCATAAACTATGCCTCCTGACAGCCCACCTGTGTCCTTGGAAAGTAAATTCAACTCTATTCCTTACCTCAGTCCTGTGAACAAGTTGCTGGGTTGCATCATCATTCACCCGAAAAATCTCCAGAAAAGGATCAGATTTGCTGAAAAAATCCTAAAATAAAATATAGGACAAGTTACTCTTGAGGCTTCCTTTTCTTTGAGCCTTTTAGACACAATGCACTGGGTTCCTCCCTGACTGCTAATGAAAAGGAAGAGCCAGAGCAGTTTTAGTGGGACCTCTTAGTGTTTCTCAGCAATACTTCATTCTTGTCCTTGTCTCACAAGGATTCCCGTGGTACTGTTGTTGTTGTCAGTTTGACTATTTAATCATGGCATGCAAAACTAAAAAATGTCATTTTACAACCTCTTCCCTTCTCACACACAGCCCAGTTTCCTGAGCATTAGCTCTGTCATCCACCTAGCTTGTTTCTTTCTGTCTCCACACCTGTTTGGTCTTTTGACACCAGTTTTCTAACACATTTCACTTTGAAGCATATTCCACACCGGGGTTGAGTTTCACACTGTTCACCTACCCTCTCAAAACAGAAGTTAATTGGCCAAGACATTGTGCTGCTACCAACTAACACAAGTACTGTCAAAATGGATTAGAGGTGGTTAGAGAAGCAAGTTCTCTTCAGGGTGTGGTAACATGGCCCATGCTAAGACGACAAACAGAGCAGTGTAATGCAGGAAATAACTTGATATGTCTAGGCAAATCTGTGACAAACACTGAGGTTCACATTCACACACTGCAGAACACCTCCCAGTCTTGTATCTAGCTAACAACCCCCAACTTTCTTACACAAACCTAAATTAAGTTGCTTCCTACAGTGCTGCTTCAGTTTGGTTACAGGCTCTTTTGTTTAAACATCTCATTTATTCTGGACATGCTGGCTAGGGGGGAAGAAGACTGACTGGCTGTTAACCCAGGAAAGAGAAACCTTCATATTTCTAACTGTGCCATGCTAAAAGAGTAGGATTTAGAAGCACTAAGTCCATTTCCTATAGTTTCAAGTACCTTCTTAATTTTCTTCTTCAAAAGAACCCCTTTATTAACTTTGTGCATATGAATATTATTCTTCTATATAGGACATATCCAAAACCACAGACTCCCATGTCCATTTGGGGAAGTAAGAAATTCGGTTCAGTATCCAAGTGTTTCTATGATAGTGTAAAATTACTCTAATACATATAATTCTACTAATTTCTTCTCACCAAATGTCCACCATACCTATTTTTTATTAGCTGCAAGGCCATTGGTTTGGGAACAACTTGGGATAAGATGCTAGCCAAATCTGGGCTTGGTAAAATTTATTTTTAGGGATTTTTTACAATTCCACAAGTTCAAAACAAACAAAAAATTCAGGGCTTTGAAAAGGGACACCTGAATTTGAATGTCTGGAGAAGAAAATGAGTCCCTATGGACCACAAAGCCTTGAGCAAGGCTCAAGGAACCTAAGTCTTGTCATCCCCTAAAAATTACATAATGTTGTGTTGAGAGTGCTGTTTTTTCATTGATCTGCTTCTTTACTTTCTAGAGAAAACTTAATGGCCCATTTAACAGCTGATGGAAAGTACATGAAGATTTATTTGTTAAATCCTTTCATGGGGAGCATGGAACAACAAAGCTGTATGTTTGGCTATTTGTCCCAGCTACATGGTAAACAGAACATTTTATGTCAAACTCTGTAAAACCAGTGCAAAATTCAACTAAGTAACTCTAGTGTTTGCCTCAAGGCACTGATGTAGATTTAGTATCTGGACTCCGATCAAAATTTTAAACTGCTAGTATATGGGATGGGGTTGGGGATCAAATTCTGCCAGATTACCAGCATATAGCAAAGAGAACAAGCAGAGAGAGAGGGTGCTGGTTTGATCATAGTGACATGAAACCCCAGAGCGCATAGGGTTAAAAAAGATTGAGCTGCCTCTTCTCCCACATAAGCATTCTGACTGAAGCTGAGTAGAAGCTTAATGTTTAGAGTTTCTTTATCAAACACAAATTTGATAAGCTATTTGAAAGAAAGTACCTCAAAATGATACATCCAAAGAACGCACCCTGGTGTGCAAAAGAATTCAGAAAGGAAGCCAAGATTTCATTTAAGGCTCAATATACAGTATCATTCCTAGCTGAGTATCATGAAGGCACAACAGCACATCAGCACAAAGGAAATATTTTCTGGTTTTAACTACCAAGATAATACCACATAAAAAGAAAGATTTTAATGCTGGATGGTGGTTTATATTACTCCCCCTCCAAGGGAAAAACAAGGCCTAATTACTATCAGAAATGAGGTACGAACAAAAAAAATCCTTCTAGACTGAAAGTACTTTTGTAATAAGTAGAAATGATAAGCTGAAGAAACATTTGCTTTCACAATTAACTTTTTTGTTGTTATGCTGAATCTAATAGCTTTGCATGATCCCCCAAGAATATCTGAAAAAAGAATAGCTGCAATATATATTGTGCCATTTTAACAATATTTAAATGATTAATGTAATACATTTGCTGGTGGTATAATACACATTGTTCTTTCAGTATGTGTAGCAGTTATACAGTAATAACACAAGTACAAGGCCTAAATGTTAAAAATTTAGATATATCTGTTTCTAAGCACCTAGTTTGACACAATTTTACTAGATTAATTTTCAGAGCCCAATAATTTTTAAAATTCAGGACTGGGGATGTAGTCAAAGGTCCTTTAAAAAAGGGCTGAAGCAGCCAAAAGACTAAAATTTTGAATACTACTCAAGAGGGCATTTGATGAGGTTTTTTTTGGTAGTAGTTTAATACCAGGGAACTACATAAAAAAGCAGTATTAGCTCGTATTTTGCAGATATTTGCTGGATAATCTTTCCCAAACAATGGTAACTGCTTCTCTCAGAACAGGAGAAGCAGTTTGCCTGCCTCAGTGCTCATAATTTATTATAGCTATCATAAAAAATGTAGCTGCTTGTTATGGTAATTGTGACACAGCTATTAATGCAATAAAACCTTTCCAAAAGTTATTGTTCCACAGTGAAGTGTTCTCAGTGGATCTCTTGAAACAAAGATGTGCCATTTGAGCTGACAGGGCTTCAATAAAACATGAGAAAGCAGTTATACCTTCCAAATAAGCACTGTAATAAAAAATATAACTGTTATTTCTGCTAAAGTCAGTTAACTAAAGGAAACTCTCATACTCATAATTTTCCTATAATTTTTCACCAAACGTTTCAGCCACTCCAAAAGGAAAAAAATATTAGGCTTTGTTTTATAGCTTCTCTAAAATTCTTGCAGTTTTACGTCAAGAGAGTAAAAAACATGCAACAACCATATCCTGCCTGTTAAATCTTATCAACAAATTTATTTTAATTTTCCAAAAATGTGTTGTTCAAGTATTTTTCCTTAGTGTAGGAAATACATACATTTAAGGACCCCAGTCTGGATCCTCTTTCAAGGATCTCCTTTAATGGATGAAGGAAGAATATTCAAGACAGTAGTGGATGGAAAGAATTTGTTTTTCCTTTTATCCTGAGAGCACATACATGACATCCCCCACCCCCTTCTTTACCCACAAGTTGTGAGGCATTAGGATTCTACCCCTCCTCTGCCACTCCCACAGCTACCAGTGCAGGAACCCCAGGGCTTACAAAAGTGACCCCACAGCAGAGTGACTGCTTCCAGAGGCTTCCTCTGTTTTTCAGGAGACTCCAAGGCCAGTTTCAACCCTCAGTTTGTTTCTCTGATGTTACATCTCTACTCAGGTGCTCACTTCTCTCAGTGGGGAGAGGCATGCAAAACCATGCTTAGGATTTTACTAAATCAGCTCTTCTCAATTCTTTGATGTTTATTTTCATTTTTGTGACATCAGAGCACTCATTCTTTTTCACCAATGGCTGAACTGTGAAATTTAAGTAATTTCAAGCCTTAATAAAAATAATTACCAATAGTGCCTTGCATATAATGATGTCAAAGTTCATTATAAGTCATGCACTTTTCTTATAGAGGAAGTAAATCAAATTTCAGCCAGGTATTGAGCTACATCTTTAGCTGGAGGAAATTGAAGGACTTCTTTCAATTCTATAGATTTCTAGAGATTTTCATCAGTTGAAGACAGGAGTTTGGATTCAGATAAGACATGATGAGTCACTGCTTGACTTGCACACTGCATCACCCAAGAACTCTTTATTAGATGAAGCCCACCTTTACTGGACATGTTAAAATGGCAAGAATGACAACACTGTTACAATATTTCAGACTGATCCTTTTCACCTTATCCCAAAAAAGTGTTTCAATCACTCTCTTAAACTGTTGCCCAGACAACACTGACCTGGCTCAGAATTGCACTCTGGCAGTATCCTTTTAATTTATACCAACAAGAGCTACAAGTAATCATAATATTTACAGCAGATTACATTTTGCCTTTGTGGAAAGCAATAACTAAGTAGAGTCTTATTATGTTCTTTATGTCCTGTTGTTTTTCCTAGATGTGACAGCACGTGGACATTCCCGTCCCAACGGGAAGAAACTTGGGTACAAGTCTGGGAATCACCTCTAAAGATATCTGTCTATGGAAAGGCTGTTAAATTTACATTTTGATACCTAAATAAATTATGCAACTCAAAACCACTCAGACTCCAGCAACTCCGAAAAAGGAAAGTAATTTATCTTTCAGATGAGAAGCAAATTCAGGTCCTGATCATTTCTGATTGTTAATGATCCTGAGCACAGTAAAATTTTATAAATTTTATTTTAAAGCTATATGCCAGTACTATTCATCTTTCTGTGTACTTTCTACTTGGCTGAGATTTTCTGGGAGTTTCAACTGAAAATATTTTTCATAAGTTACAACTTGATTTTGAAAACCTGATGTATATGTATCCAAAAGTAGTCTCACTGATTTGATTTTAAGCTACTCTCACATCAGATACTTACAAGAACACACTTGGTGCATCACCATCCTAAACCTTTTTATAGCTCTGCTACATGCTTCTAATGAGAAGCACCTTCATATATAAGAAGAGACTATATTCCTCAAAGTATTCTGTGCCTGCTATTACACTGAAATAACAGAGAGTGGTACAAGCAGTCACCAGATTTCTTGGGCTGTGAGTTGAGATGCTTATTATATGTAAATTGCTAAACAATAACAGATATTTTCAGAAAGAGGTATTCCTTATAATGTTGAGTAGTATTTGAGTCAGTGGAAAGTTTTCTTCCTAGAGAGGGAAAAAGTTTTTAACGAATATGCAAGTCTTTTTCTCACATTCAAGCTATGTTTTGTTGAACAAAATGTGTATCATGACTGAGCTGTTATGAAGTTTTCTAGCTGTATTATAGGAAAATTCAATGATAACATCACTGACTACTCACAGAAAGTTCACTTCTCTAAACACTTCTGATCTGTGGCATTTTACATAATTAAATTGTCTTGGTTGTAGTGTAATTAACTTGTCTTGGTTTTAATTAGATTCCCTTGAGTTGGTTTTTTTAATTACTTGCAACTCAAGGAAAGCCTCATTGTGAATACTCATCTGAAAACCCTGATGTGTTTAATAACACAAGGTAAAAAATATCTGTCATGGAAAATCTCATCAAATTATATTTGCAGGCATTCTTATATCTTTCAGAAAGGTTAATATCAAGCAGCTTACCTTGTCATCCAATTTCCGTGCACTGAATGAAAGTTCAACGTAGTCATCGTTGCCAGACAATTCCTCAGCGATCACCTAAATGGAAAGCTGCATTTGAGTTGTGCATGGTGTAATGGAAGGGGAGAACGATGCCATTTTTCAGTGTGTGAAGACTGCAGACCCCATTTAGGAGACTGAAGTCTGGAACAAGTTGATGTGTTTCTCTTTGCCATCAGGAAGGACATTACCTTGGTCAGCCCACAAACCTGAATCACTTTGTGTCATGCAACTATGCCTTGTCAATCACCTGTCAATGGACAGACACCCACATCCAGCAGGAATCCCTTTCCTCTGACCAAGTACTCCTCCTAAGAGTGGAAAACAGAGAATTCCACAATCTCATGGTGTCCAAGGGGACAAAAATGCTCTACAAGGGTTGTATTACTTGGGTCTAAAGCCCAATTATTTTTATGCCACTTCAGCATCATTTGCCAAGATAAATGAAGAAAGGAGTGAAGTCACCTGGCATTAGCTGCCATGAAAGACACATTTACAGCAGGAGAGCTCTCCTGATATAGCTTTTCTGCAATAGCCACATTGGCAAAACAATTTACTGTAGATGGAGTCAGAAGCAAGTAATCCTCACATAATAAAGTGGGATTCTTTCAGATGGTGTAAGTTATATCAACAATGATGCCTGTCACTGTGCTCTGCAATGTTATCGAAAAACCCAACAGAACCAACTAAACCAGTTTCCTAAGTAAGCCATTAAAATGCCTCTTCTCAGGGGAGAGAAGGCACTAACCAAGCCTGGGATATTTCACTGAAAAATACTTTTTGAAACAAACCACATTATATTATATTTGGCAGCTTTAAAACTTTTTTCTTCATTGTAAATGTTCTCCCCATGGATTAAATATCCCAAAATAACCTGTTTCCTGGGTGTTGCGTGTTTATGACCACACACATGGCAGCCATGCCAGCTTTCCAGATAGTCTCTGGCTCTCTCCACCACTTGAAGTCCTTGAGGAGCTGCTGGGAAAACCCAAAAATTTGCCAAACTGGCTTGGCAGCTGCTACTGACTGCACCCTACAACATCAATCCATCAGAGGTGCATATGGCACCTCTTGTGAACCTATGTCAGAAATGGCAGCAGCTGCCAGAGGCAAGAGACACAAAAGAAGGAGAGGTAGGAGGCCTGCAATGCCCCTTTAAACAAGATCCAGGAGGAGGCATGGAGAAGGCCATGCTGTGGGGACACAGCTGGAGATTCACTGGGAAGGAGGTGCTCCATGCTGGAGGAGGCACCTCTATGTATGCCCTCAGGTAAGATCAGTGCTGGAGTAGAGATGCCCCTGAAGGGTGTGTGTAAGTCCAGAGCAGCACTAAGAAAATGAGTAAAAAAAAACTCAAAGAGCAGCAAAAAAAAAAAAAAAAAATCACTGTTTTCTGATCCTGACCTGTGTCACACAGCACCTCATCAAAGGGACTGAGCACAATATGAAGTGAAGGCAAAGGGAGTGAAGACTATGAAGGAGGCAGGAGAGGTGTCAGAAATGGAATACAGGGGAGGGGCAGGAAAAGTATTTTCCCTAGGAGTTTTTTTTTTTTTTTTTTTTGGTCCTATTTGTTTCTTAGTAGTTAAAAGTTTACTTTGAGTGTCAATTAATTAAATTAAGTAACATTCCCTGACTTGAGACTATTGCAGCTGTGACACTTCCCAGCAGTGAGCTGTGGTGTTTCTCCAAACAAGATACTCACATGTAGCCACACAGGGGCACAGATGCTTTACTGGGCATTAAAGTACCATCACACAGGCACATACGTGGTGTGTCACATCTTCCAGGCAAACATCAGCTTGCTGGAAATTTGACCCACGGAGTCTGACACATTTCTCTTCCATGTAGTTTGATGGTTTAGAAGATCACGTTAAGCTGTGTATGACCAAAAGCACTCTGGGATTTGCACATAAAATTTCACAAGTATTTTTAACTGAAACTAATGAACCTGCTCTTATAAAGGTTTACAGACTTCCAGCTGGAGAAGCAGAACAATGTTCTGTTTGCCTCCCACAGCCATATTATAAGATTGTGTGGATAGGACATTACACAGTCAAAAGGCTAATAAAATTCCAGCAAAACTTGCTAAGATAGGGCCTTTCAAAATACTATGAAAAACTCATACTTCACTACACTCAATGAGTTAGGAAACTAGTATTTCTTATTTCCATACTTGACAGACACCTAGTATGTCCCCAGGTCCAGAAATAATGATCATCAATCAGTTTTTAATTATTCTGTTGGGACAAAAAATTTTTCACACACTATTCTTCTGTCTGGGTTCAGTTTTCTTCTGTTCAAGTCAACTTGCTCTTTAGAACTGCTGGACAGAAGCCAAAGCACATAAAAAAGGTCCATATTTCATGGTTATCATCCAGTGTGAGGCCAGCAGGGACTATTAACTCATTTTCTCCCATGTTCTGTTTATCACAGTGATTTAATTTTTGCCAGAGCACTCCTCTAACAAGCCTAATAATTTTAGTTGTACTAGAGCATTTGTGTTTTCACAAGACTAAACTACTTTGTGTTACTCAAATAAGAACAGAAGGGACGTCCAGAACACCACAGGGATGGGTGAGGCAAACCATACAAAGTTATTTAGAGAACAAAACTTTCTCCTGGTTCTATTCAGCCAGATGAGTGGGGAACTCCTTTCCAGCCCCAGACCAAAACTAATTTTACTGCATGCATTTAAGCAAATCAACTCCCAGCCAAGCACAAAGGAAGACATCTATGAAATCAAGCTCCCTGGGCTCTCAGAAAATACCTCAGAGTCTGCTGTCTCTTTTGTGGCTGAAGGCAGAAAAAAAAAAATACAAACAATCAAGCCAGAAGAAAACCATCTGGCAAATCACACATTAAGGAAAAAAAATCTTGTCAATCTCATGAGGCAACAGAGCAGATACCCCCAAAGCAGAGTACCTTATTATAGCCTTCATCTTAATGCAGAGCTGCAAAAGTCACAAGCATGCCAGGTTCAGTGCAGACAAGACTGATCTCCCAAGCAAGCCAGCACAGAGAAAGATGAGAGAGGTAATACACTGATTTTCAGATTTCAAGATACACAGGGGACTACGACAATCCAGTCCTTAGTTGCATTACAGCACATCTAAAACTAATCTTATCTTTTTTTTTTTCCTGAGAAACTGGAAAAAGCCCAAGGGAAAAGAAAGATGAGGTTCCTTTATTTGTCAAAGCAGGTATAAATTAATTTCTGAAGGTTCTAGTCATTCAACTAAAAGTAACTAACAGAAGTTACTTGCTGTCATCCAAGCACCTAAAAAGTCAATAGTAAGTATTGTGGCTTTTTTACAAATCATATATTATTTGTTGCCATTTCCTTAAAACAAGCATTTGTCAGAAACAGCACAAACCGTCAAATAAAAATTTAAATACATTTCTCAACCAAGGGTTGTTCTGGTGGCTTAGCAGGATGCTTTTAGAGAGAATTAATCACTTTAGATATTTCTAAATAACAGGAAAACAAAAGCATGTTTAAGATTGACTTACTGTTATAGATGACTTTCCTGCTGTGTTGCCATGTTTGAGTAAGGACTTGGAGAGCTTCCTCTGAGAAACAATCTGCACAAAAACAAAAACAAAGGGAAAAATAATTAGAATCTGTAGTAAATACATGGCTTATTGTGATTGCAGTTTTATGTTGCTTTCTTTTTCTTTTTTTCCTTTTGTATCAAGGTACTTTCTCAATCCATGATCAGAGTTAACACAGTAAGACCACAACCAATAAGGAAAGTCCCCCAGGAAGCCTGCACAGGATGCAATGTAAGAACAAAAAAAGCATTTGGGGTCAAGCAGAATGGGGAGAACACAATTTACTGCATTGAACAGAATAATGAGAAACACATAGATTTTCCTCAAGTATTGCAATGATGGTGACAGAGAACAGAAGTAAGGTTTAACTGGACTTAAAAGACAATAAGAAGGGACCTGTCAAGAGCAAATCTATCAGAGATACCTCCAAAACTCAACTCATTACTTTTTATTGGAAACTGAAGTCCATTTACAATGAGAAGGAATTCATTTTATCTCAAAATGTCAGCAACTCTAAATTCAGGGCAGAAGCAAGCAAGTTGTCCCACATTTCAGTTCCAAAATTGTCTCCTTTGCTTACCACATACCAGACCTCCCCTAGAACTCAGCATTATAAATTAACTTGGTCATTAACCAAATTGTAAATATACTTAAAATAAACGGCATCAGAGGGACACTGACAAAAGATTTTATTTGCCATATCAGTAATAACTAGCGTTCCCTTATGATTTTTAAACATTTAAAACCAGACCAGTAAAAGTACTAGAAAAGGAAGAAACCTTGCAATAATGCAGAACTGCTAAGCTACAGTGATGTTCCAGTGTATTAGTCACCAGTAAAGTTAATGCTATATTAATTTATTTATTTATTAAGTGAAAAACTTCAAAATGTAGACAAATGTAAAGGTAACTCAAAACACTGCTCAGAAATCACAGTATTATTTGTAATCTTACAAAACTGTAGTACAACTGTGCTGTGCAGATGCTGAACAAAAGACTGTCTCCTAAGGAAAAACCTAACCTCTTGAATGTGGCTTTTATACTAGAAGTAGTCCTTTTCACCTTCCCATATCCAAGAGCACTTGGAAAACTTCATCCGGACAGCTGATCTAAATGATCCACAAACAGACATCTTTGGCAAATATGCCAAAATATTAGTTGTAAAAGAAAGGCAATCACCAAGTGAAAAGGAGAGTTCCAGACCCTTCATGAGAGTCCTGAGCATCATACACATTTCAGCCATAAACCACAACGGCCAGAGCTGAAATATTCTGAGTAATGCGAAGTCACAGCCAGGCAAAAAATGTGCTGTGAGACAGGAGTGAACAGGATTCACATTTTAGCCTAACATCAGCATGAGGAAACATGTTTGTCCTGAATCAATTTGCTGAATTGAACAGAAAATCAAAAGCTGCACCTCAGATTATCCTCAGCTACATTTGTAATAGAAGCAGCAAGACAGAAGCAAGTTTTAAACAGGCTTTAAAGGTGAGACAGGAGAACCATCAAGTGACAGGACAGCACATCTGGAATCACTGCGACCAGCTTCTTGTTCCTACTGCAGCTATACATGGCAGGGGTATGTCTAATCAGTTCTTAAAGAAGTTAAAGGGAAACACTTTCCTCTGGAAATTTACTGTATTCATTATCCTTATGTAAATATATTTTCCTAACAGCTGATCTGATTCTCTGCAGTTTAAGTCCATTATTTCTATTGAATGCACCATGAATAGGTAAAACAATCTTTTTTCCCTTTTTCAGGCAATCTTTGTATCTGAAGACTATTACCAACTCCCTATAGTCTTCTTTACTACATAACCTGAGTTTGTCCTATTTTTCCTTCTTTACAAAATTTCCTAGCTCTCAAACCTTTCTCTCTACTCTCTGATGAGCCCTCATGGACTGGCTTATAAACACTCTTAGAATAATGTTCAAAATTGGGCATAATAGCCCTGGTCCTTCCCATGAGAAGCAAGAAAAGCTTCTCATTGCAAGGCTGATACATTCCAGAATTACATTTGCCTTATTTTAAGAACACCATGATACTGTTAACTAATGTTCATAATAGGATCATTTCAGATTGCCAGCTGCATTTTTGCAGCTGGCTATTACTTAAATGAATAATTTAACACTCCTTTTTGGACTGCTTTTCATAATGCTATCTGTTGCCAACATCTCACTCAATTTTCCAAACTAACTTTTGGATTTCAACTCTAGTGTTGGTCAGTGGCAATAACAGACAGGACTATAATTAAAATGACAGTATTGCTAGGATTTAGCAGTTCTTTTTCTTCCCTAGAATCTTGGAAATACTGTTTGCGGTGACCTTTTAAGTCATCCCTACATTTATCTTCTTGCCAGCTAAATAGCTTCAAGTACAAATCATTGCACTCCTGTGAACTGTGAGGTGCAATTCAAAAAATCTTGTTTGAGATTCTCAGATAGGAGGTAATACAGAAATATGACAGATTATTCTTAATATATAATTAAACTATGGGTTCTGTACCAGCCAGACAATGAATTATGGCAGCTTAGGAGCAGAGCCCATTTATCTCCATGGCCAAAGATGCTCAGGCAACTTTGTAAAATACATTAAGCTTTTCCACTGAAAGCTGTGGGTATCGTCCACCAGAAACCTTTTCAGACATCTTACATATACACAGCCATGGTATGAGATAGAACTTAGGTGGAAACCTGTCCTAGAGTAGTGTCCTTTAGAGACAGCAGGACTTCTCCCCCTGAGCTACCCAAATTCCTCCAGCTCCCTTTGCTGCTTTCCAAAGGGTCACAGCTTTCATGAGGCATTGCACAGCTCATGAGCTCCTGTGCAGGTGGCAGATAGATGGCTCAAAGTTGCAGAAAGGATAATTTATTCTGACATGCTCATTAGTAGACTGCATTAATAACACTCGCTCTCTAAGCCAGAAGCATCGTTCTGACACAGTAAGCACTCTGCATATGTAAATATGTGTATTTGGGTGCAAGTGTTTACCAGTTGTTAATTAAGTGGCCACTAAAACCAATCCTCCATATGGCAACAATGTGCCAACATCATTGCCTCAAATTGTAATTGTAATTGCAATAACCGTAAAGGAGTCTGTTTTCCATAGCAGTAATTTGACTTTTTTGTTCATGCACTGTACAAAATGGGACTCACTGGTTTAAAGAACCACTTCTATGGAACCTGCCATCAATTACCTATCATATTTTTTGTTAATGTCTCAATGCAAATCTTCTTCTGAACATTATTATACAAAGCATTTGCTGACCTGATTTTCAGACAGCAAGTCCTAAACAATGATAACTTGAGGGACTAGCAAGCATTAGTCTTAGTTCAGAGTTACAGAGGCAGCTGAGCTGGCAAAATGTCTTACAGAAAGTTAATTGACTATAGGTCTTTCATTTGTCAGGAATCTTCAGCTTGACTCCAACTTCAAAACCTTGCAATTTAAAACTTCTGCTTCAGAGAAAAAAAAAAAAAGGTTTTTCCAAATCTGATGTGAAGAAGTGCAGAAAGTAAATATCTCTCTTCTTTCTAGAACACAAATAGTAGAATCCAGTTCATCCCTAGAAAACCTCATTGCATTTTGAGAACATGTATTTTCACAAACATTTTATTAGAAACATGACCTACCAGTCAGCAAATGGATGTAGAAAACAATTCTTGTTCATGCTGGAATAGGGTTAATTTTCTTCTTAGTACAATTTTCTTCTTGGTACAATGCTGTGTTTCAGATTTAGTAAGAGAATAATGTTGATAACAGACTGATGTTGTAGTCATTGCTAAGTTGTACTTACTCCATATCAAAGACTTTTCAGTTTCCCATGCTCTGCCAGAGAGGAGGTGCACAAAAGCCAGGAGGGAAGATAGCCAGGATGGCTGACCTGAACTAGCCAAAAAGATATTTCCTACCATAGACTGCCATGCTCAGTATATAAACTGGG
>WBNO01030493.1:0-11133 GCA_013400575.1 Peucedramus taeniatus
CTCTGAATCGTATGTGCAGAAGAGTCTTAACTTCACAAACCATTTCAGACTGTGCAGTAGAAAATGAACCATGAATGATGTTTTGAACATCAGTTTTTGAACATTCAGGGTTCACTGATGATAATTGCTTTAGTTTTGGCTATATTAAAAGCAGTAGCATTGAAATACTTAAACTGTATGAAACTAATACTGGACTTTAAAAAACAGATTCCAATGTGACTGGTAATGGATGATAATTGAATATATCTTTGGAAACCAGGAGTAGGGAACTAATCAAAGATCTCTCAAGGAAGTATAAGCTTTCTGAATACAGCACTAAAGCAAAGACTATATGTACATAAAGCTTATATGGAAATTAACCACTTACAGCTGTCCTGTTGAAAATAAAACTCTCCCCCACACTCCTCCTCTAATCTTTGGATGTCTGATACCAGCCAAAGGCACTTTGAGACTGTTTAGCTGTGAAAATTTGATAATGGTGAATTGCTTTTGTACAGTTTTTATTTTAAAATGCTAGTGTATTGCTGATAGCAGAGTGCTTTGGACACTGCCAGTCCCTCCTTTTCTATATCCTGTATAACTGATGTTGGAGAAGCTAGCTAAGAAAGCACACTTGAGATGCTCATTAGGTATCTTTTACAGAAAGTGAAGGTTAATATTTTATGGACAGTTCTGAACTATACCAAATCCAGATTGCACATTTTATGACAGGCATGAACTGCAGACATTTTCTGTAGCTGTTAAATAATGAAAAAGAGAAATTTGCTTTCTAATTTGTAGATCTGAATTCAGAAAAGTGCCTTTTGAGCTCATCAATGCATTCAAAATTTGAGACTAAAAAATTTTTTTAAAAAGAGTTGAAGAGATGGACAAAAAGAATTTATTGAATTGAATTTTCTTTTAAATTACTTATCAATATTTGATTACTTTCCAAAGGTTTGTCATACTAATAAGTGATGAATAATTAGAAATATTTGCAAATTACCCTGTAAAAACAGTGTGTACCAAAAAGCTGCAGTTGAGGAAGAACTCTTGCTTCAGATTTGCAAACACAGAGAGACACTAGGCTACAAACACAAAATTATTGACTGGTCCCAATCCACCTGTCCTTTCTCCTCCTTAATCTTCTATAGCTAAGCAGTAAAAGTGAACTAATTTGAAAAGAATTTGAAAAGTGACTTATCTTCAACAAAAAACTTTGTGTCAAATGTGTTGCCTTCAGTGGAACTGTGCCATCTTACATAATGGGTAGTCTTTCCTTAGGACTGAAATAAAAAACTAGCGCAAGATGCCAAAGCTACCCTAGGAGCCTGTGAAAGGTTGTGAAGAAGAATTGGTATCACACAACACTTGTATCTCAAGCACTGTTAACAGGGCCCTGCATACCAACAACTGGGTTTTAACAATTTTAACTTATGTATTTTAGGGCTGAAGCTTTTTTTTCTCCCTTCATCAGACATACTGTACCAGGACCTACTGCCAGCTGACTGTTGATTTCATAAACCTTTCTTCCAGTCATACTTGCCCAAAAAGAGCAAAATGATTGATCCCAATTTTTTATCTACCAATGAATGACTTTTGTTTTTCTTACCCTAAAGGTATATTGGAGTCTTGGTGTTACTACATGCAATGAAACAAGTATATCAAAACAAAACAATCTCAGAAGCCTCAAAGGAAATTCCTCCTCCTTTCTAGGGTTAGGGGTTTTACAAATAATGAGCTGCGTTAAGCATCTCCTATTTTTAAGCATAAACTTTTTAATATAGGTTAAAAGTAGCAGGTAGAATGATAATTAGTTGTGATTAATTAACTACAACATCCTTGCCGTCTCCAATGTTACAGAATCTTTGAAGTGTTCTGTGTTGTATTGGGTGTGGATTTGTACCATGCTTGAAGTTTAATATATGAAATAGAAGCTGATCAGTTACTTCAAAAGATGTGATGAAGTTCCCATTGATCCCATCTCTTTAGAGCTGGTTTACTTTTTTACCAAACAGGTTAATACATTGCAAATGGTTCTTTCTTTTTCAAAAAGTCATTCACATGAGGGATGAGATAGTTTTACACTTACCATGATGAATGCTTAATTCTCTATGAAGTGTGAGCCACATTAGCAAGAACTCCATTGCTACCTGTAAGTGCTTTAAAACAGTGTTGTTTACATTATTATCAGAGATAAGAACTAAAGTAGCTGCAAATATTATCACACATCCTCTACATACTAATAACTGGGCTAATGAGTATGAGGGTTATAGCTCTTCCTCCTTCCATTTTATAGATTTATTGAGACTTTTTACTTCAAGCAAGAGCCATTTAATGAATCAGATCAAATTAAAATAATTTTGAAATTGTGCATACCCCATCTTTTAATGCTGTAATCTCTCTTTTCTCATATTTTTCCAGCTTGAAGTAAAAATCTGTGTGCCTTCAGAAGACGATTTATTGAGTGCAGTGGGTAGTTTTCTTTGGAAAACATCTAGTGATGCAACATGACACAGTATTGCATTACTGCCTGCTTTGTGCATGCAGACACAGCACTAATAATAATGAGAATGGCTTTAGTAGCAAGACTAGTTCAGCTATAAATATTTAGAATTAACAGTTGACCCTTTAAGAAAACACATTGCATTCATGCATTATCCTAAAGTTAAGTGTTAATTTAACAGGCTGTGTAAGGAAAACAAGGGAAATGCTGTCATATTTTACGTTCAGAAAGTCAAACATACAGTTGCTGTAGGAAGGCACATTTCTCATGGTTGCTTCGTATCTAGGAGGGCTGTGAGGATAAAAGCTAATACTAAAACTGTCACTGTTTTTACCTCCTATGTTCAGAAAATTCATCACAATAAAAGGGTAAACATAAGAATTCCAAATTTTTATTTAGAATAAAGACAAACGATAGTAAGTTAAGCAGCAGTCACAGAGTTGTGTAAAGACCATAATCTTTGGTGACTTTGCCACTAGTTTTGTAATATAAGCAGTGAGTGTTACACTACAAAACATTTGCGTCTATTTCACTCAAATATCTTTCAAAAAGTTCTGTCCTTTCATGTCTACAAGATGTGTACATGAAATTAATTTTATTTATTTTTCTTACTGGACAGTGTGTTACTGAAAAAATGTACTGTTTTCATATAGCATTATTTCTGTAAAATTCCATTAAAATATTTAGAATACTTATTACCCTTAATGTGCTGAACTATCTGGGATTTTACTGATGAGAATGGAAGATATTGATTAATATTGAAGAGTTTCATTATGATTGCCACAAAATGTTTATTAGGATGGTGTGGTGCTCAACAAACTTTGACTTTAAAACCTGACTTTTGTTATTAGCAACCAGTTTTAATAATAAGTGAACATAAATTATTGATGCATATGTATTCATCCAAACAGAAAGACACAGATTGTTCTATAGCTCCTAATGCACCTTCCACTGAGGTCAATGTCAACCACACTGTTGACATAATTGATGAGTTTGCCTCTTTGCTGTAAATAATGTGCTGCAACTCCATTCCCTATTTTCACATTTGCAATCTTTGAAACCCTGGCATATGGTTAGGGGTGTACTGTGAGCAAATAAAGATAATCTCTGTCCAGAGAACAGTCCTGCAGCTCTGACATGGTGTTCCACCCCTTTTTGCTACTGTTGTGCTTCAGTTATTTGATTTTAATATGAGTTTTACTAATTAAACTGCATTTTACAAATAAACTCAGATAGACAAGCATGATGATTGCTTCCTGAAAATATTGATCAAGTCTTGCAAGAGCAGTAGGGAACATAAGATACAGGTGAAAGACATGTTGGGCTGTGAGCAAGCCTGTAAGAGCTGGATTCTTCATTTTGATCCTAGTAATGCTGTACAGTTCATGTCTCCTAACTCTGGCATTTCTGCACAATCATTAGGGAAGTTATGCTGGGTTTTGCTTGCAGCATAAATGGATGTGTGAAGCAGGAGTTTGAATTATGAATATCCAAAGGTTTTTATCACAAATATTACTTTTGATTTCTGAGATGCATAGTAATGCATAATTTTGTATGTGCGGACATTTTTTTCTGAATTCACCCAACTGTATAAATATATCATCAAGGATCTACATTGCCTGTGCTTTTCTGAAATTTTTAAAAAAATAAAAGGTTCTTCCCTTTCATGATAATGAGTAGTGCATCTAACTAGAAAAGCATGGGTTTGTAAATTTTCAAATCTTTTCATTTTGGTCCCCAGGAAAAAGAAATATAAAAGGAAATACCTTTATTTTGGCTCAGAGAAGTTTTAGAAATATTTATGTTTGTACATACAAAGGCTCTTTTTCCCTGATGTTCAATTCCTTTCTTGGTTTCATGTAAGAAAGTGTACCAGGTGGAAGGAAAAATTGGTCTGAAAATGCAGCTGTTGCTTTCTGATGGTTTTGATTTTTTCAGAATAATAAACCACTCACAGTAGAAGAGAGCAAATAATGATAGAATTATCAGAAAGTTGATACTCCATATTTTGTAATCAGCACAAATCATAAAGTGCATATGTTTAATACAACTTCCACCTTGTAAGCAACTAATCCTTTCCATATCTAATAATACAATAATTTTCCATAATTAAAATCCTTCGTGCTTTAGTTATTGTGTTGATTTAGCACAGCCTGGTTTTTGGTAGCAGGGGGGCCACAGAGGTAGCTCCTGTGAGAAGCTGCTGGAAGCTTCCACCATGTCTGACAGAGCCGATCTCTGATGGCTCTGAAGATGGACATGCTGCTGACCTAGTTAGAGAGGTTGGTAATGCCTCTGTGATGGTGTATATGAGAAGAAAGTCAAAACAGTGCACACACAGGTTTTTCCAGGAGTGGTGAGGTGCTGCCGCTGGGGGCCGTTCCTGGAGCAGCCCATGGCGATGCGCCACCACAGCCTCCCCCATCTCAGCGTGGCCCGCAGAGAGCCTTGACTGCCTGGCCACCACTAGCCAGACGTGCTGCAGGGGGGGTTGGCAGCAGTGGCTTCTCTTTCCTGGCACCTGCATGAGGAGAGGTGTTAAAATAGTGCCAGCGCCGTGGCTGCCACCACTGCCCGCTCAGTGGCAACAGGGCCGCGTGGCTGACGGCGAAAACACGGCCAGTGACTCCCCAGCACGGAACCTAGAAGAGATCGACCTCCTGACACTGCAAAATCCTACAGAAATTTTTGAATTGGTGAAACTTGTTGTCAATGGTACCTATAAGCAGCAGCTTTTCTTCTAGTCAGAGAAGAGGAGGAAGTGAGGACATGTGAGGGAGAATAACATGGCAGCACCAAGGGCAGTGGAGAAGGAAGGGGAGGAGCGGCTCTGGGCGCCAAAGCTGAGATTCCTCTGCAGGCTGTGGGGAGGACTATGGTGAAGCAGGTTGTTCCCCTGCAGCCCGTGAGCTCCACAGGGGATGTGAGAGAAGTGCTCACACCAGAGCAGGTGGATGCTGGAGAAAGCTGTGATCCAGTGGGAGGCCTGAATGGAGAGAGAGGGCCCTTGCTTCCAAACTAGAGCAGCCTGTCCTTAGAGGACTGCACCCTGTGATGCAGGATGCCATCATACTCACCAAAGGATGAGTGACCCACGCCACAGCAGTTTTGAGAAGACTGCCTGTGGAGGGACTCATGCAACAGTTTTGGCAGGACTACAGCTTGTGAAATTAGAGCCGTGCTGGAGAAGTTCATGGAGAACTGTCTGCCATGGGAGGGACCCTGCGGCATAGCAGAGGATAGACTCCTCTCCCTGAGCGAACAGAAGATCTCAAATGACAAACTGACCAAAACCCCCACACCCTGTCTCCTTGAGCTGTCAGTGAGAAAGAGGGAGGGGGCTGGGGGAGGAAAAATGGTGGTTTAAAGGCTTATTTTACTTCTCATTATCCTCCTCTGACTCTCTTAATAATAAATTTACCTTATACCTTTAAATTTATACCTGTTTTGCCCTTAGAGTGTTTTCTGCCAGTCCTTAACTCACAGGCCCTTCAATAATTTTTTTTTCCCTCTCACCTCTGCCCAGTTATTGCAGCAGAGAGCCAGCAAACAGCTTTTGTGGGTGCCTGGCATTTGGACAATGTCACATCACAACGCTTATATATCTGAGTATAGGTGCTACAAGGCAAAACACATCACTCTGAAAAAGAGTGGATTTGTCCTTAGTACATGATCTCATACTGCAGCTGCCCTTGAGAAAACTATTCTACTGTTCAGGTAGAAGCTAAACCAATAAACCCTTAAAATTGCTGTTGAATTATACAGGTTAAACTTGTTCTCTAACTTTCTTGGAATGTGTAGTAGTAAACAGGAGTCTCTGTTTTACAGCATCCTGAAAGACTGGTTACTGTTCACTTTGATTGTGGGAATTTGTAACTAATTTTTGCTAAAGTCTGCGTAGTTTCTCACAGTCTGACTTTGTATTTCCAGGTACAGATGGCAAGGCAAGTACTTATACTGGGAGATGGGATCTTTCCCAGGACTCTCTATTATCTGAGGTCCAGCACCAGCAAAAAAGCTCAGTTGTCTAAAGTTTTTTGTTTAAATTACCATTTTTACCTCCCTTAAGATGAAGCCATTATTAGGGGAAAGTTGAATATAGGTTCAAAATAAATGATGCAAGCTATTAAAATAAATAATATTAAATATATTTAAATGCAATTTGACCATTACCTTTCTTCCTAGTGTAGGAAAATCTCTACGTTTACTGCACAGGAGCACAGCTTTAACAGAGATGAGAATATATGCAAACTAGCTGATGTAATATTTCCAGAACCTCTGTTTTTCTTTTGGGGAATTAGGAGGATTTTTAAGTTATACCTAGAGTTGCTCAAATTTCAGTTCAATTCCTGAACATCTTTTGAACTGAATTTTTTTTAAAAATTATATATTAATTTCATATATGAAATTTAATCATGAGGATAGAATTATGAAATCTGATATTTGGGGCATTTAGAAAAGTTTAAATTCTACAGTAACACTTGCAGGCTGGAGTTCGGACAACCTACATGCTGATATTGTGGGAAATTTCTTCAGAGTGAATTTAGAATACTTCAGCATTGCTACAGTAATGCCACATTCCATCCTTGCCAATTTTGATTTGCTTATTTTGGAGATCACTTAAGTGAAGGTCACAAAAGCCAATGCAAAATGTAGAAAATTGTGTGACAGTCATGCTAAGAAAAAGTATACATATAGACAATTTAATGAAGTTATGTATGTTTCAGGTATGTTCTTGTACCATTCCTTCAAAGAAACTTCATCTCACTGTCTTGCTGAATAATTCAGTTATGTAGCATTTTCTTTCATTGAACTAGCAATGGAAATGTCATTCAAAGGACATGTGGAAAGAGAAGGAAAAAAACCAAAATAAATATATGGACACAGCTGTCCTTTAAGTTACATATTCTCTTAGCAGGTTTAGTTCACATAGTTCTTGGTGCAGCTCAAGAAGCACTTATGTCACTGGGAACCTGATAAAAATAAGAACTTAGCAGTGAAGTTCCATTTAGTTCCATCTAGAAAATGTACCAGATGCTGGCTGCTGATGGAGCCATCTGCTACAGGAAGACTTAATGTCTGAGAAAAGGGAAGTCTGTAGGAAGTGAGCTGGGCATTTGTTGTCAGCATTTGTTTTTTATATGTGCTTGTTAACATAGCTGCATTTCAGCAATTCAGAATGATTTTCTCAACAGCAAACACAAATTTGACTGAAACATGATAAGCTTAGCACTTTATTTGCATTTGCTATGTGGTAAATTTAGCTGTTTCTTCCCTCCCCATGTAATTCTCATCATGCTATAGTCAGAAAATAGATGTTTTTAAATTAATTTGAAATATTATAGTAGGAAGAGACAGAAACATTAATATTTGCACTTGGTAATGCTTTCCATTACATATTACACTGGTATCTTTGAAAAATATCTCATCTATCTCTATTTCCCATAAAGTCTCAAAAAAGAAGAGTGAAGTTGTGAAGGTAGTGATATTTCTTTATTGTTCCAAGTCATTTAAAGATGAAGTAGCTATGGAATCAGTGTCCAAATGCAGGTATGGCATACAACTGTAGTTTTTCTTTTAGTTTGTCCTTTGTCCATGTCACAAGAACATCATGACCATGTCTTGATCAAGAGTTGAGTAAATGAGTGTAGTGAGCCCTGGCAAACCTGACGATTTAAACAGGAACCAAATGTGATAAGCATTGGTATGGTCTGCAGATCAACAAAAATTACAGCTGCTGAACTCAGATACTGAAATGATAGATGAAAATCAAACAACAAACAAAAAGTAATGCTTTTAACTGCTTTGGGCACTGGATGAGTACCTAAACACAGTGAGAACACTGATAGAAAGAAGAGGGCAATTTGCCTGAATGTTTTGTCATAGATCTTCAGTGTTTTTCAAAATAGAAACATTAAGTGAAAAACCACCAAAGATTTAATTAAGAATTGATCTAAATCTCACCAAAATCCAAACAATACTTTGGGTTTTAGCTTTCTGGTTTTTTTTTTTTCTTTTTTCTTCTTTTTGATTTTGTGCTGCTTTGGTGTGTGTGTCTGGGGTTTACATAATGGGATAGTTAGGTGTGGGTCTGGGTTTCATATAAGGGGATAGTAAGCTCTCTTCATAGAGTAGGTAGACACAACACTGCCTTCTCTAGCCAGGGGCCCAAGGACAGCCAGATCCAGATCTCAGGCCCAAGAGTATAAACAACGTGGACTGAAGAGAGAAAAAACAACAAGGATGGGGCTTCATGGGCTGGGGCTGTAATTGGACAATTAGCTCCAATGTGCTAATGGACCAAAACTTATAAAAATGTGAGATCTTGTGACCAAGCCCTCTTTTTGCTTCCATCTTGGAATCATCCAGTCAGAGCTAAAGCCATGGCTCTGGTACTGCCAGGGTGTGGCCTTTGAAGGTCCTTCAATAAATCCTTTTTATTCCCTTTAACTCTGTCTAGCCTCTGTTCGAGCTGTTTAAGGTGTCAGTTTCTGGTGACTCAGATGGAACAATGAGGCATCACTACACACCAGTAAGATAAGTTTCCAAATGGATGGATGAAATGGTGATTAATAAGTATCATTCCTATTAATCTAAAATTACTATTATAAACATAAAACTTTATATCTAAAAGAAAACACAAACCTAATGTAAAGAAGTAAAGCATGCCTGTTTGGCTGATCTGTCATGTCATTTATCAGAGTCTGTACATTCTCATGTTAGTCTGTTTCTTCAGATGCATCACTGATGACTCATCAAGCTATAAATATCACAATCAGTTTTTATTAGACAATGAAATGTTATTAAGCTTAACTGTAGAAAGACAAACTTCAAGGAGAAGTATTAAATTTCTTTAAAGAGAAAAGTCAATATGGTTTTAGTGCCTGGCTGAATGGGAGGAGCAGCTGTTCCTTATTACGTGTCACTTTTTATAAACTTTAGTTTCAGTACATTTTGGAAGAAAACAGAAAGAGCCATTTAACAGGATCAAGAATTGTTGAATTAATACACATAGCTCTGTATGTCATCTGTTGAAAGGAGAGACACAAAGTAGATACTGTGCTATATTGCAATGTTTTCTGTATAGAGCCATTTCTGAATAACTTCCTGTCATATAAACTGAGAGGATTATATATCTCTTATATAAGTTTGCAATATTTGGCAAGTGTTAGACAAATAATTTTACTTTTATACTCCTTTCATTTGTTTTGCTTGTTCTTTAAAATCTATCCTTTTTTCAGCATTTGTCTAATGTTTTACAAGCTAACAGATTTTTGAAATTGTCAGTTCTCTTGTTTCCCAGGTATTTGTCCATTGTTCATAATTTGTATTCACTAGTTAGTCCACATTTTGTTACTCCAAATGTCCCTCATGTAAATTATTCTGAAAGCAGTATTGGTTAGAACTGTATTGTCAGTGAACTTTACTAAACTAAGTCAGTAAACACTGAAACAAGACTTTCAGGGGATACTCATTGACACTTAAGTAAAGTAGAAATTTTTCAGCTTGATATCAACTAAGATAACAGTTTGGACTGAAAGACATTTTCTATAATTTTCTATAGATTTCATGATGTTGTTAGGTTCCCTTTTTAATTAAATGTACTAGTGTCCATCAAAATATAGTAATGTCCATCAAAATTAAATGTTAAGTTCCAAAGCAGCTAATCATGTATTTCAAAATCTGTAAGAGAACCCTGAGAGTATTTGAGAATTTGAAGTTTTCAGAAAATCACTGGAATTTGGTGATGTTGTGGTGACACATCACAAACACTGAGTCAGCTTCTTTCAGAACTATCCTGTAGTATAAAACTGGCATCCAAGTTTAGCATAAGGAAGTTGTTCAATGTAGAGATTATTTTTTGGGCTGCAAGAATCCAGCATCCACCCACATCCACACAACTTGCTGCTGAATTTAACATTTCAATCTTTTCCTGCCGAAGTTACTTCTCTTATTTTCTTCTACATGGTGAAGGATGATGCCATCCTTCCTAAAGACCCATATGCTTCATTCTGACAGGTACCTAGACATGGACGAGGTGTTCTTTCATCTTAAATCTTCTTCAGCTTCAGTGGAATTATTCTGCTTAAGTCTTCTAACATCCGGTTCAGTTGCTTTACATGTTGCAGTTTTTCTTAATTGAACAAATCATCTTGTTAGTTAAATTCAGACAAGTGTGCTTGTATTCATCAGGACAAAATTTCAGTATTTGTAAAGATGTTTTGTAACTGATGTGTTTCCAAATATGAAATAAATGTTACTATGCCATAGTGAAAATATTTGATTTTTATTAATATAACCTCAGCTTCAGAAAATACACTATGCTTTTCATATAATAACACAGATGCAGACTGTTGGCATGCTGATGTGAAAACTAACATGTGTGAAACCTTCTTAAGAATGCTTATCATTAGATGTGAGCATGTGAGACTAAAATTTGGTTATTTAGAAATCAAGATGGGAAGAATAAGAAAACCAATAGACCATAGAGTTTTCCTTAAACCCAACCCTGAAAATCCTGCTAATATTAAGGAAGTCCTGGCCTGTATCAGGAATCGTGTGGCCAACACCTTGAGTGCTCTGTCCCCTTCCTTCCTTCCTTCCTTCCTTCCTTCCTTCCTTCCTTCCTTCCTTCCTTCCTTCCTTCC
>WBNO01030493.1:11863-33905 GCA_013400575.1 Peucedramus taeniatus
CTTCCTTCCCCCGCTCAAATTTAGGAAGGACATTGAGATGCTCAAACTTTTCCAGAGGAGGGCAACGAGGCTGGTGAAGGGTCTAGAACACAAGCCCTCTGAGGAGTGGCTGAGGGAGCTGGGGGTGTTTAGCCTTGAGAAAAGCAGGCTCAGGGGTGACCTTATCACTCTCTACAACTCCCTGAAAGGTGGTTGTGGTCAGGTGGGGGTTGGTCTCTTTCTCCAGGCAGCCAGCAATAGGATGAGGTGATACAGTCTTAAGCTGCACCTAGGGAAGTTTAGGCTGGACATTAGAAAAAACAGAAAGGCTGGACACAGAAAGTGTGATTAGGCACTGGAATGGGCTAGCCAGGGAGGTGGTGGAGTCACCACCCCGGAGGTGTTTAAAAAAAGACTGGATGTGGCACTCAAGGCCATGGTTTAGTTGATGAGGTGGTGTTAGGTCATAGATTGGACTCAATGATCTTGAAGGTCTTTTCCAATCTAGTTAATTCCGTGATTCTGGAAAGTCTAAAAGTGAAGATACATTCAGTTTTGTTGAGAATGTGGGAGTTCTTGAATAATCTAAGTGATTCATGATTAGATCACTGTATTTACAAACTTACCCTTTTTCACTTGAATTGCACTTTGTTGATTTAAATAACACAAGTTCTCAATGTTGAAATTGAGGTGACCAAAACAGTTGGCCTGATCTGAGGGTTTGTTTGTTATCACATGGGTGCAGAGTTGAATTTCACTGTATTCAAATATATGGGTACTGTTCTTGGATGCAATGCAGAGTCAGAGCTTGATATCAGAGATAATATTGCCCAGAAGAGAAAACCTTTCAGACCTAAGTGTTAATTACTCTGTCTTGTATCTTCATTCCTATTTAAAAAAAAGAAAAAGTTCTAATATGTTACAACCCATTCCTGAAGGCAGGGTGACTGAGGTTCTTGCTAATGTATCCCTTGGGGCAGAAAGAGCACTGAATGACAGTTATATATATGTCTATTAGAACAATTTGGTTGCAACAGGAAGGAGGTATGTAACAATTTTGGTTATTATCATTATCTGTAGTAATATAACAGTATACAAGTATAAAGATATAATTTAGGAAAACGTCTAAGGAAAATTTAAAAAAACAGAAATTGTTAAAGTAGATAGTGGAGAGAAAAGGAGAGATCCACTACTTATGGATTTAGTAATTAAACTTGATTGTTGCAATTTCAATATCTTGATAAAAGTGATGGTCACTGTCTTGATCAGGGTTGGGGGGAGCCCATGAAACAAAGATTTCAGTGTGTTAAGGTGCATTCAGGTTCAGGTGGGAATGCCCAGCCCCCTCCTCTGGGGGGGTTTTAACACTATGGATCATGCAGAGTCCTCTGGTGAAAGACCCCAGAAATAAGTATGGAGGTCCTTTGATGGTCACACGTCTGTCCCAAAACTTGGGATGATATGTTTATAAACAATGGCTTCCTTTCCCACAGTTGCCACAGTGGGATTTTTTGTCTGCATGCATTCACCAGGATGTGCTAACCAGATCTCACCTCTGCCAGGCCTGGAATTAGAACTTTGCTGTTGTGAATTCCTCACTTCTGTGCTTATCTGAAGTTTCTGCTGTGCTGGCTTTCCTTATGGCAAGCTCCTTCTTGACAGTGTTTGAGACAGGCAACTGTGCTCTTTAAGTCCTTACAAACAGTTATGAGGGTTTGATTTGATTTGTCACTCACCATGGTAAATTGATTGTTGGCTTTTTGTCTCCACCTTTCTGCACAGTGTATCATAGAAGATAATATAAAGGAAAAGAGAAGTGCATGCACAATTAAACTAAATTTTTAAATTTTGGAAATCTCCTAGTTTATGCAAATTGCTAATTATCAGGCAACAGAGCAAAGCATGTGCCAACTGAATACCCATGATGGGGTAACCTGGGATGGACAGATGACCATTAAATGCTCAAGCATGTTTGGGGGACAGAGGGTGGTACTTCAAAGTGATTGCTAAAACACAATGTTACCATCAGCATGTAATTTTTTTTTTTTTTTAAGCCCAACATATCAATAGCAAAAAGAGACTCTCAGGACTACCACACATTTTTCTGTTTCTTAAAAAGGAATGGAAGTGATGACCTTATTGAAACTACCTGATCACTTTAGCAGGAGGAAATTCCTCCTTGACTTCTGTTTATAGGCAAATTAAACTGGTGGTATTCTCTGAAACTTGTCAGGCTGACTACACATAATGTTACTGCTGAGGTAGGCAGTCCTATTACAGTGATACCTTCTTTAGAATCCTATGTAGCTTGCATGGAAACAAAAAAAACCCTGTAGGTGTTCCTGTATTATACAGAATATTTTATATATATTGCAGGTAATGATGATTCTAGCACTAGCTAATTTTGTTTCATATATTTTCTTTTATACAATTTGATAGAAAAACCATAAAAGAAACTATGAATGTAAATAATGCTAAATTTGGAAGGTCCATCATTTTGGCATATAGATTTTCCTGTAAACTCCTGTAAGTTTTGCTGCATGACCTCTATTAGACCTCTATTAGAGCTAACTTATTTTTGATCATAGGATCATGGAATGGTTTGGATTAGAAGGGAATTTCAATTCCAATCCCCTGCCATGGCTAGGGAAACCTTCCATTAGGCCAGCATGCTCAAAACTCCATTCAGCAGGCCTTGAACTTATGTTTTGATAACATCCGATTATCTAGTTATTTAATTAGGAAAGTCAAGTCACTGTCATCACTTCTAGTTACTTAAAGTATCACTTAATATAGAATATTTTTCATTTTTCATAAGTCTGTTGTATTTTGTGAGCTTGTCATTTGCTAAAGTAGATAGTACTGGTATTAAATAAGACATTTAATTTGCTTTCGTAAGTTTTGTGAGTTTTTCTTGCTTTTGTAAGTTTCTCTGTGTATTCAAAGTCCGTGAGTGTTAAGATCCCTGCTTCACCTCAAGGTCTTGAATCTCCTGGTAAAATACAACTTCTGTGCTGCAAATTTGAGATTTTTCCTCCCTTTTTAGAACTAGAAGTACTGCATGAAAGAAAGAAAAAATAAGTTGCAAAAGGAAAAGGTGTTTTAATTCACTGTTTGGTCTTTCTCAAAACAACAATTTTAAATTAAAAATATGTTGCATTAGCATTAATTGTGAAGTTTATCTGTTTTTCTGAAATGGAATGTGAGAGCTGGATCTGTATTTCATTTAACCTCAAGCAATATGAATTGGATTTATTTCATTGGGGATTTTATAAAAACTTTAAAATAAAAGGTTTCATTCCAAGTAAAAGTTCCATTTTGAAAAGGATAGAATGTTTTTACTCATCCATTAATTAATAACTAGGTTTGATTCCACTGAGCATATTTTTCAGTTCTAGTTTATACTGTAAGGTTTAAATGAGAAGAAATTATAGAATGAGTTAAACTTTATGATTCAAAGAGTTCTACTGCACAGTAAGGAGCTGTAAAGTGAAGCACATCTTTATTGGCCTGGTCAGGGGGAGCATGTGGCATGCAGGGGGTTGATGCCTGAAAGATAGGCTGGAAATAAATCCCCACAGACTAATATCTATAGAGCAGGTATTTGTTTATTGCAGCACTGGTGGTGAGAGGGATATCTGCACCTAACTCACCCACCTTTGTCAAGTGCTGTATATATTTATACAGTATTGCTTAGTGTTACTGTGTCACTATAACATCATCACATACCTGCCAGAACTAATTTACATAGAATGATCTCATGGTTATTACATAGTTTTTTTGCACTGCGCTTGTGCCTCCCCAGTTCAGGGGACCTCAGGGGTCTTTGATGAAGGTTTCCAAAATCTTCTTTGCATCTGGACTTTTCAACTTTGTCTTCGGAGCATGTGCAGTTATGGTGTTCCTTGGTCTATCTGGTCCTAACCGGCCTAAATTCTTTGTTTTGTGGCTAACTGGCTTTACATTTGCCAATTTCTCATTAGTACTATACTTACCTATCTCTGAGACTATCCATCTAATCGAGTTGTTTTTTCTTTTCTTTTGTCTATTCAGCATTAAGTAAGTAGTTAGCCATATACTAACCATTACATTGTATAGAAAGTTTATATCAGGTTATATTGGTATAAAAAGTTGTGATTCAAATTATATAAGTATAAAAAGCTATGATCCAGGTTATATAAGTATAGAAAGTTATGATTCAGGTTATATTGATATCAGGTTATACTGATGTCTTATTATTCAGGCTGTATAAGCACCTTGTAACTTTGACCTAAGTTATATGGGCATCATGGTTAACACCACACCTCCATGTGATCTCCGCCATGCTCATCTTACAGTGGTTATTTATTCATTTACAAGTTTGGCATCCACCCTGTTTGTTTGTTTATCTAAAAGTTACAGTCTTAAGGGGTTGGGGTCTTCTATAACTTGTAGTTATCTTATGTTGCAAACATGGCACAGTATTCTTATCTAATACATCCATCAAACCTATTTTGCTAATGCTTACTTGTATTATTACATACTTTATTGCTATATCAGTTACACTTCATCTGACATGGTGTAATAATTATGTTCCTGTTCTTTTATTACATTTTTCTGTGCTTTCTGACAGCTCTTCTATTAGTCATAAAAACGGCAGCTAGTGAGCGTTTCTCCATATCGCGTAGCGCATGCGGGTTGAGCCCTTATCCTGCAGGAGAAGCAGTTAGCCAAGCCCATTAGCTGACATTCCTTTCCCTTATCATCTTAGTCCTCTTGTGTTTTGTTTTTCTCCAAGAGCAGTTAGCATTAGGCATAGCATCTACCATTTGCTTATCATCTGGGGCTAGGCTTCTTGTATTACAAAAGCGGTTGCGATCTAGCACAGCTGGTAACACCTAATTTTTATTAATCTATTCTTTATACTAAGGCACTTGTGTTATACTTTATACTAAAGGAGTCCTGTGTTTCATTTGCCAAGTTAAAATAGATCTGAATTGTTCTTACTGATGTCTCAAAACTTCATACTTTCAAAGTTTTGCTTTGTTTTTTGTTTGGTATATGTTTTAAGAAAAGAAAAATCTCACACTGTCACTCATGCTAAATACATCCCTTTATGTCTCCTGTTCATCACAGACAATCCATCATTTGCAGTGTTTTAAATTAATTTAATTTAATTTTAATTAAAACACATTTGCAGTGTTTTAATCTGGTAATTTGCTCACTCGGAATCAGGACATCATTTCAATGTATAAAACATCTATTCATCTATATTAGGAAAAACTAAGTTCTGTAGGTGAGCAAGGGGACATAGTCCCCTTGAAATCTATACAGGGTGTTGGAATTAATTAAAGTTGGATGAACTAAGATATGACTTCAGTTGCATTGACAAACGCTTTGAAATTATCTCATGCTTTTATTCTTTGTGTTAGACAGGGCTATGAAGAACTGGAAAGACAGCTGAAAGAAGTCTTTAAGGAGAGGAGCAACATACTTCATCAACTGTTGAAGACTTCTAAAGAACTTCAGGGAATTAAAGTAAACCTCCAGGTTAGACTCTGTCTCAGTTTCTATAAGATTACTTACTTACCTCAACATTTTCTTATTGGTGTCTTTTAATTACAAAAAATATGTTTCTTTTTAAAAAATCATTAAATATGTGAATAATTATTATTTTGTTTATTTTGTTGATCTTCTACTTAACATAAACCTGATGGTTTCACGGAAAATTTCATCCTAATGTGTTGGGGCCTTTGTCAACTCAATAAAAACAAGAAATTATGAAAATAGAATATAGAAAAAGGGAGGGAAGGACAAGAAATATGCAGTATTAATGGAGCTGACACATATTTTTCCTGGCAGCTACTGCAAAGGATGGCCTTTGCTGTTGCAGGTTGGATCTTTGCTGCTGAATTCCATACACTCAACTTAATTTAGTTGCTCAATTTATGTTTCTGACATGCCATCTACACAGTCTGACTGGATTTACTGCAGGGCATTGCTTTACTAGTTCAGCTGACA
Source organism: Peucedramus taeniatus (assembly GCA_013400575.1). NCBI lineage: Eukaryota > Metazoa > Chordata > Aves > Passeriformes > Fringillidae > Peucedramus > Peucedramus taeniatus. The sequence continues at coordinate 17,843 of WBNO01030493.1, forward strand.
AACTGTGCTAGATGAGCCTGAAGTGAGAGCTGAGACTTTTCTTCATTTAACTTCTGGGTGCCATGGTAAGGCTAAAAGGGCAATAAAATAACTCTGAACTCAAATCAGCTCCTCAGAGCAAAAACTAGATTGAAAATGCTTCCCTGGATTTGAGGTCCAGATATTCAGCTGAGAGGGCACCTGTCTTTTCCCAGTAGAGTCTGTTGGTCTGGTGAAAACATTTAGACTCATTATCAATTGAAATTGGTCTCCCTATTTCATGCTATTTTAAAGAAAATTATTTTTCTGACAATACATCTTTGTCTTCATCGATGTAAGCTAGCTGGGAAAAATAAAAGGAGAAGAAGCACTCTATCTGTTCACAGGAAAATACTAGTGGGGTGTATCAGTAATGTGCTATATTATAGTATTGTGTTATATTTTCTTATGTTCCAGACTTCTCTAGTTTTAATTAATTAACCCTTTGCTCTTTGGGGTTTTTGGTTTGGGATTTGGGGGGGTTTAATTTGGGTTTTTTTGAGTGCTTTATCACCATTACTGTAGGCTTTTTCTTACTTTTTAGAGAAATATGCTCTCCTTGTAGCAAATTTATTTTCAAATGTAGCACAGTTGAAGGTAGTATTCAGCAAAATTACACTGTGAAATATTTTAGACTCAACACTACAGAGATCTTGATATGGGCAAATAGCTGTAGTATTATCTTCTGCATATACACACTTGGTCATAAAATTCTAATGTTTTCACTCATTCATCTGTTTCTAGATCTGCTTATTGTATTTATCTCTCATTTAGTATTTGAAAAATACACAGCTGTGTACAGTTAACTGTGTTTGTGCTACAGTAAAGAAAAATGAGACTATTCTTCCAATTTTCTTAAGTGGTAATGTCTGCAATTCACCAGGACCATTTCATGAATGAGGGATAAATACTTTCACAGGTTATTAATAAAAAGGATCTCTTTAATTGAGTTTTTTTGTTGCTATCAGTCTTTAAAAAATGATGAAGCATCAACCAAAAATGATGTACAGAAACTTCTGGAACTGGGCCAAAACCAAAGGTAAGATCCTCATTTCCTTCCTTCTCTTTCCATTTCCTGACAAAAAGCTGTCAGACTAGCAAATTCCACCTTTCCTTTTACTATACAGATAAACACTGCTGTATTCCAGTCTGCTAATTGTAACAGTAAAATAAAGGCAGGAAATACTCTTCTTGAAACAAATGATGGATTTGCTGATATTCAATATATGATAGGAAAATGTATTAAAATGGCATGGTGAGATATCTGCTAAAGAAAGGCATTTTGAATTTTAAAGGAAGATTCTGTCATGAAGTATTCCTTAAAAAAATAAATTCAGGATTTTTAGAAAATTAAATTACTAAAGTGTCTAAATCTCTACGTTTGGAGATGATAACATTTATTCAAACCTCTTAATTAAATGTTTATGTGTGTAGACACTCAAATCATTAGTCCATGTGCAAACAGGAATATTTCCACTGGATATTTGTGATGAATGGAGTTAGAAAGATAAAGAAGTATTAATTTCAAATTATTCATTGAGCACTTAAAAAATTGGTTCCCATGGCTGGGATAGCAAGTTCCCAGCCTAGTCCTTAGTCTTAATTTCCCTAGTGCTTCATTGCGAGTAAGTCTCATCATTCTGTGTCTGTTAATTCTTAAAATTCAGCCCAGCAAATAGCAACATCAATACAATTTTAGTAACAAGAAAACATAACTAATATAGTGACCTTTTGCTGGAAAAATAGTATATAATGAGTGCATCTATACTTCATATTTCTCCCTAGGAAAAATGTTTAGTAAGAAAAATTAGAAAGTTCATATTTCCTTCATTGTTAAAAATGCAATAATTAAATTCCATGGGCATCTTATATCTACATTCACTGTAGAAGTACACATAGAAATACATATGAAATTGCATTGCTACATAGAAACCTTGTGAGAAAATTACCTTCATATCTTAAATACCCAGTATATAAGGTCCGCAATACCATACCAGTAGAATTTCTTATTTTTACTGTGATACATAACAATCTTTCATGTATTCCAGACAAATATATTATATTATAAAGGAAAGACTTCAGCTACTGTTCTATTTAAATACTTATGTGGCTTGGATGTGACTGAAGGTGTACATCTCAGCATCATAGCTGTCCTTTGCACAGACAAAATCCTTCATCATACAGGAATGCAGTTTTGTGGTGGTTTCATTGTTGTGCAGCTTTCCTTTATGAAATTGAGACATGAATTGATTAAAAATATTAATGGACTGTTTAGTAAATAGATCTTAGTTGCAGATGGGAGAACTGAGTCTGCTAAAAGAAAATTTTATTACATATCTCAAATATTCTTCCTGATCTCCTCCATAAATCACCACTTGAAGTCTCTCAAGTTCCACCCAGAAATACTGACTTTTGCTGCTAAGGCATTCAGACATTGAGTGTACTGCACAAGAGCAGTTCCCAGAAATAAAAGAGTGGATCAGTGCAATCTGCTGCTGAGCAGCCCACTCCACCATTCAGAAAATGAAAAGTTCTAAAGTTTTAGTATACTACAAGGAAATGCTTTGGGGCTACTACTGTTGACAGCAGTTTACAGACTTACTAGCTTTCATTTCCAGAGAGGTGTAAAAGTTCAGTGTATGAAAGAGGTATTAAAAATGTGCCAGGGAATCTTCCTCATAGAATTTCACTAGGGAAAGGACACAATTTATTTGCCAGGGTCCTCTGGCTACCTCTTATCTGCAGTAAATGAAGAAAAGTGAACACAGTATTATGCTTAAATCAATTGCATTGAAACCAAAATTCAAAATATATCCCAATATTAATGTTATGATCTTTCTTTCAACAAACATGAGCTGCAAACTTGGTCAGAGTGTGACTCTGATTATACTCTACAGTGCTGGATGATAAAGTAAAGTTTAGAGTACTAGAATATCAGCTTTTGTAAGTAAATGTTCTGCTGACTTCAAAATAGATTTTAAAAAAATTCCTTCTGCGCAAAATTCTTCAATAATTCCCAAGTTGCAAGTAAAACTTGGTCACTTACTATGATGCCCCCAGTTTTATTCTATCTGTGCATCTCAACACTGTGAAATGATGGCATCTGTTAGTGCTGACGGTATATGGTTTTCATGCTGCTCAATCACTTTTCTAATTGAATCTGTTCTGTACTAGTGTTGCTGAAATTGCTGAAAGTAGTAGGGGTTAGGCGTTGTCAGCTAAAAAGAAAGACGATCCAGCAGGTAGCAAGTTCTTTTAAAATTATGTAGTTTCCATTCAGTTTAGTTTTCACAGGGCTAAATTATTATATTTTACTGTCTGTAAATTCAGTTTTTGCTTGATCTTCATTGAGAGTTTATCCATGCGAGCAGCAATCCTCCAGAAGCTCTACAGCTCTTATGAAATATGTCATTTTACTACTTTGCAACATTTCCAAAGTGTGTCATATACTGTGGGTAGAAAATTCTCACAATTTGGAGAAAGTCTCTGACTGAATCAGTAATGCAAAGGGTTTTCACCCGATTCAAGTAAAGCCCAATCCAAGCAATTATCCTGTTGTTTTTTTTCTTTTTATGCCAGAATCTTTTACTGAATTTTTTGTTGCTTGTCTCTAGAAAGTACCATATGAGGTTGAATTTTATCAGACCATGATTTATTTGTTTATTTTAAAGCAGATATAAACTAGTTATTATCGATAATAGTATGTCTCAATGTCAGTGGATTTTCACTTGCCTACTTTCCTCACTTTTTTGGTGCCAATCATTTTTGTTAGAAGTTATGCACTGGCAGATGTTTTGCACAGCAGGCCATTCAGCAGATATAAACAGTGGCCACTTTGCATCATAGATAATTTTTGTTTTGCATTGGCACTATACTTCATGGAGTCATTATGATTGAATTGCAAGACTCATAGACAAAGTACATCTGTTTGCTACTCTGAATAATTAAAGGTCCATTTTTTAATCTGAATAAATATTTTCTAATGGACACTTGTGTTGAAGTTTGTATTCTGTGTTTTCAATAACCTAGGGAAATGAAATCTCTCCAGGAAGCCTTTCAAAAGCAGCTTAATGAGGCAGCTGAGAAAGCAGAGAAGCAGCAGGCTACCGTGAGTGATTATCTCTTTCCTTATTTTTGTTTTTCTTCTATTTTTTCTTAATCTTGCCTTGAGAATTTATTAGCTCAAAAAACTTTGTAAAAAAAGAATGGATTTCACATACGTGTTAGTACTCTTCAAGCTTTACAAGAAAGGATCTGGAAAAAGTTTTAATGTTCTAAAATATTAAGATTCCTGTCTTCCCTTATTTCTGTGGAATTTAGGGATGTTTATACACTTTTGGAGGTTTTAGACAGGAAATTTAGGCCTAAGTCCTCTCCCTGGTTAGATGATCTTTAAGGACCCTCATGTCTCATTTATACTAATATAGACTGTCATACATCTATTGACTTTTTAGGAATTACTATGGATTTTCAGCAACAAAATAGATAGCAGAGTGTCTGATTTTGGCCATAGCAATGTAATGTTTTGGAGCATAAATAGACGCATTTAGCTACTGTAGGGGAAAAAAAAGTAGAATCATGTTTACTAAGATGAAAGAAGGAAGTTTTTCCTATGTTGGTTATTAATATCCCTATAACATGGACACAACTGAGCAAAAGTTGACTAGATAATTTTCAGAAGTTCCTTCAAAACTTAAGTGTTTTATGATTTGAACTCTGGATTTGAAAACAACCTGCTAGAAGTATATAGATCTGTTTTCTATTTCATATTGGATAGCTACTGATTTATTTACTAAGATTTTGCTGTCTTCCAGGGTCACAAAGCAAGGGTTTATCCAAGACAGAGGTTTAAATGTAATTATTAAATTCAACAAATATTTACAGTGCCTTATTTCATATGACGATGATTTGTATATGGCTTTATTCCTCTGGTGAACAAAATGTGAGAATGTATTTTCTACCTTCTACTTAGAAACAGCTTAGATTGTGGACCAAACTATTCCTATTGTAGGTTTCTTTCAGTTGATCTAATTTTTGAAAACACATTTTTTCACTTTGTTGCTCAAAAGTCTGAAGAGTAAAGATACTTTTTGTTCTTGGGTACGACACAATATAAAATTAGTGTATTTTTGGTACTTGTATTTTTGTCTAGAGAAAAAAAAAAGAACTTTTATCCTCTTCAGGAGTGAAAAGAAGTAATCTGGAAGCTGTATTGAGTTTGAAAAAGATAGCATATTTTGGTGGTCTTTCTAGCCAGGACAGCATATATCCAGAAAAAAATGAAACAAACTGCACTTGTTTTAAGATCCTTTTGTACTGAGACAAACCATAAATTGTCTGTATTGAATCCTAGAGTAATAGAATGTTAAGGGGCTGGAATGGACCTTAAAGATCATCTAGTCCCAACCTCCCATGCCATGGGCAGGGGCACCTCCCCCTAGATCAGGTTGCTCTGGGCCTTTTTGAGCTGGCTTTGAACACTGTCAGGGCTGGGCATCCGCAGCCTCTGTGGGCAACCTGTTCCACTGCCTCACCTCTCTCTCAGTGTCCCCTCTTTTAATTTATACCCTTTAGTCCTTGTCCTGTCACTACAGTTCTTGATGAAGGGTCTCTCTCCAGCTTCCCTGTAGGTCCCTTCTCATTCTGGATGGTTGCTCTGAGATCTCCATGCAGCCTTCTTTTCTCCAGGCTGAACAGCTACAACTCCTTCAGCCTGTCTTCATAGGGGATGTGCTCCAGTTCTCTTATCAGCTTTGTCACCCTCCTCTGAACTTGCTCTGACAGTTCCATGTTGTTCCTACCCTGGGGACACCAGAACTGTACACAGTACTCCAGGTGGGGCTTCACAAGAGCAGAGGAGGGGGGGAGAATCACCTCCTTCAATATAGTTCTGGAAAAAGAAAAAACTGAGTATCTAGTTGTCTCTGATAAGTATGCAGAACATACTAGTTGAAAGTTGACATTTTTTCAGGTGCATTGAATGCATTCCTATTGATGCATTCCTACTTAATCAGCACAATGAATTCTAGTCCTACAAATGGAAGGTGGAAAACATATTTCATTATTGAATCTCTTTATTATATTTTGATACTCGAGACTAAATCAGGTGTGGGTTACATAAATCTCAGATATAGTGAATGGATTTGTTGGTGTTTGTTATATAGTGCTTTTTTTTTATTTGAGCAGCAGTGCCTTGTGTACATTCAGTCCCACTCTAGCACTTTGAAGAGCACAAAATTTGTTCTACACAAAACAATATCTGCCTTTAACTGTGGACAAAATACCACCTGGTGTAGAAACCAGGAAAAGCTCCTCTGAGTGTATAACAGAATCTGGCTTGGAGTGGTGGCAGATGCTTAAAGAATCTGAATTCTCGAGCTGTATTCCAGTACTTGACACTAATAGCATATTAAACTTGCTAATAATTCTAAGGAAATCAGAACTGTGTCCTTGGTTTGTGATTTACTTCTTTATGCCTCAGAGTACAATGTACATAGTGAAGCTCAGCAGTACAGTGAGACTGAATGAATATTCAAAAAGTACCTCAGGATCCTCAGATGAAAACTGCAATAGAAATGGAGATAGATATTATTACTGACACACAAGATTATGTTATACCCAGTTTCTCTATGTGTTCCACGTTTTTCTGAAAACAATGTGAAATCTATGAAAGAAGGTCTAAGTACTTTTATGCAAGACTAGTGAGAGGATGGGAGCTTGAATTTAATTCTAATTTAATTAATTGTGAAACTTGTTTCTAGTCCAATTTAAGCCCATTTTATATTATAGGACTTGGTGAAATAAATCTTGATTTTCATCAGAGTAAATGAAAGTAGAATTACATTTCACAAAGACTAATAAAGCACTGGTGGGAGGGGAAAGGGTGGAAATACATTTTTCTGCATTTGCCAAGGAGGCATAATACAGTGCTTACTGTATGTATGGCTGTATAAATTCAACACATAACACCTGCCTGAAGGTGTTCTTTATTAGGTCTATGTAAAAGTGTAAGTAAGAATTCACAAGAACCAAGTCAAATTGAATGAAAAATAACCAGGAAGTTACTCAAGGACTCTGACCAAAACAGAAGAAAAAAGGAGACACAACAGCTATACATTAGACTTTACATTCATGTCTTCTTGTCCAATGTGTGGCAAGGCTTTTCACTAGTGTTGCATAAATTATTCATCAGAAACAGAGATGTCAATGTTATTATGCTTGCATATCCATTTTTTTCACCCTTTAAGACTAGACAAACCAAGAACTGTAGGCAGCAAAAAAGTTGCTGTTCTGAGCAGCTGCTGAAGTGTTGGTGGGTACCAGCTCTAGTTGGTGGAGGGCAGCCAGTGGAGCTGCTGCTAGGTAGTAACAATCTTCTGAGGAGAAAAGCAGCAGCTCAGGTGTGAGAAAAGTAAAAGGGCATGTTAAGACATTCCTGTCCTTTAGAGCAGTAATCACACTGAGAGCTGACCTGGGGATCTTAACAGGACTGAGCACTGCCTTTCTGGATTGTGTCCTGCATTTGTAGCACTAACAAAGAGCAGCAGCAGTTTGTCTTGGAATAGGTCTTTCCTAGAAAATTTATGGCAGATCTCAGATACATTTATGCCTATTGTTTCAGCTGTCGTGTCTGGGATAATAAAATGTGCAGAGAAACACTAGAAAAACTATAAGGATGGTTTAAATTTTAGACTAGTCCTACATTGCAAACTTCAAGGTCAGATACAGTCTTCCAGAAAGACTTTGGTTATGAAGGAGCTTCTCTACAGATCATCTCACACTAGAACTGTAGATTATTTTTATATCTAAAAGCATTTCAGAAGGACCATACTGGGTTTAGTTATACAATATGCATATAAAATATGTAAGACATCATTCCAAATAACCTGATGTCCTCTTCAACAATCACTGAAGGTAGAAAAACTTTTTTGTTCTGCATTTAGCATCAAATACCTAAGCCATTTGTATTAAGTTTTCATGAAGTGAAAAAAATATTAATAATGTCAAGCTATTTACTCTAAATGTGAAGTAGAGCCACTTCTTCCAGAACAGAGTTGGAGATCATGGACTGATTTTCACTTTTGTTAACAAAAAGGCACAGAGAAAATGTCACATGTAACTTGAAAGTGTCTTGTTTTGTTTGTTTGGGGTTTTTCAATGAATTTGAATAAACAGAGTAAGTATTGATTCTCTATGTCTTCATTAGGTTCATAGAGCTTTTGGGAGACTGACTCTTCACTTGGCTGTACTTCATGCTAATGTTTGCATGTTAAGAAATAGTTACATTTTTAGCAAGTTTGAAAACTTATTTCCCATTAAATGCAGTTAAAGTTTATGTAAAGAGCTAGCTGGCCCTGGATGAAGGAGAAGATAAAGAAATATAGAAACACTCAAAAATAGTTTGGCTAAGTACAGTAATTTTAATCTACATTTTCTATTTTAATCTGTTGGTATTTTATATCATGTTAGCAATTTTAAAGAAGATATGCTAATGGATTGTTTGGCAGTACAATTACAGTACTGTCTGTCAAAATAAAGGAGAAAATTTGTCTGTATAATTATAAGAAATGAGAATTAAGTAACACTTTATATATGACTTATATAAAGGAACCATAAACAATATGGGTATTTTTAAATCAATAGGGTTTTTCTAGTAATAAAAGGTTAACAGAATATGGGGAATTTGATTCAGTATTATCCCTATACTTGTAAGATTTTTAGTAAAAAGATCTGATGTTCTTTTCCCTTCAAAAAGATTTGTTTTTTCTAGTAAAAGCCTTTATGACTATTCATAAAGTCCTACATGTTCCTTTGAAAGGTTCATTTACTAATCAAACTATAACTTGCAGCTTAAAAGTTACATTCATCTTAGAAATACTAATAGGTGAAATCTATTTAGCTTTGCTTTTAAAAGTATTTAGCACTCTGTAGAACATTTTTTGCCCAAAGGAAAGAATATTTTTTATGTTTTACATAATAGCCTGGACAGTTCTCTCTGGCTTTTGAAGTAATTTTTTACCCTGTATCTTGAAAAGTAGACCAGGAAAATGAACACAGAGTATGTTAGGGTTTCCAGATATGGCCAAAATAGTCAGGTGTTAATGAATGAATTCCAGTTAAACCTTAACTGCTCATTTTAGTCCTGAGCAAGATACAAGAGGTCTGGAGGTAAGCAAATATGATTACAGCTGAGTCTTGGCTGCGCAGTAATGATGTTATATTGGGATTTTACCATCCTGTCATGTATAACTACTATTGTCTTTTAGGATTAGATCACTACTATCTGCTAAAGCATTCTCTGTTTTGATGGGGGACAATTTAATTTAAACATTTCAAGGTCACCAACTGCTGTGAGTAAAGGCCACTGGATGGAAACTGTTGTCTTTAATAAACATAATGAGCTCCAAAACACACAAAGCTCTGAGTATCTTGGATGACTGTCTCCAGGATATGGAAGCAGTGTCCTTGCTTAGGACTGAAAAGTTCAGCCTTAGGACAATGTATTTTCATTACATACTGTCATAATTGCAGCCAGATAACAATTAAATGCAGACAACATATGGAAAGAGGTGAATGGGTTTTTTTTTTTTTAGCTATTAATTTAGAACTGGGTATAAATGTCTATTCTTGTTTATTATACTATGAGGATTTGATGACTGAAAGGAGTATTTTTACATCTCTTCAGGAAAATTATATTATGTCTTGTCCTTGGGACTTACTAAAAGCATCGTGGAAATGGTCTGATACAGACTGATGTGCCTTAAAGCATGAAGCTATACACATGGGTACACACCTAAATGGATAAGTGAAGTTACCCCTTTAATGGCTCTAGTCAACAAGTCATCCTCCTATGCAAACTCTCCATATCTATACTTTGTGACTAAGTGGTTCTTCATTTGTTAGAGACTTAGTAGAAGACCCTTAAAATGCTGTTATAATTTAAATGCAAAAATTAATGAGTTCCTAAATAATACTTCTATTATTTTTGAAAAAGGAAGTGATGTAGAAATATTTTTAAATTTGTTGATTTTCATTTTTTGTTTTTTTCAGCTAAGCTAAAATAGTATGTTTGCACTATGTAAGATGTCCATATCACTGATAAAGATGTATGTGTATGTGAATAGTAATTAACAAAATTCAACTAACATAGATTACTGGATAAATGTATAGTACTGGACTGTCTTAAATGTCTCTTCCCTAAAAGATCCAAGCTATACAGAGATAATAATTTTGGTATCACACCTCTTTAATTATTTAATATATATTCATAGCTAGAAGTGAAGTGCCTTGAAGGAATATTAATATTCCTGAAAGATAGATATAAGAAAGGGAGCACTGTTTAATGGAGGTCAGTATATTCTTTTTTCAGTATTTAATAGTAGGTAGCTGGCAATTCCTTTGAACAGCAGAAAAAACAAAGTAACCACAATAAATAGCTGTATTGTGCTTCTCTACAGTCATCTTAATCGGATATTTTGATTATGACCTTTATTTGTTGTTGTGCAAAATCTTCCTATTTATTATCCATACATGTTCTAAATTTCAATATTTGTGGATGTCCTTATTAGGCAGGATAAATAATGATCTGAATAAATGATCATAATGATGCTGAATAAAGCATCATTCTCTGCCAGTAGGTGAATGTGAAATCAGTATTTCCACAATCAAAGCACTTAGAACTTCGGAAGAGTTTGTAAAAGAAGTTCTACTTATGTATGTCAGGTGGCACTAGTTTCATGGACCCCTACCTACATTTCTGTCTTAAATGCTGATTAGCATTCTCTGACTTTGCTTTTGATACAGGTGAGAGTGCTGTCAGTTCAGTGATGTTTTTTTAATTACTGACATGTCTACTTGAGTGTGGACATGATTCCAAGAACAGCTGTCATATCACGTAGATTCAGTGTTCATTTTTTTATGTACATGACATCTAAACCATTAACCTTTGGGTCAGTGTCTCTATAATCTAAATCTGTTTTCTTACAGGAGTTTTGTTTTTCTGTTGTGATGTCAGAACCACTGTAGTTTCCCTTGACCATAGGTAGAGTTTTGTATCAACAGCATGGGACATAGGGTAAATAGGCATGAGTATTTTGCTAATTAAACAATCCAGAAGCATCTTCCTTCAAAGTAACAGAAATGTGTTCTTTTAATCCTTGTTGTTTATAATTATGTCCTCCTGCCTCCCATTGTATTCCATAAGCTGTGATTAAAGTTCAGTCTGGAAAAAACTCTTTTGTAAAAATATTTTTTTAAACTGTGTTTGATTAAATTCGGTCTCAAGCCTTGTGACTGGAATTTCTATTTTCCAAGTCAAGACATTGGCTTAAGTAGGATCTAAAGACCATATCTGAATGCTTTAATGTATAGCACACTTTATTCCACAGGTGTGTCTGACTAGAAGCAAGGTCTTTATCTAATTAGGATCAACACTATAGCATTCAAATAACTGTGTTAGAAACCTGCTCTGATAGATACGTTCTTAGAGGGGGAAAACATTTTTTTTAGAAAATCAGTTAATATTGTTTTAAAAATCCTCAGTTCTTTGACGATGACATTGAACTACTTTGTGAAAAATAAACACTATGTCTACTTGTACAAAACAAAAGTAAGCGTATTTACATACAGCAATTTTCTTCTTTTGATTTTAAGTTTTCTAGTAAATATGCTAAATCTTTGTAGATTTAGCAAATACTTGACTGTGGCCTACACCAATTTGGTATGTAAGCAAAGTTTTTTGATTTGGTGCTATTTTTTTTTCAAAACTTCTAAAAGCATTAAAAAAAAATAAGTGTTTACAATTATATCTTAACAACTCTCACTCAACATTTCTTTAAAATTGCAGATTAACTTTTTGAAGACTGAAATGGAAAGGAAGAGCAAAATTATACGAGACCTCCAAAATGAGGTAAGAGAACATTTGATTGTTATCTCAATTCAGATTTCCTATTGGAAGTGAGTGTGGTTTGGCTTCATGTGGGAACCCCAGGGCAAGGGGAGTATTGCTCTGACTGCTCTGGTAGACCCTGACCCCCAGAAAGACTGACTTTGACCCTCACCCATGGAGAAGGCTTCCAGGATTTCTAGATAAACTAGAAATCACAAAAGTGTAAGATAAATAATAGACATTAGTGTAGTGTATCACTGGGGTGAGAAATCTAGGTTTTAGGGTGTTTTAGTATGGAGCTGAGATGGAGGAACAGGGCACTGTCCCAAGGTGCTTCTTGTTCTTCATCTGCTCCATTTTCTGCAGTGTTGGTGGCACAGGGTGATTGGAGGAGAATTGCCGCAGTTTTTGGTTACGTGGATGGACAAGGGATGAGTATTGGTAGAGAAATTAAAATAAAGTACATTTCTAGAGTTAATTGGACAAGGTGATTATAAAGAACCTTGAGACTGTGCATTCCTCAGCTGTTTTGGTGGTGGCTTCCCTGTGTGCCAAGTCTGGTACGGATGGTGCCAGGTTTTTGATAAGATAACAATAAACCAAGAGACCGAATGCAGAAAACGTCCTGTGCGTCTTCTTTTCCTGACACAGAACTGAGACTGGAGGGGCTCCCCCAGCTGGGGAGCCTCCCAGGGGGGCCCAACATCAAGGGGCAGAAGCCCATAGCTTCATATGTAAAGCACGTTATTGTAGTAGGCAAAAAAGGCACCAGTGAAATTCTCTGAACAGAAAGGCAAACAAAAATGACTGTGTGCATTTAGAAATAGTGTTTTATTGAATGCTATGGTTGACTCCATGCTAGTGGTGCTTAGTTTGATAGCACACTTCGGTAACTTCTGCTGCTTTTTCAGAAAGGAGGTTCTGTAGGTTATTGACACACAGGGAAACTTAGTTCTTACTGTTATTGCTTACTTTAGAAATAAACATAAAGAGGAGGAGAAAGGAAATGCAATATCAGAACTGAGATTCTTAATAAAATTTTAAAAAAACTCAAACTCCTAAAATGGATTTTTAAGCTTTGTGTGCCATGAAGATCAATCCCAGATTGATCCCAAAATTCCAAATAAAAAACAAAACATGTTTTAAATAATGTTTATTGGTATTAAACTGAATTTATTTTGAAATTTGATCTTGGAATACAAACATGAACTATTTGAGCAGCATTATATTTCTTTTCCCCCTCCTCCCTTTCTCTCCACACAATTTACCTAAATCAGGATGTAATTTCTCTTTCCATTCCTTCATTTCGCAAAGAACTTTGCACTTGAAAATATTTTATTCATATGATGCCTTTTTCTCTTGCCAACTGGTCTTCTTGACTTTATCTACTTTGTTCAATTATTTTGCTTTTCTAAACTATTTGAGTCTATGTGTATAAAAACTTGATCTCTTTAAAGCTGTTATTTAAACAGGAATCTCCGATTTCTTTGGTCTATGAGATTGGCTATATACAGCCATTCTGAAAAATGTATACATTGCTTTTTAAGTCATAAATGTATCCTAGTTTTGGATTAATTTTTTACAGTAGTCAGGAAGGGGACATGGCCAGACCATTCGATACCATCTCACATCACTTGCCAGGGGCAGGAAGAGGGGACTTTCTCATTTCTGGTTCTGTTTGAGAGAGAAAAGCATGGTGACTGAAATGATCTGGTGCTGTTTTACTTTCCGTGTAATTTGTTTTCTTGTACCTTTTGTTATTAATATTGTTACTATTACTGTTCATTTTCTTATCTTATTCTATGTGTAGTTAATTTTTCTTACCTCAACCTGTAATTTTCACCTTTGTGCCTCCAATCCCCAAATCCATTCCTGGAGTGGAAAGGAGGAGGGGAAGGAGGGGAGCGAGTGAGCTGGATTGGGAGAGTCTCGCTGGAGTACTGAATTGGGCAGTACTATTCCTAAACCACAACAATAGGAAATGTCTCTTTCAGTTGCTCATGTTATTTAGGCCATGCTCTCAGTTGCCTTTATCTACAGTCAAAAATGCTTTGCTCTCTATTCTCATCTGGATGCTTTGTAATTGAGCCTTTAAACTCTAGTAAATCATAGCAGTCTCATCCTATTGAGCAGTTATTAAAAAATCTTTTCTCTTACTGAACATAAATGCATCATTAATCAACATTCAAATTGTCTGACTGTTAATGATTTCTGATGGTGAGGTGTACTGACCATAGATAGGTCAGTGGACTTCTCTAATATTTACCGTATTTATAGCAAATTTTAGGAAATCTACTTTGAAAGAAATCTTTCTTTTGGCACCAAATATCACCTACCATGTGGAAAAGGAACCAAAAGCTATACCTACCTAATGGCTTTCTATTAAATTTTTATACCATGTTTGTTAGTTCTCTGAAAGTAACCACTTATAACAGTTTTTTGGAAATTTGACTGAATTTAAATTATATGATTTTGAGGAAATATAATTTTATTTAGGTCCTGCCTCCAAACACTGAATACACGTTGTTTTTAAAAATCTCATAAATTTGGATGTGCTATATATTTAATAACTGATAGCATTCTATGTGTAGGTTATGAAACAATCTGCATACAGCTATATAGAGACAGATAATGAAAATGCTTCCCTCATAGCTGCTCTTGTTCTTCCAAATATTGCATTTACCCTCATTTTATATTGCCAAATTGTGAATTTTGCAATCTTAGGCTCTTCTGTGACTGTAAAAATAATTTCCTATTGAGTTCTGCTCTTTCAGCATGTACCCTAGTGCCATTTAGCTTTGCCATTTGGAGATACAAATAGATGGCAACAGCCTTCCAGCTGAATGCAGCAGCTGTCATGTAGTGTGTGAGAAGAGGACATTGTACAGAAAGGCAATTTTTAGCCTATTCAAGGCTTTGAGGAAAAAAAAAATTATCTGTGGTATTGAGGAAAAAATGTCCCAGAGCACAAAGGGATTAGGTGTCTCAAAATCATCTGGGTTTTAGAGGTCTTTAAATGCTTCCTGCAAATACCACAAAATATGTCAGACTTACAGCTGTAACATCATGTGGATTGTGTTAATGTAGTCTTAAAGGACTGGCATGTAAACAGATATGCTCTTATTTCAAGCAATTCCTGTTATTGACAAAGAACCAAGAAGTTTGGAAATGCAGAAGCACCAGGAGACCTAAGAAGCTTGCAAAAATATAGAATAAAATAGAATATGTATAAAAGGAGATACTTTAAAAATTTTCACTTTTGTAGATGGCCTTGTTATAGAGTGAGCAGCTCAATTCTAGCTTATCATATGGTTTGTGGGAAATTGTGCCTGTATTGCATCTGACTGAGATGGAGTTCATTTTCTCTTTAGCAGCCCTCCCAATGCTGTGCTTGCATTGGTGGCTGGAAGGATGTTACCCACACTAGAGTTTTGGTTACTGCTGAGCAGCTCTGTCCCTCTGACATTTCCTTCCCCCATCAAGGGGGAAGCAAGATTCTGAGAGGGGACACAGGCTAGCTGACCCAAATTAACCAGAGGGATATTCCATTTCATATGGACATCCACTCAGATGCAAAAGCTAAGGGAGAGAGGAGGAACAGGGTGGGGGGGATTCATTATTCCACAATGTTTGCCTTCCACAGCAGCCACTCTGCAGACTGAGGCCCTGCTTCCCAGAAAGTGTCCAAATGTCACTTGCTAATGGGAAGTAGGGATTAACTTTTCCCTTTGCTTGTGCATGCACAAACTTTCACTTTTTTTTCCTCCTTTGCTTTAGTAAACTGCCTTATCTCAACTGACTAGTTGTTTTCCATCTTATTCTCTCCCCTGTTCCACTGGGACGGGGAGTGGTAGAGTGGCTTAGCAGGCATCTGCCACCAAGCCATGGTCATCCCACTACAGTGCCAAAACTGCTCTAAAAATGAAGCTGAAGCAGAATGCTCTGTTAACCCTTGTTTATGTGAGAAAAATCATGAGTCTTGACAGTTTCTTCACTTGACCCTAAACAAGACATAAATTGACCTGTGCCTTATTTTCCCTTCTCCTTACTTGCCAAATACCTCATTTCTCTGATTAACCAGTTATTCCAAAGAACAAGGAGTAGGACAATTACTTTAAAGCAAAGTAAAATGGTCGATTAGTTGCATTAAATATAATA
>WBNO01030495.1:0-13742 GCA_013400575.1 Peucedramus taeniatus
CCTAAAAGGACTTCTAAAATATTTGGAAGCAGAACGGATTTTTTAATGTTGAAACACAGTTACTGTTTTGCAGATATGCTCAGCACTTGCACCTTCCATCAATTTGAGATACAACTGTAAATGCATAGAATCCTCCAAAAGAAAATTGATTCTTNATTAGTCTTTTATTTCAATGATGCTTTTAATAAAATAATTAAGACATAAAATCCCAAATTCTCTTCTTTGGCCATCTGCAGTTCCATCTCTCCCTCTTAAATTTTGCTCTACCTACCTTCAAAGTTAACTTCCTTTCATCCCTTGCATTATTTAGCATCTTCACTTCCTACCCAATATTGTAGTAACTAGGAGCCACAGAGAGGACCAGGTTTCTATTGTACTAATAACTCGACAGCTACAGATCAAAACTTACAGTGCTGCTCCCAAAACCCCTTCAATTCAATACTGAAACACAAATCAAAGCACATAACAGTACAAGCAAGATGTCATTTCTCTGTAGCACAAGTGTAGCTTATCTATTGAGCCTGATATACTGTTAAGTACTAAGTGTTGACATACATTTTTTTCTTCTCAATTTAGAGAGCCTCACAGAGAACACAGCATTTAGAAGACACTGTTTTCTCCTGTGCTAAAGCCTTGTCAGCTGCACTGGCTGTGCCAAGACAGCACAGTGCCTAACAAGGATTTCTGTCATTAGGGTTTAATATTTGAACTTGATGACATTTGATGGGATGTTATGAATTAGTTAAATTGGGGCCATTTATTAAGATAGCATCTTGAATCCTCAGTGCTATAAAAGGATTCTATTGTACGGATGCCATTAAAGAGTAAAAGAGAAAAACAATATCAACAATGTATTCACTAAGTATAGTCATGCAGTGGCGAACTGAAAAGAAAGGCATCACTAACAAAATTACTTAAATTAAAATTAATACAAATCTGGCTTCCTGCCAGAGATTCTTGCTTACAGCCCTCAAACTTGTATGGATTCCTTGAGTATCTCTGCCTTTGGGTGCAGTGTCTTTAAGGTCTACCTTTTTGGTTCTGATAGAAACAGACCATAGGTCACAGCAGCCTTTTGTTCTCCATTGACTCAAGAGGCTTAAAATCCTGGTATGTCTGAAAGGAAAAATCTTCTTCAAGGGAGCCAGGTAACCAGCAGTGAATGAAATTTAGCTAAGATGAATTTTGTTTTATTTTAGAAAATCTATTTGTCCCCTGGGTTATGGGAGACAAAATTTTGAATATAAATACCAAATTGCCCTCAACACAAGACCAAGAGCCATGAACTCATCTGCTCCCTTCTTTATAGCAGACTTCATCTTCAGCATCTCTATCTTGTTTTCTTAGACCTTTCTCTGCCTGCTGTCACCGAATCCTCACTCAAGAAGCATTAGGGTTAAACATTAACATCCACAGACTGAGGCTGCTGTTACCTTTGCCTTCTCTTCATACAGACTGTCCCATTCACATTTGAAATGCAGTTCAGATTAGATAGCTTAGAATAAATATCCATGCATTTCTCTGTGTCAGTGTAGGATAAAAAGCTTTTTTCCTCCTCCACAATAAATGTCATATATAGAGGGAAAAAACAGTCATGCAAAGCAAAGCTTTTACAAAGCAATACAAAATAGTCTAAATCATCCTCATTCCATCCTTGGTCCAGAGTCTTATCCTGGTACTTCACACCCCACAGGCCATTCAAATCCCTTCTCAACTCTGATCACCTATCAGCCTTTGGACACCTACTTCTGCCAACAGGATGCACTTGAGAGCTGCATTACCACTGATATGTTGCAGTTGCAGATTTGTANTTTGGTTGATTACTCTAAATTGCTGTTTCTACCAAGAAGCTGTATAACAAACTGGCCAGGCTTGGACAGAACACTTTCAGTGGCTGATCCACTTCCACCAGCATGTAATAGAGTCATGCTCGAAGCAACTACCAGTCTTGGAAACTGTTAGGCTTTCACTGCAGTATTGAAGAAACCAGTTTAATATTGGTAAGAGGACTTAATACATTTATATTGCCTGTTTAAATACTTATTAAGAGTTCAGGATTGTCCCGCAAACTACGGGAATATTATGGAGAGCAGGTGGAAGACTAATGAAAAAAGGAAATAAAGCAGATGGCTAGGGAGAGGTTAAAGATATTAAACCAAACAATGCAAAAGGCTCTATGCAATGAAGTCCTTTCTAAGGGACTCACTTTCCATCCCTTTTTCTTCAGCTTTTGGTTTTTACCCTTTTCCTAGCTGCCCCATTTTCTTTCTGCTGCTGGCCACACATGCAGGCTTCTGTGCTGGCACCAAGTATTACTAAAGTACAGTGCCAGCCTATGTGTCTGCCATCCCATCATGCCTGTTCTTTGCTCTCCTAACTTCATTTCTATTAGTATATTCTTATTTAAATTGAGCATCCTGTCCCACAAGGACCTATGCCAAAAAGCAGCTCACCAGACCACTCATGCATGGCAAGTGTAAACCAACTAATACTTGCCTTCTTTGCTAAAAGGAAAAGCTTTCACCTATTTCTTTGGATTACACACTGTGACAACTCGTATTGCCAACATTTATGATTTACTATTTCCATCTAAAGATTTTCTGAATGTGTCTCCTCTCAGATCAGGACAATGAGAGCGACTCTGCCACTGTCTCGTGCCACTCAGAAGTTGCTTCCATTTCTGTGGAATGCTAATGACTACAAGAAAGCATAAGGCCTACACTAAGGGGCCGCAGGGACTGAATTCTGCAGGCAACAATTCAAAATACACACAAAATACAACAGAAGGCTTTGACTTAAAACGTTCCCAAAAATCACATTCTTTCTTTTCAGAGATGACCACTGGAAACTCCCTTGAAAATGTGCCATCTCAGCATGGAGAACCCCTAAACTGCCTTTAATCGTGATAGCTGCTACCCTAAACATGACCTTTTGCCACTGACACAGATTGAAGTTGTGGCCAGCACCATGTCAGCCAACTCCTCATGCTCCTAGGCTATCAGTAATATATGCAGAAAATGGTCCTGTGCTCAGACCTGTAACTTAGCTTCCAAAATGTCCTTATCCATTTTCTCCTACTATTTTAAAGAAGAAGTTACTACAAACAATACTGACTATTTTGCTTTTCAAAGAGTATGAAACAAAAGCTCAGCTAAAATAACATACATTTTCTGTGAGACTGGAGCAAGAAGGTAAGCTAGAGTTTTCTAGAGTTTTCTCTGCTCAAATGAGATACAGTTCTCCCAAATCAAAAGATATTCAGCTTGAATGTTACAGTTCAGAGGAAAAATTAAGTCCATTGTAGAAACCTGCATTTATTTACCAGTAGTCATCAGTAATCCATAAACTCTCTACTAGGTCTTTTATTTCCTCTTTATATATGAAATGTGCAAATCATATTTTATGGTTTCTTCTTTTTTGTAAACACAGTTTAAGAAAGTTTTTTAAACTTTAAGACTGCAATCATCCAAAAAGGAACAAAAGGGAACACACATAGGTATTGTCCTAAAGTGCAAACTGGTTTATGTGTGAATCAATGTCAGCTCTTAGATTACACTGAAAGTATACGGAATCTTAAATAAAGTGCTTCTAATAGCATTTGGAGACTGTTTCCCTTGTCTCTACTCATGAAACTTCCCTGTAAGACAAGCATGTAGATACCATTACTTATCACCAAATCACAGAATATACTGAGCTGGGACCCACATGGATCATAAGGTCCAACTCCTAAGCGAATGGCTTGCACAGAGATGAAACCCACAATGTTGGTTATCAGCACCATGCTCCAAATAGCTGAGCTCATCTCAATTCATTTCTTCCTGAAGCTCTCCTAACATGATTCTATTATTTAATAACCTGTGAAAGCAAAGAGAGAATTTGTAGCAATTGGGTTCCCATTACGTTAGTGTAATCTCTGCATTACAAGGCAAGTGTTTAGCGAGTGTTAAGAAGCCTGAGTTTGTAGGTTCAAATTATAATAATCTGACACTGTCTGTTTGGTGGCAACTGGATCTAGGACAAGCAATTTAATGGAGTCAAAGTGGTGCCTCCAGCAATTCTGAGGATGAATAGAAGCGTTTCCCTTCTGCCTTTGAACAGTGAGCAACAAACACTGTAGCCTAAAGGAGATGGGGAATCCTTCAGGAAAACATAATCACATCAGATCCACACTGCAAAATCCGCAAAAGAGAACTGTCAGAAGGGGAAACAATCAAGAGTATGTAAAGCAAAGCACATGTAAAATCATGGTGCCAAATCTCTAGTTCTACACCTCCTCACCGCTCCTTTTCAGTTCCCTCGGGCTGTAGAATAGGATACAGCACTCTAAAAAGAACATGCCTGCCCCACCAATGGTACTGCAAGCTCTGATATTCCCTGTGAAAACAGAACTCAGATTTTCCCATTTTAAAAGCCTAGGCTGCTACATATTGAGCCAAATGAAACTCTCTGTGAGCAATTGCCATCACAGAACCTACGCAAGACAAGGGAGCCAGATATGGTTCAGCAAAATTTACTGTGAAAAATCTTTAGGAAGGAGGATATTGTCAAAAGACACATTTCCAACAAAATTTTCACTCAGATGTTGTGCGGTCAGCAAGTGCTTCCATCCACCTACAGACACCTGCA
The DNA here is from genome assembly GCA_013400575.1 of Peucedramus taeniatus. Lineage (NCBI taxonomy): Eukaryota > Metazoa > Chordata > Aves > Passeriformes > Fringillidae > Peucedramus > Peucedramus taeniatus. Next base: position 4,627 of record WBNO01030495.1, read on the forward strand.
CTCACCCAGGTCACGTCTTCCTTGGGAGGAATCTATAAATAGAGATGCAAAGCACAGTACAAGAACCCCAATCTATCTATAGGCTCTGTAAGGCTGTGTGTGTTCTGCCAAAGAAAAGTTTCTGCACAATGCAGAGGCAGATGTTGCTAGCAGCATTTACTTGGAGGGCTCCCTATTTCTGCAACCCTTTAATGTGTGCAAGTACTTGGCTCAGGAACAGTTCCTTTCAGCTTTCCCTGCTGTTACTCTACTCACTCCAGCACACTTCAATCCTCTTCCCAGCAGAGCTGTTACCGAGCTTCCCTCTTCCCCTCACATGGGACTTTACCAGTGTTCTCCTACGCTGTAACCTATTCTTCTGAATTTCTTTCTCCTATGCAGGGAAATGCTGTGATAAGGAGCTAGATAGCTCTTTCATCTGCTTGTACTCCCAGTTTTACAGTATCCCTCTGCTGATGGCAGTAAGAGAGCAGACAGGTAGACAACAGCAGACAGAGTATTTAGAAAGGAAAGCCATCATGTGGAAAGGCAAAGGGGAGACACATCAAAACACCTTCAAGACTTCCTGAAACAGGAGTTACCCTACCATCTGAAGAGACTAATCCATAAATGGAACATGCTTACAGAATGTCAGTGAGACTACAGGATGCTGCAGGAAAGATAATTAGGAGACTGTCAGGTGAAAGAGATCATGGAGTAATGGTTCCTGCTGCTTTCAGAATACAATCCTCAAAAATAAATGTCATCAAAACTGTGCATTATTTTCAATGCAGGAGACACTGATCTCATGGCAAAAATCTATTTTTATGTTTATATCTGATATGCTACATGATTCATAAATAAAGAATGTTTTCTATAAGAAAGATTCCTCAAGTAACCAGAAAACTGACGTTTGTATTACTCATGCCTTTCTTTTTGTGAATAGTCAAATAGAAACCCTTTAGAATACAGCCTACTGACAAACAATCTGAGCCAAGATGGACCTTTTGCCTGAGTATAGTGATATCTCAGCCAGCTCTGAATGGCTTTATCCCACAGCAGTACTTGGAAGAAGAGCTCATAGGTAGTAGCTATAAAAGGGATTCTAGGCAGGTATTAGGATCTAGAAAATCCATCCTCGCATCCCATCTTCCACAATTTACTAGGCTGTATTTACAGGAGTAAATATACTCAAAAAATACTCCAGGAAGGAGTGGAGAGAAGAAGAGTGATGTGCAGAATGAAAGAGATGATGCAGAGAATCTGAGACCCACACCATCTGGAGCACATTGTGTTATTTAAGTGCATCTCACCGTTAACCATGAAGCCCACATTCATCCAAAATGCTATCCTATTTGTGAGCTCCAAGTCTGCTCAGGGATACAAACCAAAGCACAGGTACAACTTGGAGGTTCACTCCAAAACCATATTTCTGATTACAGCTTCTCTGCTGAATACATCTGGACAAAATTTCTTTTCTTGCTCCTTATATTTCAATTTCTCCTCTCTAACACACTGGACAACTTTTGTTTTACATTTATACATCCATAGAACTGCAGACATTTCACCAGAGTTGCAGGTCCAGACTTTTCTTAGACTGTATCTTGTCTGAGTGGCCACAGCAGACACACTGCAAGGTCCTGGTTTCCTATTCACTCAGTCTAGAGACTCAGCCAAAGGCTGTCAGAGTTTCCTTGCCATGGAAAACTGTGTCCAGGAGCAACCCAGGAGATGACTCTTTGGCTCTGCATCTTAGACACATCCTTAGCTAAAACACAACCAAAAGACTTTGGAAGACGTGTCTAGTACTCTCACAAAGATGCTTAAGTAAAGTACTGCTACTTGAAGGCACCAGCTGCTGAATTAGTAGGAAACAGGGATCCTCTGGTGGAAAAACTTCTGCTATTCCTACTTCTTTCTGAACAGCATGAATTCATTGCATTCTATCAGAGTATTGCCTCAGCACGTACCCAAAGATCACTCTGCCCTAAATTTGAGGGTGGAGCTCCAACAGTTTATATCTTCAGCACATTACAACACAGAAGTTTCCAACTTTTGACATTTATTACTTACGAAAATTGTTACTAAAACGCATCACGTGAAAGGCAACTTTCATCTACACATGTTCCTTATACCCTGAGGTATGACAGAGAAGTGGTAAAACGAGACATGTACTAAAATATTAATAAACTGACAAGTTTTTAAACCAAATCTCCTGATTTTTGAGCAGCTGGTGTTGGCAATCCTACGTGTTCATTGATTATTGCCTTCTCCATGGGATTGCTAGAGTAAATACAGAGCAGTGTTGTTGGGAAAGGATAGATTAAGTCCAAATATAGCTGTATAAAATTTTCTGAAATGTGTCCGATAACAACTGAAATTAGGTGTGACTGACAAGTGGGCACTGGGCCAAGAATGCAAAACAGGTATTCAAGTCAAGCCCCTGGGCATAAATTGTGCTGTTCAGTTCCAACACAATTATAATTTAGTTGTCTATACAGAGCAACACTGCATGGCATCTTTCTCCAGTCCATCACAACACCTTACTATTGATCTTTTTCAAATGACACATTTGTACAGAACATTTCATCTAACACAACTGCAAGGGAGGTTTTTGGTGGTCCAGGTTTTTTGTCTATAACATAATCTTGCCTTATTCGGGAAGGTTTGTTAAAATACTGCACTGAGGATGTGGTTGTCTCTGAACTCCAATCTGTGAATTTGCACATGAAAATGCTGAAAAGAAGAAATTAAATACAAGGACAATGCATCCTCCTCCAATATCTATAACATATCTGAAAAAAAGAAACTTTTGCTGTGGACTGTAGATTATTTGAGAGAGAAATGCTTACAGCCCAGGGAGGAAAAAGGAAGAGATGAAAGAAGACTGATAGCATTGTGAAAACAGAAAACCCTGAAGATGCATTTTATTTTGTCCAAGGATACCACTCATTTTATTTGGAAACCTATTTCCCTACACATACAGTGTTTAAAGGAAAAGTTCAGGAACAGTAAAGTACTGCAATCATGAGATTTCACTTCTGGTTATAAAAGAAGAAAATGTGTTGCAGTAGAAAGCATACAAAGCATGCACACAGAAAATTTGAACTCTGGTTATCTGTGTCAAAGTCAGCAGCCAGAGCCAAAATATCCAACTTTACAGTGCAGCATTTCAAAACTGGGAAGTGTTATAAGCCATAGAGACAGGGCCTGGAGATTTTGAAATTACTTTCTCAAAAGTAGAATGAACAGGGCTTTTATGTGATTATTATTTTACTGACAGCCAACATTGATGTCTCAATCAGATGAAAAAATTACTTTGCTTCTGCAATTCTGAAAATCAAGGGGAAAAAAAAGCAATGACAACAAAGCTGAAAAGTAGTGAAAGCAGTATTTACTGTAGGTTCCTCTAATGCTTCCACATCTAGAAATTGGAGCATAAAAGAATATACAATAAAAGAATATTGCTCACCTGGAATAAAGCATTGTTTTCACAATTTCCATTCTGCTTTTATTCGGGTAATACACAATTGCAAAGAAATTTCTATAAAAAACATAACCTACTGCCCCAGAAGTGTTAGTCATTCTTTAGGCTTTACAGTAATGACATCATAAAGTTTTCAATTCCTTCATTTGCTTCCTCAGACAAGTTCTGCAAGGGAACCTGAAAAGAATATTATACAAATGTAACAAGAGGTAGATACCCCCAGATAAGATTCAACACCTTAAAGAAGATTCCTGATCCCCATCATACAACAGTGAACAAAATGCCTTTATTGCCAAAATTGTTAGTAAGTAACTATTGCTATGAAGTGTTTCACGTGTAGAAGCCTTATCTCAAGACAAAGAAGTGCCCAGGAAACAGAAGTGAAATACAGAATTATTTCTAAATTTATAGAGAAGATATAAATGGCTGCCACCCTAATACCATCTCCTTCCAAAAAAAGCAAGAATTCTGTTATGAGAAAGTTACACAGTAAAAACTTAGGTTAAATTTATATTAATATTTTAAGTCTATTACTATTTTAAAATACTCTACAATTTTTATTAATTTTCAGTATTGACAGATCTATGAAAGAGAAGTCTCTTAGTTGTCAATAGAAGCCTATTTCTAAGTCATCTCTGCTGTATGGAGTACATATGGGCGATAAAGCACCAATAAATTCAGGTACAAGTTTTAGAGCTAACTACCACCTTAGTCCGTGTATAGACTTAATTTATTTCTTTCAGTTGATAAATCAAACGGAACGTGTTTGCAATATCAGCCTCTTGTGTTAATAGAGTTTTTCTTGGTGATCATCTCCTAGTTTGGGGGGTTTGTAAATATTATGTATACACACACACACACACAAAGCAAATATTAAGCAAATCCAATCTAGTACTCTTAAAAATGAGTACTGCATAAACAAAACATAAGTGCACATGGCAATTTTATGTTCTACATCCACCCACACAGTTGTTCTCAGCAATTCAAGAACAGAGTTGCATGGGCAGACTGACAGAATTTCAGTTACAGACATCTGTGCTGAAATAATGATCAGCATCTGATGGTTTTGTTCATTAAGCAACTGATTATGGTCTTGTTTTTTTATTTATTTTATCCTCAAAAAGAAAATAAATACAATAATCGCAGCAACAACAACACCAACAAAAAAAACCAAAAAAACCCACACACAAAAAAAACCAAAAAAAACCAAAAAAAAACCAAAAAAAACAAAAACAAAAAAAAATAAAACAGAATAAGCCCAAGGTACTCTGCTTCATTCATTCCCTCCCAAAGATCTACTCATCTTGAAACATAATCTTAGTGCTATTCCAGGAACAAACCATGATAAAGAAACTTGCACGTATGAAAAGAGTGATCTTAAAAATCTGGGAAAAATGAAATAAACTGCAGGATCCTATTTTCCTTAGCTGCTGTCAATACCATACTGATCCCTAACAGACCAGATGTCCATCTGCCAATACCCAGGAATTGTTTGTCTCAATGTCTAAAAGTGACAACTCAGGTTAAAGTCCAAAGCAGGAAGTCTTTTCCTTCCAGGACATTTTGTTTATGTTAACTCTACAAAGTTTTATGGTCTTTCAAAATGCTCAATCTGTCTTTGAACCCTTCTAGGGTGAGTGACCTCATTTTGCCCCAGTAACTTCCTATGGCAGCAAGTTTTACAGTCTGATTATCCACTATGTCAGCAAGCTTGATAAGCAAAGCAGACTTGGCAAAAGTCTAGAGACTAAAGCAAGTGATGAACCCCAACTCTAAGACAAAACCAAGATTCTTCCTTTAAAGGAAAGCCTTAATGTTTTTTTTTTTTCCCCATAGAATGTTCTCATGCTTCTGTGGTACACAAATAACAGCAAAACTTCCATTTGCAACTGTACTTTTATTCATGTCATCCTCCCATGCCTCTCTCTTGCAAGGTAAACAATTCCCCATCCTCAATTTTGGGAGCTAAAACAAGAGAGAGATCACACCTAGGTTTTGTTCCAACAGCTTGCTGCAGCAAAGTTTCACAGGTTACTTTTAAGCATCAAGACTTAAATTGATTAACTGAAAAAGAGGATAAATCTGTACCTTTTTCACTGCTTCCTTGGAGCTCTAGGGCACGAACCTTTTCTTTCTCTGGCTTTCAGTCAATACTGAATGACATTTCAAGAGCTTGATTCAAGAGCAACAATGAAGCAAGAATTATTTATACAATGGTGTTATCTCAAGGCATGACCTGCCCCAAAACCGGTGCTCGTGTTGTTCTGCAGTGTGCATTCCTACTGGAACAAAAGGCAGAAGAGTAAAATACAACACAACTTTAGGTTGGCACACATACTTCTTCTGGCAAATGCTGGAAGAACTGAACTGGAGGAACCTGCAGACAAATATACCCAGAATCATTATAATACGAGCTAGATCCCATGGATTTCAAAAGGTCAGGACCGTTAGCACACAAACTTATCTATGATTCATATCATTAAACTAAAAGAATATGCGTACCACATCTCCAAGGTCTTCTGCTCCATTACAGACAGACTTGTAATCAAACCACTTTTAGTTTATTTTTCTCAGGAATAAATAAAATCCTGATCAAAAAATTCTTTTCAACCATAAATTATGCATCACACCTTCCAGTTCTTTAATACTGCCTAGTCTTGGAAGCTACAGGGATTTCACAATTCTTCCTGTAACATTTACAAAATATTTCCATAAATTTCCTACTTACTGAGCAAATAACATATCCTCTCCTGGTAATGTTCCTGACACAGAGTCAGAACATCCACTCAGGGTATTACGTATGGAGCCCCCAGCTGGTTCTCTCAACAGGAAACAGCACAGACAGTTTGTGGGTTTGAAATTTCCCCAAGAAGAAAACCTGCCTTCAGGGCAACAGGCAACAGCAAGAACTGGTGTAACAAAGACCCAGGCCTCTGGTTCACAGCCCTGCTCTCACAAGTGAATGAATGTGCAGGGCTCCCAAGGGCTTCCCCTGTTACTGAGCAGTGGTTATCCTGTATAGGATATCTGCTCAAAAGAGGATAAATCTTTTGAGTTGAGACAACTCAAGGCTCCCTTTTGCTACCACCAAACTCAAATTTTAAAATCTAAGTAGAAGGCGTTACACGGGTGGGTAAAGAAATCATATCACACATTTTATATGGGTATTTTACTTTCTAAAATATCTCCTATGAATAGATCTTCCCTCAGTTTATAAGCAAAGCACATTTTAATAGTTTTCACTCAGTGCATGACCACAGATATTTTTATAGAAAACATATCTTCAAAACTGCATGTGGGACTCTCAATGAGCAATGATCTAACTGGTGGAGGCCACTAATGATTAAACATTACCAAAAAATGATCCTTTTCAGCCAGGCCTCAGCATGTTTAATCTCAGCCAACCCACAGCATGAACTGCAGCCATGAATTCATGCTGTTTGTCCCAGCAGGATGCTCTGGGTCACTAACAGCATGCCAGCTGGCGCCTGCCTGGGATCCACAGGAGGCATGGAGTGATAGAGGAATACCACAGGCCCATGAGCTCTGCGCAGGGCAAGGCTGTGCCATGTCCTATGGCAATTGAGGGGCTGCTGACTTCCCAGGAACACTAAATACACAAACAGAAGCAGCATTGTATCCCAGTCCCCTGGTTTAGGATGCTGACTTTGTTTAGCAAAAGCCCTATTTTATGCAACAAATTAAATAAATATTTCAGATGTTTTTGGAAGATGGCAGGAGAGAAGGAAATGTCTTGACAGGAGGCATGTGAGTCACTTGTTAAAGTGGAGACACAGTGATTTAGCTCCAGAAAACAAAACCACTGCTGTATCTGTTGCAAAATGTGAAATATGCAAAAATCTTCTCAAGAAGGGATGTTTGATCTTTGTATATATTCCAGTCTAATCAAAAAGAAAGGAGAGTTAATCTGTGAAACACGTAGCAGCTAACAAGTAAGCTCTCAGTGGTGTCCAGGGCTGAGAAAGACAAATTTCTTGATCATAGAATTACCTTGTTAAACATCATTAAGGTTTAGGGCTTGACGTGATTTGGTGGTCTCAGACCTAGTGGAAGGTTAACAAAAGTTTAGGATGCAGGAAGAAGGATATGCCAATGACAGTGGACACAAAGAATACAGAATTTACAGGCCACAAAGACATCTGATGGAACTCCCAAGGTAAGGAAGACAACTTGGCAACTGTGCTGGATCAGCTCTGACTGGGTAAAAGGTAATCCTGGGAGAGGGAGGTGGCAACCACTGACTCAGACCATCAATTTAAGAAACCCATAGACAAAGAGAAGAGGAAGACCGAGCCTACGGACTAATTAGTATGGGAAACAAGAAAATCATTGACAAATAGAAGATAGAATATAAAGTAACAAAAGAACTGGGTAACTTCTAGCCAATTACCATTAATGCCTCTGTTTGCTAAAATACATACAAAGTAAAAAGTATCGGTAGTTGCTGTGCTTGATTTCTAGAACACCACCGAGGACCCAGGTTTGTGCAACTCTGAAATAAATATTCAGTGTCTCTCTCGAGTGTGCCTGTATCATCAGTAGTGTGACCAGCAGGACCAGGGAAGTGATCCTTCCCCTACACTGGTGAGGCCACGCATTGAATCGTGTGTCCAGCTCTGGGCCCCTCAATTCAGGAAGGACTTGGAGGTGCTGGAGTGTGTCCAGAGAAGGGCAGTGGAGCTGGGGAAGGGTCTGGAGCACAAGTCCTGTGAGAGCAGCTGCGGGAGCTGGGGGTGTTTAGAGAGAAGAAAGGGAGGCTCGCCCACACCGTCTCGTCACCCTACAATTCCCTGACGGGGCTGTAGCCAGGTGGGGATCAGCCGCCTCTGCCAGGCCACCAGCGGCAGGATGAGAGCAAATGACCTCAAACTGCCCCTGGGGAGGATTAGGTTGGAATTTCTTCACAGAAGGAGTGACTGGGCANGGGCGGAGCCTCGCCTCCCGCATGCGCCGATTGGCTGAGGCGAACCATCCCCTCTCCGCCCCGCCCGCGACGGGTTCGCATCCCGCCCTGTCGTCGCCGGCGCTCCGGGCTCAGCTGCCCTGCCTGACTGGAAAGTGCCGCCGGCTCTGTNGAGAAGGGCAGTGGAGCTGGGGAAGGGTCTGGAGCACAAGTCCTGTGAGAGCAGCTGCGGGAGCTGGGGGTGTTTAGAGAGAAGAAAGGGAGGCTCGCCCACACCGTCTCGTCACCCTACAATTCCCTGACGGGGCTGTAGCCAGGTGGGGATCAGCCGCCTCTGCCAGGCCACCAGCGGCAGGATGAGAGCAAATGACCTCAAACTGCCCCTGGGGAGGATTAGGTTGGAATTTCTTCACAGAAGGAGTGACTGGGCACTGCAATGGTCTGCCCGGGGGGTGGTGGAGTCACCGTCCCTGGAGGAGTTTAAGGAAAGCCTGGACGCGCACTCAGTGCCCTGCTCTAGTTACACGGTGGCGATCGCTCATAGCTGAGACGCGATGCTCTCGGAGGTCTTTCCCAATCTAAGTGATTCTGTGGCTACGGGCTTGCCCCACAGCGGGTCCCCACTGAGCAGGGCCCAGCGGAGCGGCGTTCCCGTGCCCTCACCCAGCGGGCCCACAGCGGGCGGCGCGCACGGGCCGGGCTGGGCCGTGTGGGGGCCGCAGCCCC
>WBNO01030496.1:0-35184 GCA_013400575.1 Peucedramus taeniatus
CCCACCCACAAATAAGACCCACTCAGATTATTATTCTTTATTTAGAAACATTTCTTACTAAAGTCACTTTTTGGAAAATATTCTTCCTGATTTGTACAAAATTAGTATCTAGGCTTACTCTGAAGTAAATATCTGGAGTCAATATCTGGAATGAACTCGGCCAATGCCTCACCCACCTATTTAAAATTTCATTGTTCATTAAAACTACTGTGAGAAATCTGAAGAAACAATTTTTGAGCACAAAGAATAGACATCGCAAGGTGAGAGAAGAAAAACTGATGAGTTTAGACCTCGTAGGTGTTTTTTACATGTAGACATCATGCACTGCCAAAATTTGAAACTTCCCAGAAGGGGAGAGAATGAGTGATAAATAAAGCTATTGCCCTCTTTCCAAACACATCCACTCCTAAAGGAGCCCTGCCTGGAGCCCTACACAGCTGAGCTTGTTTATTAATGCAATCTTTGTATGACAAATTAGGTCAGCTGCATAAATTATTGAACAACCTCACATTAGCTGAAGTGATAAGAGTTTGCAATAAGCAGATGAAAACCGGGTTTTCTTCCCAAGGTGTTTAAGATTTTTGTGCCTTTCCTGGTAAGTGGCTAACATTTATATTCACCTCACAGAACTTGTATGATGACATGTATAAAATATCCTGAATTTCCATCTGAAACCTACTAAACTGCCCAACAGTTTATCATCATTACAGCTGAAATAATTCCTGTAGATATCTGCCTTGCCTATTCTGTGGTTGCTGTACAGCAAGAGAAACTGCTGTAGTGCCCCTATCATCAAATTGCTATCACTATTCTTTTTCACTTAAAAAAAACTCCAAAATCTGAATTCAGTGATCTGCAGCAAACACCTATGTACATCTTATGACATTTATGCTGAAATAAGACCGTAAGTGATTGGTTAAATGCTTGGGACTTACCACAGGGTTTGTCTTTTTTTAAAAGAAAAACTTCTATTTCAGTTTCCTGAATATCAATACTGACAGTCATAATTTTAAATTCCATCTTTCTCTTTCAATCTCCCTCTTAGAGAAAGGGCAAACAGATACCAAGATCTTGAAACTTGTTTAATAGATAACTGATCTGTAAGTAACTCCAAAGCAGATCATCTTCTCTTCTCCAGAAGACAAAATAATGCCATAAAACTGGAATGGCACATTGACATCATGATAAAGGTCTTTTGTGACACCTTTTTGTTGCAATGTCTAATAGATCATGTGCAAGTTTTTGATTGGTAGCACCTTGCAAAAAAAAACAAAAGGAATTTAAGAGCTTTGTAACTCACCTCCAACAGAGACTAGTGACAGATTATTAGAGAATTTATAAAAACAAAACTGGAAACATCCTCCAAGCAATAAAAGAACAAATTCACCTCAGAGAACAATGAAAAGGAAGAAAATTTAAGCAAAAATTAAGCTCAACAAAAGCACCCAGGCAAGGAAGAGCATCAAGTGTCTCTACTTACTTGACTGGGCTGACCCATTTTTGAAGAGTGCTCTTCATGTCACCAACAAAACAGTATTCACAATCATTTTTGGCAAAGAGCAAAATCACAAAGAATTCCAAATCCCAAACCTAAACAGAAGAAAATAAGTCATTTAAGAGACTTTTGCATGCAGGTATTTTGACAGCAGGTTCTCATCAGTAACAAATAGTGAATTCAGTGTTCTGAGGAGTCCTCTTAGAACTGATCTCTCTGGGTAGGGGTACACTCAAAGCTGAGAGAGCAAGCACTGCAGATACGTGTGAAAAGTAGGTGTAGAAAAAACATCAAAGCAAAACAAAGAAGCGATCTTTCCATGTTTACATCTGGTCTCTGCATAAAACAATTCCCTCCTTCCCCAGGAGTGAACACTCAAAACCAACTTAAACATTTGTGTAATGAATAATGAGTACAGTTTGCTTTATACCTATTTCAAACAGACTGTGAGAACTGTTCAAACTACTGCCCAGTGGACCTCTGTTGGGAAGTTGTCTCAGCAACTGGGAAGGTTCTAGAGTTCCACAGCTGATTTCTCAATCTATTTCACTATGTGAACCAAGAGAGCCTTCAGAATACCAAATACAGGCTGAAAACTTTATCTCCAATAGTTCTTCTTGATCTCCAACTCCCCTGTAATTGTACACATGGAGCTGTGATCACAGGACAACACTGAAACACACAAAGTAGCAATATGATGTTCTCTGGCATTTCAGGGCTGACATTTCAGTGATATTGTGCCAAGTTTGACCAGATTCTCTTTGTATAATGGGAAATCTATGCCAAACAATGTTTACCCATGTTGCTGTTTCTCACTGATGAGCTTGGAGCTCATAAAAAATCACCTCATGAAAAATTCACTACTGAACACTGCAGTTTCCAAGACGCATTCAGGAAAAGTAATCCAGGCAAGTCTGTATGATGTGTTTCTATGCAAGAACAAATACTTTGAACAAGGCAGTCAAAGTAAAACAAGCTCTTCCACTTTTTAAAAAGCTAAGTAACAGACCAACTACTTAGAATAAACTCAACAGAATGAGATCAGCAGAAATAGGTTCTCCTAGAGGCAGAACCTCACTCAACCATTTCTAACTACCATTCCTATCAGAAATGTGCTTTCAGGTACACATGCATTGCATACAGCAACTTTAAAAGAAAATATCATGCTTGAATTTTTGTTATCACAAAATACAAAGTTTGAGTCCCCGGAAAATGTGTATAGCTTCACTTCTTTTCATTCTATTCATTCTGTTTTTTCAGAAATCTCTCATCCCTGAGCCAGGTGCTGCACTATCCATGTACCCAAAAACTCAAAGAGCTTCTCTTCTATTCTGAGCTAATAGCCAAGATTGCACTGATTTCAGTTGTTAAATCAATGCTCCTACTGCCCAAAGAGAAAGTGTATTAAAATGTGTCTGAAATTACAAATCACAACCTCATTTTGTGAGGTAAACTTGTAATTATCTTCCCCTTCTTTTGAGGCGCTTCAAATGTAAAGGCATTAATCCATGTCTTTCATTTTGTTTCTACTATACAATGGCTTTTTACAGATGTTTGACATCCTTTTTTTAATTGATATGCCCATCTACCTCTCAAATTCATATGGAAAAAAAATAAATATACCCTAAACTGTACAGGTACTCTTTTTAAGAGTGGTTGTATGCTTTTTAACTTTGCTTTGTTTCTTTTTTTTTAATTTTAACGGGTTTTCAGTGTTTAGTATTAACAGTGTTAATAGGAAAATAAATTATTTTCATTCAGAACTATCTCATTTCTTCAACCTGGATAATAAATTAATGCAGATTATCATATGCATTTAATTATGTTTTGGGCTTGTTCTCTACTCTTTATCCAGTCACCTTTAAAACAAACAAATGAGCAAACAAAGCAGTAAACAGTGTTTAATTAAATGTTTACATTAAACCAGAGTTTACCACAGATATACAAGAAATAGACCCCTTCATCTCTCCTCCACATATAAAATTCAGAAAGTATGCTCTTTCAGTTCAGAGCTCAAAGCAGATTTCTCCACAATAGCCATTCCCTTCAAGGTCCAAACACTTTATTCTTCCTTTGGTCACCTCAGTAAATCCCAGATATCATCAATCCTTCATATGACCAAGATGGCAAGAAGAGATAAAGAATGGAAGACTGCACTGGGGTTTTAAATTTATATCAGAATGAAGGATTGACCAAAAGACCTCTCATTTTGGTTTTTTGGGGTTTTTTTGTGATGTCATTAATTTCTCTGGTTTTGAAATAAAGCAAGGTCCCCCCGTTTGATATCAATTAATTCAATTTGTCATTCATTCAAGTCAACAAACAGAATTATATTAACTCCTTCACCAATTTAAAACACAGATTTTCAAATATAACGAGACTTAAATAGATATATCACCATTTGGGAGTCTTTGGGGAGTTTTGTTTCATACAATAGGAATCTGATGCCATCCTCAAAGTGAAGCTGGCTTTTCCTTAAAAAAAGGTTGCACTTGATGATCTTAAAGGTCTTTTCCAACATTAACAATTCTAAGATTCTCTGGTTCTATGATTAACATAAGCCAATGCTATTTATATGAGCTAATTATAAAGTCTGACCTTCAGACTTCTACTTGGCTGTAGTATTCACTATACCACACTGTCTGTACATAGAAGAGAAGCAGAAGAGACATGCAACTTTCTTGTTAATGTGTAATTAGCCAGGAACACCAGGAGAGACTGGAAATTTTACTGGAGCTAAACAGAGCTGAGGGAAAGGGCCCGATTCTTTTAGACAATCTCACTGGGCTTGGAAAACACTGCTGTACTTTTATTGCAAAACTAAGAATAAAACCTCCAGTTTTGGTACAACAAACTAATCAACATGGACATCAATAATGCACAACTCTCCCAGGGTCCATGGGGCTTTAGGTGAGCAGAAGCCTTGGCTGCACCCCTTGAGGAGGAAGACTGTGCCTGTACACCATGCACCCATAATTATGGTTTGAGGTTAAGGATTACTTGCCTTCTAATGTTCCCCTCCCAGCAAATTTGCAATGTATACAATAGCTGACATGCCTTGTAGCAAAGTAAAGCTAAATCAGTGGCTAAAGCAGGGCAAAACATTACAATAGTGTTTAGTATATTTCAGTACTAGCTGCTTTGTTTTTTTAGTGACATAACTTATTATAAAATATAAAATAGTTGAGCACAATATTAAAGAACCATGGAGGGGAAAAAAAGGAAAATCACAAACAAACACCAAAAGCAAAAATCTCCATCAGTAAACCTTTCACTAAGAAGAACTTGATCAAAACCTGAAAGCTCATACTGTCCTTACAGCTCCTCTACCTGCCCATTCCCCATCCTGCTGATAGCGCTTCCAGCAATTCATTAGCATAACATGGAGTTAATCAATGCTGCTTCAGAAGGAAAATGCCACCTAATGAATCCCCAGTGCCACTTTTCTGTGCACCAGGTGCTTTTGCTGCAGGTGTACCAGCCTGGAACAGATCAAGACTACCTGTTTAATTTGTGGAGTCCGACATGCCCCAAGCTGTGCAGTGTTAGGAATGATGAATTCAGGTGCAGTAATGAACCATGCACTCTCCTTCTTTGAAGACATTCTGATGCCAAGTTAGGCTCTAAGACTGGTGGTATGTGAATGGCACTCCAAGTAGTTCTACTTTCAAATTTGTTACTACAGAAAATGAATAAGCTTGAAAATCCACTTCTAGATGAGCTCAGATGATTATCCTTGTGTCTCCTAGTGTATGGTTATGGTATGGACATTCACATTACTGGCAGATTTATTTCTGAACCAGTATTACAGCCTGACACATTATGGAGCAAGGCTTACAAGTATATCTCAGTTAAAGCACAGCAGATTTGCAGAAAAAATCAGTTTCAATTACAGCAGGGAAAAAAATAGAGAAATAGAAAACCACCTTGAAAAACCCCTAAGGAACTTCATATATTTTTCTGTATCTTTGCTGATTTTAATGTCAAGATTTCTCTAAACTTATCAGCCTTCCTCAAATCCAGGGACTTATTCCCTGCTGGAACAATAGCTACAGAGAGCTAAGGAGCATATGGTTGGTTATGTGTAATGCTGGGCACACCTGGAGGGTGGCAAAGGCTGACTGCACACCAACAAAGGCACATGCCTTGCATCCTCAGAGGACCTGACCAAATTCTTCACTGATGCAAAGCAAATGAGCTGAAGGGAAGTCTGCAGCAAATTTATGCCACTGATTAGGATGTTCTTAAAAAAATAAATTTAAAAGTCAGAGTAGCAAGACCTTGTTCTAGGTTGCTACTTCCAAGTGATGTCTATATTTAAAAGGCTTAGATTATGGCTTTGAAAGCTTAAAACATAATCTCTTAAAGTCAAAGTGCTAAGGTCAGAAACAGCTGTTTTTCACAGTATTAAACTACAAGAGCAGCACTACTTCACTAAAATTTTGGAGGAACAGAGTGAGAAGCCATATTTTAGCATTCTTTCAAACAGCAATCCTCTTCTATTTTCACTGTCACTCAAACATAACCCCTCCAGTATGAGGTACTATACTCATATGAGGCAGAACAATGTCTCTGTAACAGTATGGTTACAACTAATACACAACAGTATTACAGCATTGTGTTATTGCTTATCTCAAGCAGTTTCAGGAACAAATCCATTATTAAACTTCTTTTATTGTGATCATTGTTTCCTCAACATAAATATGCACTGCTTAAAATTCAAGGTAACATTTCAATTCCCTATTTGGGAGGCTTCAGAAATCTATTTTAAATGTCATTGAGACAGTCACACTGTTTTGTAGGTTCTCAGTATTTTGTTCCTCTTAGTCTTTCTCATTTTCTATTCCTTCTGTAGAAGGCTACATACTGATTTGTTTCTTTCACCTTATTGTGGAGCCTTCTCTCTTCCCTTCTGGGATCTCTCTCAATAGAGAAACCAGTATGATTTAGGAATTTCTGCTGAATTTTCTTCCACTCTCATTTTCTATTTAACATAACAAGGCATAACTTTGGAAGAAAACAAGTAACTGAGCCCCAGATGAAGAGTTAGTACTGCAACAGTTCATGAAACAATTACATCTATTGCTATAAATGCAATATATTTTCATGCTTGAGAGAGGAATTTTTCTCTGAAGTAAATGTTATTATGATTTAAATTAAATTTACAAAAACCCAATAAAACCAAATCTGTATAATAGTTAGCAAATGTGTAATAAAACCTCATGATGGAGTTCTAGATACCTCACATTTTTGTGAATGACAGATGGTTACACTAGATAAAAAAAAAAGAAAGTGGATAAAAGCTTTCCACAAAGATAGATGACATTAGGAAAAAAGCTGATATTAGGTATATCCTAGAGAAATTTTACTTAAACAAGGAGAGCTTAATGATACCCCAACCAAAAAAAAAAAAAAAAAAAAAAAAAGACATTTTACATCATGAGAAGGAACTTGTAGAACCATTTGAAGAAAATAAAGATGTCTGTCTCAGATGAGTAAAAAAAAAAAGCTGTTTACAAAACACTTACGTGACTAATTAGGGAAAAGTTAAGGTCAAAAAATTTCAAATCCCTGGACCTGAATCTCTTGGCACCCAGCCAGCATTTCAGACAACAAAAAGGAAGCTCCTGTTCTGCTATTGCTTTAATGGTAAACAGAGAGTTCCAGATAACTAGAAAACATAGCGGCCTGAAATAAACCACAGATAAATCCAACACAGGAGGAATAAAGATATAAAAAATTAACACACTTTTAAGGAGTGATATTATAATTAATGCTGATCAGCATGAACAAATGGAATGTAGGTCTTTGGAAAGTAAAATGGGGTAATTTTTGGTGAGTTTACAAGATTTGTTGGTTGATTTTTTTTTTGGTTTATGGAATATTGATGCAATGTTGTCAGATTCTGGCATTTAACTTGGGACTTCATATCTTCAGTAGTACAACAGAATATTGGAACTCTATTTCAAAAGTTAGGTAAATTAAAAACAGGTAAACATTGAGTTTTCATACATAACTGACAGGGAATGGATAATCCATGGATTTGTTTTCTTCTATAAATTCCCTTCTATAAACATTTTTTGCAAATAACTTGGGGCGGGGGAATGTCTAAGCCAAAATATTTCTCAAATGATATAAAGATTCTCAAAATCATTTCTCAAATGATATAAAGACTGAGAGGAATCTGGAAACTTATATAGTAATTACTGAAAGATTTTAACATTCATACTCTGATAAATATCCTTAAAAAGCCCAATTCTGGTCTTCCTGTTATCTCTGTATCAGTTACAAGTAGAAAAAAACAAAATCCAATTGATTTTCCTTTAAATTCCCCAAGTTAAGAATTCTTGTGTATTTGATCATATCTTATGTGAGCCTTCTCTTCAACTTTAACTTTTTTTTTTTATTTTATAAAGTTTTTATAAACTTTAACACAGAAGTTAGAGATACCTGAAAAGTCTGCAAAAACAATTTCCTTGAAATCAAAACAAAAAAAAAATCAAAAGACCACAAAAAACCCAAAATACAAAACAAAACAAAAAAAACCATAATGGTGGGTTTTATGAAGATTTTAAGAAGTGGAATTATAGAGGTTTTCCTAAATGTGCATAATAATGTGAAAGTTCTTGGAAGATGTCAATTAGGCATGCACAGAACACCTCTTTTTTTTCTTCCATAGGTGGCCCCATGAAAACCTCAAAGTTTAAGTTCTTAGAAAATAATTTAGAGTAGAAAAAAAAAATTCATTCTGAAAGAAAGTGGAAAGGGAAGAGAAGAGGACTATTCAAGATTCAGACCTAAGATCAGCCTCCTCATGCTTCTGGGGTGGTTCCTGGGGAGACTGAGCTGTGCAAGGTGGGAGCAGGAGACAAAAGGGGCAGATCCTGAAACAAGAGAGGTTCAAACAAGTGAAGAAGATTTCCCTCCAAGCAGGACAGGTGGGCAATGGCCCAGGTTGCCCAGAGAGAGACTGTGTAATCTCAGTGCTCAGAGGTTTAAAACCCAGCCAGAAAAGGTCCTGAACAACCTTGTCTGACTTTGTAGCTCTCCTCGTTTTGAGCAAGAATTTGGTCTCAAGATCTCTCAAGGTCTGTTCAAACCTGAGTTGTTCTTTCATACAACAAATATGTGACAAGAAACTTAGAAACACAAAAAAAACAAAACTTAGATGCTCTATTCATGAGTTTTCTGTGAAAAGCAAGAGCACAATCAGAAAGAATGTGCACTTACATTTGGACAATGGTGGAAATTATCAAGTTAGCAAGCAGAATATTTTGCTTGCATAACCTAGCAGGCTGAAAATTGCCATAGTTCAGTGATAATCAAGAAATTGATTTTTAGTTCTGTGGGAACAGACGAACATTGAGAACAGTCTGTTTCAAAAGCAGAACACCAAAAGAGCCCTCCCCCCGACACTCCCTGTGAAGTGAATTTTAAGGAAGAGGGAGAATACCAGACGATCAAAAAACGTTTTTTTTACATAAACTTTTCATTTTGACATACATGCATATTTAATATAATACAGAAATCTGCCTGTGATGCTTATTTTTAAAATGTCATTGAAGCTGACGTGAGGCTTATTTTGTCCTCTTTTCCACAGAGAAATTCTCTCTAGGATGAAAAGATTCACACTGAACAAATGTGGACCATGCCTCAGAGAGCTGTGCAAGCTCTGCAGCAGCTGCAGTGGGAGGCAGGCACTCAAAGGTAGGTGTCCCATGCAAGCAAGTGGAGCAGAAAACAGCAAACATCCAGTGAGCCACAGCAGAAATACCACAACTGTAACTAAAACACACAATCCCCTTTTCCCTCAAGTTCCAGTGGAGCCGTGGAGACAAACATTAGTGTAAATAGTGGACTGGCAGCCTGTGTGATCCCAACCCCCCTGGTGTTACAGATACAGTCTATAACACACACCACATTCGTGCTGCTCTGCTCCTGGAGTGTGACAACAGTGATGAGCCAAGGGGCTACACAGCCAGCAGGGCATCAGGGACGTGTCACTGCTCTTTACACAGGCATCTCTGAATACAACTTGCATGTTTCACCAGAAGGACAAAAGTGTAAT
Organism: Peucedramus taeniatus; assembly: GCA_013400575.1. NCBI lineage: Eukaryota > Metazoa > Chordata > Aves > Passeriformes > Fringillidae > Peucedramus > Peucedramus taeniatus. The sequence continues at coordinate 9,564 of WBNO01030496.1, forward strand.
GTATTGATCTAACACAGGCTCTTCTGGAACTGAGAAGGTTAGACACTGTTGTTTTCCTAGATTTTTTAGCAGCATTTAATTTCCCATGTTTTCTAAGGCCCGCTTGTGTTCTTCTGAGAACTCTGAAATTTTATCCCTAACCCAATTTACATTCAAATGAAATTTAGTGCCGATGAATTCCCAAAGCGTTCTGGTAATCCATTTATAAAAGACAATTTCTATAGAATTTTTCTCTACCTTCACCTTCTATTCCCATCTTTCCTTCCCACCTTACCTACATATATGTCAAAACAGATTCTCCTAAGGAAAATAAAATCAGGATAAAGGCAGATTACTTGTTATCAAAGTTACATAGAGGAACACAAGTTACACAACTTAGTATTAGTATTTATTACTGAGAGAAATAACCTGTTTATCACCAGTCCAAATTACCTATGCCCTGAGAATCTAACAGTAGAACAAATGGAGCAACTGGATAAGAAACCCTGTAATCCCAGTGCTGGTAGATTAAAGGAATTAAAACAAAATTTAAAATAATGAATGTCTGATGTAGAGAGCAACAAATAAGAGCAAAAGAGCTGCTAAGCAGAATTATTTCCCAAGTGACTCCAAGACCCAAACAGAGACTCTGTTGTCAATGTCATTGTCACACAGCTCCAATCAGGTGTCTTTTAGCTTTTATGTACCTAATTAATACCAAATAGAAGAAATAACTCTTTAGAAGAGTGACCAGTTTTCAGATCAGTGGCAGACATTTCTGAATTTGTATTATTCTCCAAGTCCTTGTTCTCAACCAAAATAAGTTCCCATTTAAATCAAAATAAAAGGAATATATAACCCCCCCCAAAAAAACCCAACAAAATGGTGAGGGGATCACACACACACGAGAGTCTGATAAAAATGAAACTTCTTTAAAAGCCAGGTCTGAATTGTCCTAGATATAATTTTTGTCTTATAATCATCTAAGCCTGGAATAAAATACTTTTGAAATACTTTTGTTAACATTTTTGACACTTGCAATAAGAAAACAGAAAGCAGATGACCTAGAAGTCAGCAATGCTCTGCTTCCTCCTTTAAACTCATCGTTACTTTATCACTTAAGATCACATTGATTTTAGCTCCTTAATTTTGATCACTAACCTTAAAAGAAGCAGAAGTTCAAACATCAACTTGAAAGTTTCATTCTTAGTTGGAGGAAATTTGGGATACGAAATTTAATGCTAAAGCTTCAACTGTAAGAAGATTTCAATAATAATGTTTCATTGTTAATGGGCAAAAACTCTGTAAGATTATTGGATGCCTAAAAGCTTATTTGGGATTTTTTTTGGGGGGAGAGGAGATGTTTAGGGGTTCTTTTTTTGTTGATTTTTCATTGTTGAGCCTAAAAGTAGAAGTCACTCATCAAGAAGCCTTATCAAGGAGAACATTTCAGCCACAAGTGAAATTAATTATGCAGCTGTGCTGGTAGAGCAAGGCTCCATTTAAAGTAATTATAACTCCAATTAGAAATCAAAGAGAATTAATGTCAGGGTTTTATTTGTATCAGGTAACTTTTGTAAAGGTCTTTAGATCCCATTTTAAGTTTTAATTTGTAGGGCAGAATTTCAGCCCATTTGTACAATATTTATATGTAAAAAACCCCATAAACAACAAACAAAACCCCTACACCTATGGAAATGAAACATAAAGGGAAACCTGTTCCTATTTTTGTTCTCAACCTTTTTGATTACTCCCCACCTCCTACAGTGCTCAGTATAAACTGCTTAGAGAGAAGACCTATGAGGCTCTTAAATCATTCCATCCTCTGAAAGATTCACCAAATCTATTTAGTCAGTCAAGGTGATTATTACAATCCTTCTGTGCCCTACTGGTGCACCTACTGCAACAAAAGGGGTTTTGCAGTCCAGCAGATATAGAAGTCTTAAATAGGATTACTTATTTCTGCCAAGCCAACCCTTCTTCCAATTAATCTTCTCCCATTTTTTTCCCACTCTGACATTTTGCTACCTGTAACCACCTGTTTCATAATTTTAGTAGCCAGCAGTTTTTAATGTCTTGAAAATAATATTACTTTCACGTACAGATCAACAGTCAAATTCAACCAGCATACTTATTTATCTTGAAGAACTGCCAGACACTGCTTAAGCTCACTTTATAATCTGAATTTTCTTGCCAGAGAGCAAGAAAGCTCAGAACACAGGTAATATATGTGCCTTTAGTTGGTAAGATTGTTTGTTTATAAAACCACATGATGTGCTTTCAAATTACCTCCTTTTGGTATTTAGGAAAGAAAGAACAGTTAGCTAAAAGATAATGCCTCTGTCATAGTGTTAATAGAGGTAATTGTTAACTGATTTTTGGTTGTGTGCCTGAGTTTGTTCAGTTCTGCTCTAAGATGTCAAGGGGTATTTGCTGCTGCACATAAGATAAAGTTGATTACTTAGTAAAGTTTTTTTAATTATGCTTTGTTCTTTCCTTATGTTATTTTTCCATAAACAAGTATTAGACATTCTGTCTCTGAAGTCCTGTTTTAATCTAGATTAGTCCTCAGTCCAAATCAAAATGTCTTTGTAGCACTACAGCCAGAACAAGCAATTCTGGTTTAATATTGTCCATCCCCATATATCTAACAGCATGGTAATGTGAATTTAAAAGCTTATTAAGTGTGGCTACAATTAAATAAAACCTTTCATATCCTATTTTTAGGCAGTTTTTAATTCTACCAAGCAAACTATTTAATCCATCTGTTTTTGTGGATGTGTTAGAATTTTCTTTTACTGGAGAAGTTCAACTAAAATAAGCTCCTCTATCCAAGAGTGAGTGACAATATCAAACCAATATCTTATGTATTTTGAAGGTAAAATATATAAGTCTATTTCCTCCTGTATCCTTCAGAGTTTTCAGCATGGTATAGTAATTGATTTCAAATAGGAACCTAATTTTTGCCAGGGTTGGAAAAGAAGTTGGCATTGCTCTTATCAAATAGATGTGCATTTACAATTATTTTTATTGTTCACATACCTTTTATTGAATTATTACCTGCTATTAATTTATATTGGGTGACCTGTTTATTTTGGCAGGAATTTCACTTTAGCATCTTGAAATGAAGCAGCTCCACGGACGAGACACAGTCCATGTAAAAGAATCTAATAGATGAAACAAAATTGCAAGTGGAGCTACAGGCGCCAGAATGTGCTGAAAAGTGAAAGGAAAAAGGCAACTATAATATGCTGTAGAGATGAAGTATGTTAGAACCTCAGTATTTCAGCACATACTTCAAAGGCTACTGTCTCAGAGTAATACAGAGCTGTTTTCCTCATACAGTAAGAGTAAAGAATTAATTTATTTTGAAACTTTGATGTCTTGTTTCAAGCCGAGAAACCAGACATTTCTATTTTATTTTTTTTAAAATCTCTCATTCATACTTAAAATCATATTCACCTATTGATGCAATAATTCAGCATTGTTTAAAATAACATGCCATCTTCCTTGTCTTTAATCTGCTGCCTGTATCCTTCACAGACTCTTCTTTCTCTAATACAATATGTTTACTTCCTCCTCAGGAACAAATGTATTGGAGTGTAGCAGCAGGCAGTGGAAACATTCAACTTCCACAACCACAAAAATCTCTTTTAAAACAGAGATGTGTTTGTTTATTTTTTTAAGAAACAGAGCTATAGACTACTTGTATTTATTGTGAGAATGATTCTTATATTGACAGAGAAAAGCTATAATGTCACATAGACAACATAACTTCGATATTGCATTCAATTATTCTTTTCACATTATTAAAAAAAATTGTATTACCTATTTTCCATGTATTTTCTGTATTTAGTAAGCAACCAACCAACAGAAAAATTAACTGCTGTATATGGTACCAAAATAGGGATAAAATAATGCCTTAAACTTTTGGGTTTAGTTTTTGGTTTTTTTTGTTTCAGATTTTAGAACATATAATCAAACAGTTATCTTTCATTTCTGGCAATATGGCCCAAGGAGTGGGAAGCTAAGGGACACAGTGACAGACAAATGACTGTCCTATGCTGAGAAAGGAAACAAGTGACAATCTGCTGGAAAAAAACCCAAAACATAAACTCCCCAAAAGCCCTTGCTGTTCCAAGGTACACCAGGGTTCCAAGTGACTTGCCTTGGGAATATGTGCTCTGCTCAGCCTTAAATACTGCATTTACTTTTTTTCCTGTCTTTGAACTTCATTAAGATTACCCATTTATTATTTTCCCATTTTTTGCAGTCAGACTTATCAATTGTTCCAGAACTCTAAATATTCTTCTAGAAAGTTACGAGATCGGTGTAAGGCTAAGTTCCTTCCACACATTTTATGTTGACAAGTTTCAGAAAAAAACCCTTTCACAACCTCTAAGGATTGTCAGAAAGGAATGTAGATAATGTGCCACAATCTATGGCTCTCATGCTTTAAACTGGTTTAATACAGATGTTCTTAAACTTCATGGTTTTGATGCTTCAACTTGTTCAGTCTGCTTTTTGAGCAATCTAGCACCTTCTAGAAATGATAAAAGATATATTCTTGGTCAAACAGGTATTTAAAACGTCCGTAAAATAAATCCATTCTTGTCTAAAGCAGAATAGTTGGCAGTTCTGTCAGAAGAAATAGACATTAAAAAGAAGACAGGAGTGAATCTGGTCCCTTAACTTCTCAGACAGAGTAGTTATATGTTGAATTGTTATACACAAGCATTGCCCTTTTCTATCATGTGTACTAAGAAACAAGATTTTTGTAAGGCAGAGAGGGCAGTCAAATCAAATATATATTTTCTTTTCTTTCCTTGCAAAAATATTTTGGATCTGTTTGAGGAGTGGCTTGATTGTTTTTGTTATTGTTTTTTGTTGATTTGTGTCTGGGACTTTTTTCTGTTCATCAACTCTATCAAGCAAACAAGTGATTTTCAAAGCCCTATAAAAGTATCCCAAAAAAGAAAATATCAAGATTAGAAGTTATAAATTAAAATAAACCCTTAAATCAAGACATACTCTTTTCTTCAGGAATGGTATAGCTGACCACACTTTTGTTCTACAATTTCTCAACTGCATCAGGTAATTCTGAATTATTGGAAAATGGGAGACTACTCTTAAAGATGTATGATTCAACATGGATATAACATGGAAATATTTATTTTAAAAAGTGATCTTTTTGAAATTGGAAATAGGTCTCAGCTACTCTTGGTTATGTCAGTTAACAATTTAGATAATGAAAAGTCTAACAAGGTGGATTTGATATTTCTGGAAGAACCACATCCAGCCATTTCAGATAAGAAAATAAAAGCATGGAAAGCACACTACAATTTAATTCAGTTTGAAGTTAAATCGCCCTTGCAGAGATCACCTGTTTTATAGATACATAGAGAGATGCTGAAACACTGTGGAAAAGATACCCTGCTTTTAAGTCCTGGGTTTTCTATATATTTTTGTCACCTAATCTGAGATAAGTGATGTTTGCCAACAGTCACTAGGAATCAGCAAGGTGCTGCTTTTACCGAGTTATTTCAGGCTTTCAAGGATGCAGCAGCAGATATGGAGAGCTAAGAAATTTTCTTGATCCAGAGGAATGGAAGTCTAGATGCACTGATAGACAGATGTGGTTTGTTTTCTTTTTTCACTAGCAGGTTTGTGGAGTGAAACAGCTGGTGCTTGCACTCCCAGGCTGGAGGCTTCAAGGGAGGTTTATTTCAAAGTGCCTCTCTCCAGGTGCCATTGCCAGGACACATCAGCAGCTGGAGCTGCTCCCCGTGCACACCCAGAGCTCATCACCTGCACACTGAAAATGGAAAGGAGCCACAGGGCAGCACGGGACAGCAAGGGAGGATCTGCTTTGAAAAGTGCATGGCTGACCTGTGCAAGCAGGCACGTGGGAGACAGAGGTGGGAAAGGCTTGTCTGAGTTAAAAGACTGACTCCCTAGGCCTGGGAGGACTCTGCTGAAATGAGCTAGTTGCACATCCAAGGAAAATGTGAAAATAGAAGGTACTTCATGTCAAAGTTACTCAGGCTCCAGAATTCCTTCCTACAGATGCCATGAGTCCTGTAGAATTATATGCATTCAAGGAGACACTGAACATGTTAATGAGAAATCCAATTTATTTCTAATACAGAGAAATGCAGGTCAAGAAGTACTCTGTGACCTGGAAACATCAGGGCTTGAGAGACAGAACAGATCACTTTTTGGCTAGACCTGTAAGGACCACTCCTTTTCTGTGTTGTCATTTTCATCATAGATTCTTTCTAGGGAAAAAGGAAATATCAGGTTAAAAATACAGAAACTACAGGAAAAAATCCCTTGCTACAAGGATACTGGAAGTCTACTGTGCAGCCAGAATGAACAAATACTTTCAGACATGAACATGGTTAACAGGTACTTCTGAAAACAAATGTCTGAAGACTACAACAGAAAATACCAGAAGTGAATGAGTCTGCTGCCTTTCCCAAAGCAAACAGGACATTTTCTTTAATTTGGATGAAAAGAAGCAGATATCTATATTTGCTTCAATAAGAACAATCACTAAGTGTAAATCATTTCTTGCTTTGGCAAACCTGTTTGACTTTCTTTTCTTTAGTGTGAGTGCCCAGAAGAGCTGGGAACAGGTAACTCAACACAATCTACTCTGGTAGTCACCAAGAAACCAGTTCAGAAGTTAAGCACTTATAGCTGTGAACACTTACACATATTTTAGAAAGACAAGTTTTAATAAGGCAAATTGATAGATATGAGAAAAAGAAAAGGTGATCTTTCAAATGTGGAAGCTTTTTGGGGGGGTTGAAAGAAATCTCTTTACATGAAAAAAAGTTCAGTGCTGAGAAAAAAACTGTTTTGCATAAGACAGGCATGTTAGTCTAGTAAGTAGTACAGAGGTTTGGCTTTTTTTCCCCTCCCAAGATATGTATGTTGGTCTAACAGTGGCACTTACAACAAAATCTCTTCCTCTACAGTTTTTATTGGATGAAAGTAAGTAGTTTTAAATTAAACTTGGCAAAGTGGATAAGTAAGAAAATCAGTTATGCTAGTTATGGTTAGATGTAGGGAGGTAGCAGTTTTATGTTAGATATGAAAGTCTAGATTGAGAATTCTGCAGATATTTAATAACTAAATAGCACCCCCAAACACCACATAAAAAAAAACCAACAAAACAAACAACAAAAAAAGGGACACTGAGTACAGACAGACTCATTGCAGACATCAGACTTCACCACTCTGACATAACCAAATTCAGTACAGCAAGTCATTAGTGCTGCAAGTCACTGCAAGTGATTGTCAAGTTTTAAAATAGCACTAGCTATTTAAAATTTCACTTGGCCTACAAGTTATTCTTCCATATTGCAGTTAGTATTTTTTTCTTGTTACTTTCTGGTTAAGACGCTGAGAAAAGTAATTTACAATAACTAGAAAAGTAATTTTCTATGTGATAATGTTAAAAAAAAAAGAGGACATGGTAAAATAGTTACCTAGAAGCTGCTCAAAGTGATCTATAATAGGAAAGACTTGACTTGTTTACAACAGAAAAAAAAAATAACAAGCTTTAAGAAGGAAGGAGCAAGGATCTGTCACAGAAGACACTGAGAAGGATGCAGAGAATGTGACAGCTAAATCCTTTCTTTACAATACAGTGTTATTCACTTTTGCTACAAGAAGCTTAAAAGAAGGGAGTCATTTAAAAGAAATACATGTATGGCTAATCTTTATTTGTGTATCCATAAAAACAATACAAGAAAAATAATTAAACTGCTCTTCTCAAACATGATTACAGTGATAACTTCACCCATACATGAGGCTCAATCTCTGTCATCCACTAAAATTCCTTAGTAACACCTTTTCTTGAACATTCATATGTATTTCTTCCAAGAGTTTGTTTAATTTCATTCATTCCATATTGACCAACATAAAAGTGACAGTTGTCACTTTTAATTACAATGTCACTTTGAAGCATTTTTTTTAGATGTTTTCAGCACATAATTTGGAGTACAAAATAATGGCAGAAATTATCTTTTACCTCGTATTGTTTCAGTAACACTTCATGGGCTCTATTTTAGAATAGATGAAAGATGAAAGAAATTATGTTTCCCTGAATTTTAATATCAATATATATGAAAATGTGGTACACATTCAGTTTAGGTGTTTACACAGACTCCTTCTGACATAAGTGTTCCTACAACTAACTGAAGGTGAAAAACAGCTGCATAAATAATTGCAGGTGCAAAAAGAAGTCATGTTTAAACACAGGTGTTAAAAAGAACTGTAAAATACTGACAATAAATAGCCAAGAAAGATTAATCATGTGTTTAGAAGCACCATCGAAATTCAAATCAAATATTTTCTTTTGAAGTCTTGATTTTACTTTAAGGTAATTGCAGTAAGGTTAAATAAGACTAATTCAAGCTTATCTTTTTTATATAGAAAAAAATCTATGTATTGTCTCTGTTCCTTGATAAACACTTAACAAAAAGTACTTATTTATTCCTTATTCATAAAGGTTAAATATACTTGTAAATGTTCAGAGAAACACAAAACATTAAAGGTGGAATTTTCAAAACATGTGGAATGTAGTTGTAGAAGTCTGCTGATTTTTTTTTTTTTAATTTTTGTTTGGAATGAATACTCCCCCAAAACTTCAAAGGTCTCAGACAAAGTCTAATCAGGCAGTAATGAACACAGGATCTTGTGACCAAAGCTAGAAATACAGAAAATTCAGCCTTTGAACTTACATTCTGAAGTACTTCTAAAAATCATATCTTCAGTGTGTACTGAAAAAAAAAAATTTAACGAAAAGTGACTTTTTATTCCACGTACTACCATACACAGGTCTTTGCATAACACTCCTCTTTCTGTATCTTTCTAGGTCTTCAGTGACAAATATACCAGGATTGCTGGTCACTGTCAAAAAGCTGTCATTTAGCCTACACTATCTTTTCAAATATCAGCTACAAGGCTGTAAACCACAGGAAACAGTGCTAATAACATCATGGAAGAAATCTATGCAGGACTTGAGCAGCTGTGCCTTCCACAGAACTGAAAGCCTTGCTGTGGAATTGTTTAAAATGCATCATGACAAAGAGAAAAAAAGGCATATAGGATTTTGTTAAGGGACATCATTGATCTGTACACGTGTTTGTACATCCATATATTGCCTTTTGGGAAGGGCAATAGAACTGTTCTTGCATTTGTTAAACTCTTCCCAACCAGAAAAAGCCTTATCCAAGCAACAGACACACCCCCAAACTCAAACCTCAATGGCAAAAACAGCCGTGACTAAACTCTTCACAAAGGGAACTGGGATGCACCCACAGTTCATGGGACAGATGGAACTGTTGGGAAGGAGCTTTAATGACTGGAACCACGGAGACTGAATCCAGGAATTGTGAATGGGCGCTGGCAATTATGTGCCTGAGACTTCCTCCATTTTCTCTCCGAATAAAAAGTAAAAAGGGAACCAAAGCGTTGCTCTTAGGGCAGCGAGGTGCTTATTAAGATTGCAAGATGACCACATCCAATACAGCTCTGGTTGCTGATTCCATCAGGGGAGCACAGTCCTCTGCAGTATTTCCATCTTCTGAAATCCCTGCATCCAGCTCTTCTCCCCTACCTCCGCCCCACAGGATACCCCCATCAAATCTACATCAAAGCCTCCTGTTTCTATGGTTTTGTAGTCCAGTTCAGCATGGTGGCTCACTTCCATTTCTTTTCACAGAATTTATAGCCTCCTTCTTGCCAGCATATTAAACTAATTCTTTCTGTCCGTTACATGCTGACTGCTTGACTTCTGCTTCTATTGTTCAAATTTGGAATCTTTGCTCTTTTTATTGCCATTCATCCCATGCTTTATTACCTTATTTTACCTTCCCTACATATGGCTTTATTTCAACTGCTTCACTCATAACATCTCCCTCCTGCCAATAAATCTCATTTTTCTCAATATCAGACTGACTTTTAACTATTTTTGTAAGTTCCATTTTCCCTCTTCACAGCAGACATGCTAAAATATGAAGACACAAGAATGAACAGGCCAATTTGGATGGATAAAAGCCAAACAGCATTTAAAATGGTTTCCCATTTCTTTCAGTAAGGCCAAATAAAATTCTTGTTAAGACAGTTTTTTTAACTTCATCTTCCCCTTCAAATTTAGGTTGACCCAAAACCCCTGGCAAATGTGTGAGATTTCTTTTTTATTTTACTTAAGGGCACAGATTGAGGTGACAAAGAGCATGTACCATACCACTATAAACCACATCCTGTTAAATACCATTTGATCCAGAAGATTGCATGGATCCATGCATACTCCCATGTGCTCATATTTTCTATGTCTGTGATTAAAAGTATTCCCACTTTTAGTTTATCCTGAGTATTAAAGTTATTCTATAATGTTTCCAGGCCCTGGTCAGCTGATCCCATCAAAACTCCAGTACCATCACTGAAATCTAGTTAAAGAATATGATTTTGCTCTCATCATTCTTCACAAATTTTTCAAATCATGAAAGTCACTATATTTATTTAATAGATAGTTCTGAAACCCAATTATGTAATTCGGTAATATAACTTCATTTACTCAAAACTATTTCTTTAATTTTAATAACTGAATCATAAAACAAAAATAGAAATGCTAATTTTGAATGCTTTAGAGTTTGATTAATTAGTATACTGTTTGAAATGAAAGCATTGGACAAAAATACAGGGGAAAAATTATTTGTGTTAACAGCTCCCCATAAATTACTTATAGTATAATTCAACTGCCTTACCACAGAAGAAGTTAGAAAATAGATTCATAATTATTTTATTTCCCTAGCCATTTCATGAAGGATCACACAAAAAGAGAGGAAAATAAATATCAAATTAATGCATAGAGTAGTGAATGAGATTTCTGTCATTAGCTAGTTATAGTTATCTTACAGAATCCTTACATAGTTCTCATTCCCAGATTCATTTGGAAGAACACCTGAGAAAAGGTATGTAACTTGAATTAAAGTAGCTCTTTTTAAGTTCTTCAGTTGGCTTAGTCTGCTTTCTTTACCCACCCTGCTTTCAACTACCCTTTAAGTGGAGAGAGATTATTTTGGGGCAGGATGTAAGGGTCTTTTATTTGTGGGTTCTGAAGAAAAGGAGTGTGTTTTGAGGATGAAGGACATGAGGAAGAATATGCTTGTTAGGGCATACCTCAGAACAGAATTTGGCCCACTACATTTGACAGCTCTGGAGATTTCAATGGAAAGCTATTTGAACAGCATGGTGCAGCATAAGATTTGATCTGAGAAAAACTGCAAGCTCAACATGACTTTCTGACTACTGAGATAGTTGATTATGGTGTGTAAGCAATGTGTAAAAAGCATAATAAAAAATCTATGAATCTTTGCAGTCCAGTTTGCAAAGAGGCTGTTTGCAGCCTTCTGCATTTGTTTGTTTAAAGATGGAGGAATGTTCCAGATCTAAAAATTACACAGGAAAGAAAGTGCTTAAGATAATTTTTTTTCCTTTTAAGACCTTCTTCAGTTGTATTTTGTTATAACTATTTAAATATGTACAGTGAAATAATTGCTAATCTTCAGGTCTGCGTTTTGAAAGAAATGCTACCACAGAGCTTGTTCTGTGAATATTCTCAGCAGCCATTTATTAAGCAAAGTAACTGCAGTCTTTCCAGCTCATTCACCTTTGTATGACACACTTGCAACACAGAAGACATACAGGAAAATAAAATGCAGGAAAATAAGTTATTCTGAGCAGTTTGTCAACATAATTTACCTGCTAGAAGCATGACCAGGCAATGCCATGCAACTCAGTGTAACACACCAATAGTTTCCAGAGGAACAGAATCACCCACACAAGTCAATTTTTCAGTAATATTATATCAGATTTAGAGCATTGATGCAAGTGGTATTATGGGTCAGTTTATGTCTATTGTCTACCAAAACTGATAAAGTCCTGAAGTGTCTCTAAATCACTGTAAAAGAATAATCCAGAACAAGAAAGAGTTGCCTATTTTGCTTGTGATATTCATTTATCACAATGTCCTTATTATCTATACAATTTTTCACACAAAAAAACCCCAAAATGGACAAGAGGAAAAATAATTAGCAGCATTAGTGGTGATACTCTAAAAGTTGTTTTATAAAATTCCCTCCTAAATGTACTCAACACTATGAAGACAAACTTTTAATTGGCAAAGGCTATTCTGAATGAGGAAAAAATAAAGAAAAAAATTTTTAGAGAAGGAAAATGCAAGTATATCACTGAGCTTCATCAATATTTTCATTCAATCTCTTTCAAAAGTGAGTGGAATTTTATGGGAATTTACTCTGTAGCTGTTAAAAAAGAGTTGGCTAACTTTTTTTCAGGTCTTAGCCCTGGTGTAGGCTTTGTCTGAACTAAGAAGGTATCCTTACTTTGCAGTATCTTTGTTTTACATCTTCAGTATAATTATAGAACTTATGAGTGGCTTAAAATACACTAGTCATAAACCATCCCCCAACTTACACTTGTTATTGAGATGGTACTGTAATGTTTGCACTTTCAGAATTCAAGTATGATAATTAATATTTTCATTTACATAAAAGCAGAGCAACTCTTTTAATAGCATCCTAAGTGTGACTTGAATGGTTCACTCAGGTTCACCAGAAGGTAAAATATAAAACACAGCTTTTCCTTCCTCTCTTGCTAAGGTGACCTGTCAAAATACAATAGTTTCTTTAAAAAAAAAAACAGAAAACTAACCAGAAATAAAGACATAAACTCATTCTCTCTCCCTCCCTCCTTCATATTTTGCCCTTCTTGTACTTCCACTCTTCTTCAAAGTATTAAAATCTTGCAGGAGACATGCCTCCCTCCTTCCCATTCACCAGGAATGCTGACACAGGAGCACGATCAGATGTATTTGTGAGGCTGCTCCTGCTCCAGTGTGCACAAACAATTTGTTCTAAATCAGCTTTACAGATATCACGCATCAAAATTCCTCTCCCCGAGAAAACCTTTTAGTTTGAAGCATATCCAAATAGTTGTAATATGATTATTCCACTCTGTGTTTATCTCTGGGTCTCCAGCTGGAGGACCAGGCCTGCAGTGGTCACAGCCAACATTAGGCTGCAGACAGCTGATCCAGCATCCTCTGTGCCTGCTGCCTTTCCCCTCCTCTTTTCAACGAAAAGCAAAGTCTGCTAAAAATATTTGGGTGCTTTAGACAATACCTAGGCTGATATCAATATTCACAGACCAGAACTGCCTAGAGATTACATGTAAAGGTAAAATAATTTTAATTTTAAATTAAACCTTGATTTTATCCATTTTAAGAGGGATAAACACTTAATTATATTTGCTAACCTATACAACTGCACAAAACTTTTCTATTAGTTTCTCAGGGAACAGGTTGTCCTTATCCAAGAGATCATCTTTTTGACAGCTTAGTAGAGACAGGATTAATAGATTAAATAAACATCTTCTAGTTTTATGAAAACTGTCAATAACTTGTATTCCAACCACTATTTAATAAAGCTAAAAAGAAAATATAGCGGTTATTATGAGAATTGAGTTAATTCTAAGGTGTTTTCATTTCTTGCTAAAGCCCAGTAGCTGCTTTGTCTTGAATGCTATGAAGAGAATTTTGAAAGGCAGGAGAGAGGAGAAGGCTCAGCCTCCACAAGACAGTGTGTCAGACAAGTAGAGTGGTTTGGTATTAAACCATCTCTAGAATAACATTTCCTGTGCACTTCCTCAGAGCTCTGGCTTAACTGGCAAGCAAATTAAAAGAACTCATCTCTGGTAGGCTACTTAAGTTGAGCAGAAACACCATTATTCCATTGATAATTATAACAACCACATTCACACAATATCATGAAGACCGAAATCAATGGCTGCAAACTTATGCCATCTCACCTTTTACATGGTAAAATAATTAATTGTTCTAAAACTATTTGTTGGTCTTCACAATTTGCACTTATCAAGAAGTTTTATAAGCCACACAAATAATTCAAAGTACATTGCATACCTTTTTTTTTTTAAATCTTAACTGGACTCAGGAAAGTGTTACACCCCTGAGTTCCACAGTAGTTCACAACCATATTTCTTGTGTACTAACAGAGACCCCAATACTTCCAGCTTTGTTTTGTGTTTTTTGTTTGTTTAGGGTTGGGTTTTTTTGGTCCAGGTAGACCATTGACACTGAATCATCTAATTTTATTACAAGTCTACAGAAATTTAGTCTGTGGCAAAACTCCATAGAAAAACACTTTTCAAAACAGATTATGATCATCAGAAATAAAGAGATACACAGAGGAACCTATATTAGAGGCCAAAAAAGAGGAAAAATGTTGGACCAGATACTAGCATTGTCTTTTTTACTGTGAAGCTCATTTTCCTTTAATTTCCTGATTTGATTAAAATTGCTAGGCAATATATTTTATTGTAGAACATTCCCTCATGCAGACAGCCTGAAAGCAATGTGGTGCCAGATACATGCATTGACCTCCTTCCCACAAACTTCTCCTCCCCCAGAAAATTCAGCTCTTTGCAAAAGCCAATGCAATCAAAAATTGACATCTGTGCTTCTCACCTCCAGTCCTAGCACAATTAGAAAAGAAATTAATTGAAAACTGTTTATTATAGATGAGCAATGAATAGCAAAACCCCTTCTCCATCTAGCTCATTTCATATTGAAGATGGAGACAGAAGAACTAAGGCAAGTCATTCAACTATTCTTATTTAGTGTACATTACAAAAACATACAGTGGAACTATTTTCCCTTGCCTACGATTGGAAGCAATGATGAAAGATGAGAGGAATACCCTGTAAAACTCCTAAGCAACCAATTTCAACTCCTTGGAGGATAAGTATCAGTCTTCCTGTATATGTTCTAGAAGTATCTATGGAACTGTTGCAAGCCATCTCTACTCTTGTTTTTATTTGTTTCCAACTTCAGAGCTTTATTTGTGCTTCATTTCTGGAATTTAACCTCAGAGCTCCTTAGAAGAAAGAATTTGCATTTCCCTTTTAGGTCTCATGTTTTTGTCCCAACTGGGAGACCCAACAGATGTAGAATTTTTCTTTTTAATGCATTCTCTAATGACTCATTTTTAAAGTGACTGAAACACTATCTCTAATTATAGCCGCAATATGTTCCTCAGCGAATTTCACATCCTGTCTAAGCATCACATTATGTTCTTCCAATAATTATAGCCTTTCTTCCATCCTTTTTTTGCTTTTATTTCAAGCCAGTCAAAACTTAAATCCAGTCTTTAACTTCATTACCTAAAGCTTCTCCCCCATGCTAGATGCTCTTTGGATGTTCAGAACTAGTTGCTGTTTAAGACCACCTTATAAACATTTCAACACCCTGATCCTTTCCCTGGTGGATACATATTGTAGTTCAGTCTGAATTTTCAAACTCAAAGTTTAAACTTGAATCTGAAGGCTGTCCTTGCCATGAATCTAATTTACATACATCTCCACGAAAAGATTTATTTTAAAAATATATAGGTATGAACAAATTCATTGTATTCCTTTGTCATAAATATCCTTTTCTCTCATAGAGTGAAAAGAAAGATGACTGCATGAAGACAGATCACTGTCAATTATTTAAGGTGTTATAATAAATAAGTTGGTTTTATTAAAAACAGATAACTTTACAGAGTGCATTCCTTTGCTTGGTCCCTTACACATGAATACACAAACCTTTCTCAGTGTTGGAGAGACAGCTGGGAGGCCAACCCCAGCTATTTATTCAGAAGTGGAACAAGTCAGGGATGCACCACTGACTTTTAGGACAGAAAGTCCTTCAAGGAATATTTTTTTTTCTTCAAGGCCTCTGTAACAAATCCTGTTGACTTTGTCTGCATATAGCAGCCACTGTAGTCCTGGCTGTGGTCTGAATTACACACCTGCCTCTGACACCTCCAAGTGCCAATGGTCTTGCACATTTTCAGCTGACTGTTGTCTTAAACAATCCTTGTGGATCCAATAAGGCCACTATTCACCAGAGCTGATGGATTCTTGGGAGCCTCACACATGTTCTCTCTCAGCACATAACTCCCTTCTCTTTGGCCTGGTTTCCCACTGTTTCTTTTTTCAGATATGTAGGTATCAATAAGAGATATTGACATGAACAGGGACAGAGGGCACTTTCACATTTTCTTCTTATGAGGATCTCAAAACTCTGAGTATATTACATCTTGTTTTGATATATTTTTTCACTGTGATGCCAGTGCATCTAAAGACTCATTTAAAAAGAAAAGGCATTGAAATAGTGCAAATATTGAAGTGGGCATATTTAGTTTGCAGACAGTGTATTGATTCTCTCTGAAGCATTATGTTCTTTCCAGTACACTTCAAAGAACAAGAATTTTATCTTTAATTTTTCTACAATTTCTCATTACCTTTTTTTTTCCCTTTAAGTAAGGGAGTAGAATAGATGCAGAAAGCCCCAGCTATTATATTGTTGGAATATCTCACTTCCTAACTGCAATGAAAACATTCAAGAGAAGCATCTTCTCTTGAGAGAAGCGCCTTGGGCTTTGGACAAGGTAACCTGTAAATGTCCCTTTCAAACCAAACATAGATCTATGATTCTATTACCTGCATTGACTCCACACTTAGGTGCCCACACTGTGCATAAGATTACTAATTACTGTTGGAATTCAGCACTCTGTACCTCAAAAGGCCAGTATCAATTTCAGATAGCCTAAGATTCCTCCAGTAATAATTTTTCCTTTTTTTTATTTTAGTTATGAACTAATGAACTAATTTTAGTTCAGATGCTTTCAGGGAATACAAACATATTCCCAGACATTTGAAGTCAGTTATACACATTTTAATGCTACTTCCCCAGGGCAAGAACAATAGAGTTGTGACTAGATTTTAACCTGGACTCAACTAATTCAGACAGAAAATAAATACATCTTTCTTGTAAGTATTAAAAAAACCCCAGCTAGACTTAGATATATGAACCTGTTCTTATGTTAGGTGATTGAGCTGCTGATCTTTAGGTTCCTTGCTATCTATTTATCCAGGATGTTATGTCTATCTTTGCATGCCCTCATGATACCATGTCAGATGCAAGGTTTTTGAAAGATGTCATGCTGATTTAGTGCAACCATAATGCATCCTCTTCCTGGACATCCTCTAATGAGAGCTAATTATAAGCTGTCTGATAAATGTGAAAATTTATTCTTGTTCTGTAAAGTCATAAATTGAAAATAAGAGTGGAATCAGTTAAGAGAGATGCAGTCATCCAGTCCATCAGAGGAAACTTCATAAGGATGGCATGAAAATATTTCTGTCTGTCAATGCCAACAGAAAAACACTTTCATTGACAAGAGAAGTGTGGAGCGCCGAGGTCTCAAGACAGCTGCCATCCACCATTAGCAGCAGAAAGGGAGGTAAAAGGGAAAAGGTTTTTGAAAAGACAAGTTGGAATGGTTAAATAAAACTTCAGTTGCAGAACTTATGGCTTGTTGAATGTACATCACAGATCTTCTGACTGCAGTCACAAAACAAGCCCCATGGAGAACCTGTCTGGGCACATCCATGCTTATTAAAAGTTGCCATCCTAAAGCTGTGACATCCTGATGTACTTAGAATTAGTTCAGGAATCTCTTCCCATAAATCTGATTCTTTTATTTCTTTCAAATTCAGGGTAAAGTCTGTTATTCTGAGTAAAAGGGATACAGGCCTCAGATCTGACTCCTACACTAACACTCCTTCAGCCCCACAGTTTGTATCAGAAAAAAAAAACTAATGAAGAAAACACCCATTTTCAGTATTAATTTCCAAAGACAAATTTCAGAAAAGGCCAGAAGCATTCTGCGGGTTTTATTACATGTAGAATTTAAAGATAATTGTTTCCACTTACAGATGGGATTTAAATGTTAACAGCTGTGCATAGCCAGTTCAGATTGTGTGCATTTTCTCTAAGAACCTCAACAATTATATAATTGTTCACACTTTCTGTTTAGTATTATTAAAGAAGACTGGATGGCTTGGGTAATGACAATAAATACAAACTGCAGGTCACAAAATCAGATGGTAGTAAAAATGATACATAAATGGGAATTGAGATACATGAGCATCTGTGAGAAATTATTCCGACATAAATATGCACAATAAAACTGTGTCTGGTTAAGTTCCAGGCTGGCAGGAAAAAAAAGATATTAACAGCCAGGAGACTTGCCACACTTTCAAACCTTTGCAGTCCCTAATGCTGGAAGGACAAATGGAAACTCTGCAACAGATACAGGACTAGAATTTCTCAGTGGGTCTTTTCACTCTCCAGAGTGCTGAACATGTCTTTACTGCAGAGTCTGAAACTAGCACAATGCACAGGGTTAAAGCATCTGTGCATATACACACACAGAGAATATATTTAATATAAAATCTACAGTTCTTTATAGTCATCCTTAGCACATACATAATGAGAGATGCAGTGCTGATAACTTAAAACGGGCTTTTAAAATTCTTTTTGCCATTTATGCAAATAATTAGGTTTTCTCTTTGATCTTTTCTTTACAGAATGGACAATTCAGATTCAAAATAGGGCACCAAAATTATGTGTTGCTCACTGGAACAGAGATTTTCACTACATACATACCTTGGTAAGCTTGAAAACAGAAATATTGAAGCCAAATAGAAATGATCTTTGACTGGCTATAAGTTGTTATTTATCTCCATGAGATTAAAAGAATTGTGACACGGAGGAAACAAGCTCTCAAATAAGCAAACCAGGAGGGGAAGAAGTGGCATCATAGAAATGATGTGACTGCAGTTTCTTACAGCTGCTATGAAGGAACACTGGACATGAGTTTTAAAACCATATAAAAATAAATAAAAATATTTTTAAAAAATTAAATAAAAACCATATAAAAATACCATATAAAACCATAAAAATATTACCATACAAAATCAGATTGTTACTGCAGTAATAAAAGCATTGGAATTAAAGTAATAATCCTGTTTAATTAAGTCCATCTGGATCAGACATTCTTAAATTAGCCACCCAATGCTTTCATTCTAACTCACCATTTCTTGAAGAACTACAGGCAGGGGAAGCAAAGCAGCTAGTCAGAATCACCTGGTAAAGAAACTTTAGAGTAAGCTATACTACACGAAAAGAAATATTTCTGTCTAGTCATATACATAATGCTTAACCATTTTGGGTCATTGAATAACGGCCTGTTGAGAGAAGCATTCTCTTTTCTATTTCACTTTGGTTTTTTAAGACTCATAATCCCTAAATTCTTACCAGGTCCCTTCAGCAGTCTGGTGCCTTCTCTCTTGAGTTCCCATCCTGTTGTGGGTTGATCCTGTCTGGAGGCCAGGTGTCCCCCAAAGCCACTCTGTCACTCCCTCAGGCCAGGGGAGAGAAAATGTGACAAAAGGCTCCTGGGTCGAGCAAGGCAGGGAGAGATCCTTCACCAGTTCCTGTCATGGGCAAAGCATTGAATTGGGGAAATCAGCTGAATTTATTACACATCAAAATCAGAACAGGGTAATGAGAAACAAAACCAAATCTTAAAACACCTTTCCCCCACCCTTCCCTTCTTTCCAGGCTCAACTTCACTCCTGATTTTTGCACCCCCATGACAGTGCAGGAGGATGAGGAATGAAAACTGAAGTCTGTTCATCACACCTTGTCTCTGCTGCTCTTTTCTCATCAGGGGCAGGACTCCTCACACTGTCCCCTGCTCCAGTTTGGGCTCTCTTCCATGAGACAGTTCTCCATTAGCTTCTCCTACAGCTTCATGGTACCCCATGGAATCACAAGTTCTGCCAGAAACCTGCTCCAGCATGGGCTTCTCTTTCCACGAGTCTGTAGGATTCCTGCCAGGAGTCAGGACATGCAAAGCAATTTTATTGTACACAGATTTTCAGTGGAGTTAAAGTATCCATTAATTGCCCAGCAACTTTTAACATATCATGGCCATTAAAATATCCATCAGGAAAGAAAAAGGCCTTGGATATTACTTGGTACTTCAAAAATGTCAGTAATTAAAGCTATGAAATAAATAGAGCCTGAGGTCAGTAATACTAATATGAAATACTGGGAAGGAGAATAAGTAAGAAGCATCAAATAAGGCAGAAAATATAAATAAGCTTTTATTACTATTCAACTTTACTGTTCTCTCTAAAAACTCAAATAACAATCTATAGCTGCATATCACATCTCAACTCTCTTGCAGGGATCTTGTCATTATGAGTGGAGTTTTTTGCACCTATATGCACACACTATAGGATGCATAAAAGGGCACAAAAGATACTGTAGTGATAAAAATACTGTAACTTGTGAAATAAAAATCAGGTTATTTTGGAGGTCTTAGGTTATTTTCATTTCCTTTCAAAAATGTCTATGAAAAAACCAAGATGTGATATGCATAATAACATGGCAGAAGCACTTTCAAGTTGATTACAATAGAAAAAAAAAACAGTATAAAAGAATGGCTTTGCCTGCTACCTACTACTATGGACGACGATTGCAAGTTAGAAAATTCCTTATTTCATGTACATACCCTAGAAGACATTGGAGGTACTCTGTGCATAGGAGATTTTTTCAGAAAGCTAACTTTTTCAATGGGTAATTGATTTAAATGTAACAACAATCTTATTGTATAGGAACAAACTGAAAAAATAGGGTGGAAGACAAAAAATCCCATGTGTCAAAATGGAGCAACAGCAGGAACTCAGAAGGGAAATTGCACTACTCAAGTTTCTTCATTCCAGCCAATGTGACAGAATTGCAGAAGACATAGAGATGCTATCAAGCACTGATTGTGCCATTAAAAAAAGACTGGAAAATATTGAGAATTAGTCAGAAGGAGCTCAGATTGAGATGGTAATGTTGAAAGAGGAAAGCAAGACACTTAAGAACAGGAGATAAACAGGGCAGAAAATGGAATAACCTATCAAAATGATTACTCAATAATGGCAATTAAACTTTCAATGAGATGAGACTATGCCACTAAATTAGGAGCAGAGCAGCAGCTAATAAATTCTAAACTGTGTGCAGTCCAAGTAGCTGAGCTATTTGATACATTTCTCTACAATGACAATTAGAGTTATTGTAGCTTGCAGCATAACTGAAAAAAAGTCCAAGATCCTAAGCTTACACGTGATCAGGTCACAAACCTTAAATTTCAGTACACAGAATCTGCACCTCCTGGATGCCCTAAGGCCAGACCTTCAGCTGGTCTGAGGGATACAATGCAAGTTACAGAAATAGAAGATGCTGATCATAGGAGAGAGGTGATCCAGAAAGGATCTATTGCTCCAGAGAGGAATTTTCATGGAAACCACAGATGTCTGTGCCCATCAGAAGCAAACAGTCTAATAGCTTTCATAACTGCTTTCATAACTATGAACACCACCCACTAGAAATCACACTCCACAAGCTTTCCAAGAACCCAGGGAAAATTCTCAGAACACTTTTTAGTAGTTCTCAGTTGTGCAGCAGATTTAGTCAACCATAGCCCTGTTCCCTGTTCCTGCCCCACCACACTTCTTAAAGTGAAAAATCTCTGCACTATGATCCGTGATAATTAGGAATTGGAAAAAGTTTACATTTTAATCACATTTCCTATAATTTCCTGACTCATTTAAAGTTATTTATAATTTTTGGAAAGGTTTTGTGGTAAACAGTGAGAGAAGATGAAGTTAACTTCACTCTTTGAAAGAAGTTAAAAACAAAAACTACACATAGTTGCATCTGAATCACAAAGATTATCCTCCTGTTTGTTTTTGATTGCAAGTACAACTGCAGTTCAGTTTCTCCTCTGCTCAATGACCAAGTTGCATGAATGGACCAATACTATTTTTAAGTATTTATATTGTTAGATGACTCATGGGAAGAGGAAAGTAGATTATGTTGCAGCTAATGATTGAAAATAACAAAAATATATTATTTTAAATGATATTAATGCTACTTTGAATGTATTGTCTTTGTATCTGCATATAAAACAAATTTACTGCAAGTAAAGGCAAACCCTCTTGCTTTTATGTGGGTTTTTTTAGAGACACCATGCAGCACTATCCAACAATGATTAGAATCTGCCATTGAAAAGCTCTTGATAAAAATGGAAAATTACAAGTTCAGTAAAGACCATGCTGTTGTCCTATTTACACTTGGTTCCCTTATGTCTGTACTTTTTAGACCTGAAACACCAAAAATCTATCCACTTAATCTGATGTTTAAAAATGCTCACTCATATGAGATCAGTTTTCTTTTTTTTCCTGTTATATCACATGGTATGGAAAACAAAAAAAAAAGAAAAATCCTTTAGTTAACACCAGGCTGTGAAAAGTCAAAGAACAGTGCTTTAACAATATTGGGAAGAAACTTTTAATCTTTAAATTCTAATTTTAATCTTTAATGCATTTTGAAGTTTTCTAACCTGGCTGTATAAACCCAAGACTAACAATGCTGTAATGCACATAAACTGTGGTCCTAGGATATATCCTTTATTTTTCCCCTAAAGTTTGTCTAAACATCGTTCAAGTAAGTTTCTTCATAAAAGTGACTATCTTAAACCAGTCTCTTAAAACCAGAATAAGAAATTGGATCTTCATTCTCTCCTCAGACTTCTCCTTTAATTATTTGTACCAAAAGCAAGAACTGACACTGGCAGTCACTGGCAACTTCCTTTCTTTCAGGAAAAACAACAATAAAAAGAACAACCCTTCAAAATCAACCAACCAATAAATATATGAATCCTCATCCCACTATATAGTCAAATGTCATAACTAGACACATACATCTTAGAATTTGGGAGGGGTTAGACTGTTGATTCATGGCATAAATATTTATTTTGAGTCTATGTAACTCATGTCATAGGGTCATATCACTTGAGCTTGTTATACCACTGTTTAGCCCAGAGAGGGTAATTTAATCTCCAATGCCTATTGTGTAAATTATTTTTTTGAATGTGTTTGCTATTTATTAAACTCTGCAATGAACCCTGAGAAATACAAGTAATTTTCCCATTTAAGAAATAAAGGAAGTAGAGTGTAATCTTTTTTCCCTTTATTGAACACACAACACTGCACTGGTCTGATGGAAATCAGAAACTGTTCTTCATGAGTGGGAGTTAACTCAGCTGACAAAGGTTCAGTTGCATTTTAATATTTTGGTATCTGGGAACAGTAGCTGTGCTGGTGAAAATTCCAGATTTTTGGTTTTTTAAACAGTCCCTTTATACCATTCCATTTAAAACAGTTTTTCCTCTTGTTGAGACTAAACAAGGATTCTTCCCTACCGATGTCCAACTTTCATTCTAGCAGAACTTTTTTCTCTCTGACTGCACTTAAATAGACTGAAGTAGGGCAGATTCAATATTCAGCCTCATCAAACTCAAAAAGAACCCCAAAAACCCAGAACAAGATGCCCAGACATCCACCCACAGCAACTTCCTTCCCAAATTGGTGCACATCTCTTCTGTGAAATGTGTATTGCAAGACTGAATTTCATTAGAGACCTGTAGTTTCTCTCGAGCACTATCACATTTGTGATCTGCATCTGCAAGGAATAATCACCTTGGACTTCTACTTTTAATGAAATACCTACAGTGCTTTGGAGTTTTCAATTGAAGCTGTGGAGTAGCAGCCATGATCTTCCCCTTTCTCCCAGTCCCATGATATTTGCTGTGGTTGCTGTTGTGATAACCCTGCTAGACAATTTGTTATTTTTCTCACAGGAAATCCCCAGGGCAATGCCAGATTACACTGCCACTACCCTGATACCAGATTATCAGCTTCCAACCACTTTCTAATTCCTTTTCCTTAATAGACCATTTCTTTCCTGTTCATATCATGTGGCACAAGTAACCTCTGCCTTTCTTTAGGAAAGGTGAGACTGATGAAGCTGGCAGACCGAAAAAAAAAAAAGGAAGGAAAGCTAAGGTGAACTCCAGATACTCCAGATAGTGCTGACCCCTTGGCCTGTCTCTGAAAAGTGAAAAAAGTATGAGTATTTAAGAAAATACACTATTCTGTCTTGGAACAGAGATATTAAAGTACTTATTTTATAGTTCTATTCTCATTTCATTTTAATTTCAATCTAGAGATCATACACACATTTGACTAAAACTTGAACAAGATGAAAACACTTCAGCTATGTTAGTAGCCTTGTCCTACACTGGAAAAAGCCTTTAGCCACCACATTGTTTAAATGGATGAAAGATCAACCACCACACACTTGAGCAGTGTAAGCACAATGATATTTCCTCTAGTTCCACTGCTTGACCTGCTTTATTAGATGCTGCTTTAATAGGAGACTCTGTATGTGATAGATATCTTTAACAGAAACCTATAAATAAATTTAATTAAATTTTGCTTATAAGGAAAGAATATTAAGGTTGAATTTCAGCATAAACCTGAAGTTATGAAGTTACAAACTTTTGCACCTTAAAACTCCTTCAAGCAATCAAATATGCAGAGAACCTTTCAGAATTAGACAGCTCAAGGATGTGTAAAGAATATGGACTAAATCAGACCAAAGTCATTGCAGTGCTGCATTGAACATCCACTAAAATAAGGGAGTTCATCAGAACTTTCTGTAAGCAAAAAAGACTTCTGATTTTGCAGGTGAAGTGCTCTCCACGCACTGAGACCAGGCTCCCAAGCTGCAGAAGCAACATATTGAAACAAGGAAACATATTCCAGGCTCACCCATGGAAAGGTACATGCATAGATCTCCATCTACCTCAGTGCTTACTAAATGGGAAAGAACAAAAATCAATAGCAAGAGAAATTGCATTTTCAGGTTTCAAAGTGCTGCAAGTAATGCAGAAGAGAAAACTATTGAAAGTAAAGCAACCAGCAGTGTCCTTCCCACAGAGAAGTTACTTTTGTTTAGCATTTGCATTGGTGATTTATGTTGATGTGGCTATGGCTCAGAGTAGTGGACTAATCTTGAATACTGATGAAAACTACTCACTAATAACAAGAGCTAGATCTATTATCATAATCTCCCTGTCTGCAAGAGACCTAATAGATAATTATGAATATTTGAGTGGAATAAGGATTTTAACAAGTGGTAATGACCTCATGATTCAGTGCTGGAGAAAAGCCACCGATTCCATTAATTAGTGTTTTTTATCACATCCTGCCTATTAAATTCAGGGAACAATGGGGAAACTCTTATGAAGCTTCTAAGTTATGACATATAGAATTTGCAACCATGACTTTGTCACTTTTGATGAATGGAAACATTATTGACAGCTTATATTTTAGATTTCTGTTTTTCTCTTACAACTTGCTCAGTACTTTTACTTTCAGTATCACTTGAGCAGTTACAGTTTGATGAAAGACTATTTAAAAAGCATTTAATAGAAGTATTTAAATGCAATACACAAATTTTGCAAAGAAATGAAGCAATTCATCACCCTAAGACAGATGTACCCTTCATTTTATGTGGACCTAGAAGATGTGCTTTGTTTTTACCACTGGTTATTTGACTTTCCATTAGCTTTATATGCTGCAACATGTAGCTCTCTCTCTCTAAAAGAAAAAACAAAAAAAAAACCCAAAAAAAGCCCCAAAACCCAAAAACAACAACCACCAAAAAGACAAAACCTAAAAGCAACAACAAAACTCCCAGACACTAAAGTGTGGTGGGTTTTTTTTGTTTTTTTGTGTT
>WBNO01030497.1:0-10100 GCA_013400575.1 Peucedramus taeniatus
TTATATTTTATATAATTAAACCCACCTGAAGATTGTAGGTAAAAAGAAGTTAAAAAGTTTACAGATTTCACCCTCCAATTAGGAATACACAGATTCATTTTGTTTTATTAGGATAAGTTGTAATATTGATTTGATTTTGGGCTAAGTTTCTCTTTGTATTGTTGCATGTTTTAGAAATTCTGTTGTTTCAGACACTTTTTGTAGCAAAAGTAAGTATTAATAGCAGTAGACTGGTATGTCAGAATAAATGTGCTGGATTATCAGTTTTTTCCCCCTTCCTCTGTTTTTTTTTCTGTTATAAAGGTATTTGGTAGCGCTAGGTTGTACCAAGCCTCTTTGTGACCTCCTGACTGTGATGGATTCAAAAATAGTACAGGTGGCTTTAAATGGACTTGAAAATATTCTGCGTCTTGGAGAACAAGAATCAAAGCAAAATGGAATTGGCATTAATCCTTATTGTGCCCTCATAGAGGAAGCCTATGGTAAGAACACACTCCTTGTAAAACTACATACCTGAACTTTCTTATTCTGGGCTGTAAAAACAAAACCACTGTGAGTCATTTTGAAATTTGTAGGTAAGTTTTAATGTAAGAATTACTCCAAGCAGAAATAGACATAAAGTATCACAAAATAAGTAATTTAACATTTAGGGGAAAGTGGTTAAATGCAGAAAACTTCTGGGTGTTTATCTGCGGTCAGTTTAAATGTCCCTCTAGAGAAGCATTCTCAGAAGGGTTTAACACAGGTGCCCCAGTCTATTGGAACTATGCTTTGCATAAATTTATCAGCCATTCCTCAATACAATTTTTAATACTTTAATATAGTCCTGTCTGCCACAGTTTTGTTACCAACAGGGATGTAAGATCAGGGTTTTTTTAATTGATCCTAAAGTTGGATCACTTTTTAATACAGTAAATATCAGTAACAGCAAAATCAACTGCAGGCCATAAAATTAAATAAGTTTTTACTTTTGCAAGTATTTTGTTTAGTCTCTTATAAAAGTTCTTGAATTAAACCTCTATATAAAGGCATTCTAATTTGTGGAATTTCATTACTGGATTCTTTTACAATTGGCTTATAATTAAACTGACATTCTTTATGGAGAATTGCCTTTTTTGTAGCTCTAACAAAACAAAATTGTCAGACATTTGTATTTCAGAAACTGCTAGTAACTAATAGAACTGTAGTTCTAATTGACCACATTGTATCTGAGTAGATGGTACTAACTTTTCTGTAAAGCAGTCTTTACATCTGAATTCCCTGCACATTTTTAAATCAAGTGCATTCTTGAAGAACTTAGCAATTAAATGCATAAGAGGAGTAAGTACTGAAGATTTTAATGGAATTTTTTGTATTACAGATTTTCTGTCCATTCATAATTTTAAGTATTGACTCTCTAGGTTCTCTTCTTTCCTTTAGCACTTAAGCATAGGCTGCTGCTGCTGTAGAGTGTAAGTTCAAGTAAGGAAAACAGCTGATTATATCGCCGTCATTGCTTTGGCCTCTGCAGTCATCAGAAGGTTCATTTGAGCTCTTTCTAGCCCAACCTAAGTGGAAAGTACATTACCTTAAAAAGCTAAACAGGAATTTTATATTAACCTAACTGACTGCCTAGCACTTAACCTCTGCTCCTTTGGCTGAATGATGTCCTCAACTTGCAAAATGATAAGCTTTCCAAAAGGTAGTATCTTTAAATCTTACGATTGAATTCAAAAAATGATACCAGGCTGTGCCCAGTGAAGGCTCCATGAGTGGAGATAGAATTTAGAGTTGGGGAAGACTTAAGAGTAGAAGAACAGGAATTGGGATATTAGTTTAATTGAAATGATTCTAGCATAGTTTTAAAATGAGTTTTAACAGCAGAAAATGAAGACTAGAAATACATGGGTTAGGAAATTAAGGACTAGTGATATCAAATTAATTGAGGTGACTTGGGATTGCATCTTTTTGTCTTAAGAAGTACAGCTATACTATAAGCTGTTTCCATTTGAATTCATGATTCATTTAAGCAACTGTATTTTTGAAAATGTTCTATTTTGAATTTAGGACTTGATAAAATTGAATTTCTTCAGAGGCATGAAAACCAAGAGATCTACCAAAAGGCTTTTGAACTCATAGAACATTATTTTGGTGTTGAAGAAGAGGACTCTAGTATTGCACCTCAGGTGGATGAAAGTCAACAGCAGTTTGTGTTTCAACAGCAGGAGGCTCCAATGGAGGGGTTTCAGCTCTAAACCACTGAAGTGAATATAAGCATAAAATTTAAACACTTGTATGGTTTGGGTTTTTTTTTCTCAGAGGTCTTTTCTTTATGGCCAAAGTTAGAGGAAAAGCTGAATATGTTTTACAGAAATAGATGAAGAAATAGCTCATGCACTTTTATATATTGTGTTAGAGACAACTGTTCTCTGTTTTGTATTTGTGTTCTTCATTATCTCTTATATACAGAAAACAACTGTGAGTAATCATGTCTAAAAGCATTAAATGTGATTTAACAAGAACTGTTTAGCTAAGACTTGGTAGGATTTTAGGTAGTAGTTCTGAATTTTTCATGTAGTCTCAAACTTCGTATCAGCAATACAGTTACTGACAGTTGAATTTTTGGCAGTAGGCTTGACTTGCCCAGTCTCTATCAAATCTACCTCTTGTATTGAAGCAAACATTGCTTCAGAACTAAGGCATGAAATAAAGATGAGCTTGTAAGAAGCTGAATTGGAATGTGAAAAATATTTATTTAAATTGTGAAACTTTTATGCATTACTTACTTTACAACACACTGTTGGAATTTATTTATAAAATGTATTTAAGACATAATAGATATACATATATAATGCTAATTACCTAATATAATGTTGAATATATGAAAAAGTTCTTTCTAAATTATATGAGAAGAGGACTATTTCAGAAGTTTTCAAATTGGAATCAGCAGAGACCTTGCTGGTCATTAGATGTTGGCTCTGTAATGAAAGCTGCTAAATGGCATTACAAGTCAGCCACAACTGCAGTACTTTGCAGTGGAAGCAGTCACTGCAGTTACCACAAGAAAGCTGCAATTAGGACTGACAGAAGGGTGATGTGCACCAATCACCAAGCTGATGTTTTATAGCTGTCTTCTGTCAAGATGTGGTAACACCACTTTAGTTTGAGAAACATTGCAATGTTTGCCTTTTAGTACAATAGCTTCTTAAAAGTTTAGACAGTAGGTGTTGTTTTTTGACCAAGTATGCTACTGCCACTTGAATTGTTCCTTAGGTTAATGAATTTGGTTTGCTTTTGGTAAGACAGTAGAAATACTGCAGTGAAAAATGAATAGTGAATCACACCAGTTGAAGGAAAAGTTTGTTGTACTGTAAATAGTATTAAGTATGTGGACACCAAAACTAACTAGAGGTTACTGTCATCTAAATATTTAGGCTCTACAATATACAGTGTTTGCTGTTAAACACTAAAAGATATAGAATTCTAATATTTATGTTAACAGTTTTGAGTACAGAGAAATGTATGCTCTGCTTTGACTTGCATATAAGTAGTGTTTTTGGTGTATAAGTAGTATATCTCATTTGGAGAAATTAATACTTTGGGTTAACTCTGAAGTATTGCTATTTTTATTACCTGTAATTAATGTATTAACATCAAACTCCTGGGTTAAGTGAAATCTGTGACATATGAGAGCATTTCTTGCTTCATAAAAGGCTGCAATTCAAACTTCAAATCACTTACCCATGGCACTGTGCTTGTCACTAAATAATATTTTAATGCACTGAAAAATACAGGTTAAAAGTGGTATCATTTACAGTACCATTTTATATTTAGAATTTTTTTTACATGCAAGTTAAGATTCTAATATGTTTCACTTTGATGTTACAGCAATATATTCTATATTGTAATTGAATGTGGGACTTGAAGTGGATTTTCTAAAATTAATGGTCAGTTTTGACTAAGATATAACTGGGAGGGAAGCAACCTCCCTTTGAAGTCTTTTTAGTGGAAGATAGAAGTGTAAGAAGTGTACATAGGAGTGCTGTTACTTTATGAACTCTGAATAATGAGATATTTTAGCAAATGACACTTTAAACCTAGATTTGTACAGCATACAACAGTTTTGAATAGTGTGATAATATTGAGTACAGCTGCCAAATTTTCATATAATGTTAGGTGATTGTACTTATGCCCTTTTTACTCTCATAGTTTTAGGTTTTCATACACCAACCTTCATTCTTTCCCACGATCTCCCCACTCCCCATCTATCCAAGAACAGGGTAACAATCATGGAAATCTACCACAGTTACTAGCAAATGCTGAATTTCAGTGCTCTAATGTAAGAAAATTATTCAGGTAACAGGGTATTCCTTTGTTTCTAACAACCTTGTTTTGATAACAACCAGCTGTGCCTGCTTTTTATTTGGAGAACCCTGTAAAACTACATTTATAAGCCTCTCTTATTTAAACCAAATCTGAACTATGAAAATTGAAAGACTTGAAAATTAAGAAAAGAGGGGAGATTTAAAGTATTATATTTGTTTTGAAAGAATGTCTTCAGTTGTGTGGATATATTATTCTATCTCGTTGATGGTTAGTGACTGCACTTTACGCATTTAGACAAACTATATTTCATGCCTCTGATACATTTAAATGGAACAGTTTGAAAGGGAACTAACATTGATGGACTTAGGATGATGAAAATCTTTATTTAAACTCAACATTTGGTTAACCCTGCTATTGTTAAAAAATAATAATGAAAATTGTTTAAAGGATGGTCTCTCCTATTTTATTACTGGGTTTATATCATGCTTTGTTAAAAGCACATAAATGGACAAAATAAAACCAGAGATTATGACTTAAGGTCAGCTCCAGTGTACTCATTTGCAGGTAGGGGCATGATAATGATGATGTTACTTAAACAGATAAAACTAGTATGGAGAGAGAAACAAAACTATGATATGAAAATCTCTTTCAGTTTGGTATTTTATATGCAATCTGAAGTGCCCCATCAGTTACAAAGTCTGTTTGAAAATACAGGGGTTTGGGTTTAATTAAAAGGGTACCATTTGTTCTGCTTAAATGTGAATACTAACTAGCTAATCTATGCAACTATGCAGAGCATAAGATTTTTTTTATTAGTTCCCTACTCTTGTTACACTGAATCATATCTAATTTTTTCATCATTGCACTTTTGTCTGAGGACTGGTTCATACAGCTTTTTTATTTTCTAGTATTTGCTTTACACACTGTTCCTAGCAGCCATCAGAAAATAGTAATAATGTTGGCACAGAAATGTTTGCTGTAGAACAAGTTTGCAACTGGAAACTATTTATTGTTGGGCCTGTCTTTAAAAAAATAGTAAAGATGCACTATTGTCTTTCCTTCATGGTTAATTCTCAGTAGGTTTAAATGTATTAAATTGTACAACTAAGGATTTTTGTAATTGGTCTGCAAATTGATACATGGACTTAAACTGGGACCTCAAGATTTCACTGAAATCTGGAATGAGAAATTCTGGTTACTTATGGCACAATGTCTTCATCTAATGCGGGAAAACTCAATTCCCTGTATTAACTTCAGATACTAATAGTGCATCTTTAAATCCAGGCCAAAGGCCCATTACTGTAACAGAACACATATAAGTAGTATGCAATATTATGGAATGTTAAATCTCCAAATACCATACAGAAACCAATAAAACCTATTTTATAGATGCTTACTGTATTTATTTAGTGATTCAATAAGTGTTGCTTCTTAAAGCTAAGAAATGCAGATACCATTTTGAGTACAGCATTGATGCCAATGAGTTCCAAGTGGCAATTTGTGCACTGAAAAACTATGCACTGTCACCAGACAGAAAACTTCTTGGGTGTAAATATTTTGTGTTTATCTAACCAAAGGTACGTGACATTCTTTGGAAACTACCTCGTCCCCTTTAAAACTAATTACTGCTTTTAATCACATGCAAAACATTCTAAATAGTTTTAATTATATGCAACAAGTATCCTGAATAACTTCCTAATGAAAGAGACGTTCCCTTTCTTTTTGTGATGCTGTAGCTGCCCTTACTGGCTCTAAGGTGTGCATACTACAGTTGTCTGTTTAGGGGTGAAACTCACTACTTGCTCTCAGCAGCGGTTAACTTAGCTCTTCCAAGGACATTCAGCATTTCAGACGAAGTTACTTGGTCTTTGCCTCCGCAGCCAGCGCAGCCTCCTTCCGCCACTTGGCCTTCTTTGCCAAGTTCAAGCTCGTTAAGGACTCATGACGTGCGGCAGCCTGAGGAGGTAACAACGTAGGAGTAAGGAAGCACCCAGGGAAAGCTACCCAACCTTGGGAATGGGCAACAGCCACTCGGTGACGGGGCTGACTGAGACTAGATTAACTAAAACTTGGGCAGCTGTAAGCTGCTGCTCTTGGTTTAGATTTGTGTGCTTTTCACAGAATTCCATTATTTTAAAGTATGCTACGTGGTCATATCTCACCTTCTTAGCTGAAGCAATCACTGCAAAACAGGCAATAATTGAGAGCCCAATCATGATGTAACAGGCTTTCACTCGAGCTTTGTTTCTTGCCTTGTCTATCATCTCTGGCCTGCAATTAAAGTAGTTGAATTGAGT
Organism: Peucedramus taeniatus; assembly: GCA_013400575.1. Taxonomy (NCBI): domain Eukaryota; kingdom Metazoa; phylum Chordata; class Aves; order Passeriformes; family Fringillidae; genus Peucedramus; species Peucedramus taeniatus. Next base: position 6,603 of record WBNO01030497.1, read on the forward strand.
CATTAAAGGCAAAGTATCTCTTCAAAGCGTTGCAGACATAACATCACAATTTAAAAATAAATATAGAATTAGCTTCTGAAACAAGCATCTTCAGCTTGCTGCGGTTAGTTATGTATCAGCCATTTTCTGATTCTAATCCATTTCCCATGGTAAAGCAACATTTAGTAGATTTAGACTGTTTTGGGTTTTTTTAAGCTGGGGAAAAAAATGCTCAGGCAATAAATGTTTGCATTTTGATGCTTGGGGTAAGTACACCAGAAATCGTACCTTAAACTCTAAACATAGTGAAAATTAAGCAGGGTTATCTGTTTAAAACAGATGGAGACGTATATGTGGTGTTGGATGGATGGAGTAAAAGCAAGTTCCCTTTATTTAAGTTAACTTTAGAAATCAATTACTGCTGTATCTAACCTGTTCACATGGTGTTCTGTAGGCTAAGGACTTTGCATCCTTGGATTAAAGCAGAGTTGATTTACATCTACATCCTTGATTAAAGCAGAGTTTGTACTACAAGTTAAAGGTTTTAGTTCTTTTTTAAAGCAGCAGCCTGACAGAAGTTAGGGAGCTGATGTCAGCCACCTCGCTATTTCAGGAATGCACACCTACACATGAACAATCTACAGGATTGTTTTTGCTGGTCATCAAAGGCAGCAATAGTGAAAAGTGCTCTCCTCTGTTTGGCAGTAGTCGCTGCAAAGGAGGTGTTTCATAGCCCAGCAATCTGCTTTGGTACAGCTCTCGTTTCCACCCTCTCTTCTGAGCCAGCAGCATGGCCCTGGGAACCAGCAGTACAGCAAATCATGAAAATTGTCCCAAAACATTCAGCTAAGTTTTTCCAAGTCAAACATTATACTTGGGAGTATAGTTCTTAAGATATTCATAATAACGCTGGCTGTATACCATTTTCCTTTCATAATTCATCATAGGAATGACAGATAGATATTTGTAAGATTTAAGTACATTTTTTATACATACATATAAACATACAATTATATGTGTAAAAAGAATAGTTGCATAGAAAAAAATCAAATAATTGATTTTGTGTTCTAAGTAAACATGATGTAATGCTCTTTCCTTCAAAATCGGTTAGATTTACTTTAAAGAGTAATGTGGTGTGATGGGGCAGAGCTGGGGATTTGACAGTGCCCATGAAAGCCAGCACCAAGGCTGAGGGCTGCAGTGCTTTGCTCTAAGGTTTGGTGTGGTGGAAGAGGACAGGTCCCGTGTGTGGCAGTGCTGTACCAGCCCTTCCTTCCCTGCGCACACGGGAGAAGCACCTTGAGCACACTCTGTTTCTTGCAGGTGACTAACAATGCCTGCAGTTCTAAGGAACTGCTTCTGGTTTGTACAATGATAAAAATTATCTTCAAAACAAGCTGCACATCAGACTGGCACGTAGGATCATTAATCCAATAATCCATTTGTGGCAACAAAAGCAAAACCGTAAATGTTATTAGTCTGATGTATTAGCCTAATTATATATCACAGTGTGCTAATTGAAACTCCTCTGAGGCAGATTTTCACTCTCTCCCTGCTTTAAGGAAAACAGACCTTACAAAATTCTTCCCTAATTGCATTTTAAGGTCTTTGCTATTCAATGACTCCAGGCAAACCTCTGCTGAAGGAAGCAACAGCTGGGGCTTAAAAAAAAAAACAAACAAATAAACCACAACAACCTTGAATAAAGCCTGCAGATTTGTTTCACAGTACTAACTATTTTCAGCAGTTAGATTGTGTTCACAGGTAGCAACACCTTGCAATTCTTCTNTTCTCAGCAGTTAGGTTGTGTTCACAGGTAGCAACACCTTGCAATTCTTCTTTTGACAAGAGTTAAAACTGCCACAGTTCAGCCTCATTGTCTAACAATACTTGTAGTATATGACTATTTATAGTATAGTATAGTATAGTACAGTCTTACAGTTCTACAAATACTTTGCTTACCCAGAAAGCACAGTGGTGACACTCACCTGCCAAGCCAGAAAGGAGTAATTTTTGTGCATGTGTCTGCATGCTTTACAAGCATCTCCTGATGACTTGAATAGCATTTACAGCTCCTGAGACATGTCTGAACTTTCTTCTAGAGGAAGATGGTGAAACTAACAGCACACAAGAGGCTAAACTGTCCAGAAAACCACTGTCCAGCTCAGCAAACTCCAGTGAAACTGTCAGGAACCAGCAAGAATAGGCAGAGGATACACCTGTTGCTTTACACAGCTCTGCACACTGTTTATTCTCAACGTGTCACCCAAGGCAGGGACATACTGTGATGGTAAAAAGTAGTGTCCTGGAGAGATGTCTAACACGCTATCTAACATCCTAAGAAAAGGGAGCCTTAAACATCAGAGAGGTTTCAGGTGTTTAGTGCCTGACTCCCTTAGGGGTTGCTAATTTTCATCAAATCAGAGAACTGTAGTCTGTGTGGTTTGGGTGGCAAGGGACCTTCAAAGATCATCTAGTCCAGTGGGTCAGCAAGAATAGAAGACTAAGGCTATGTCAAGTGCTCATTTTTCCTTTTTCTCCTCTCATTACCTCCTTCCCAATTTTTCCTCAAAATCTGTAATAAAAAATAATTTATTGTATGTATTCACTCAGTGACAGCTCCCTTAGAACAGTTTATGCGAGCTATAAACAGAAAATATTGTTTACCAATAACATCCTTCTCTGATTGCACGTTAGGAATAAGCAAAACAAACAAGGCAGTACATAAATGTAACCAAGGCTGTCTACTCAGATGGATCCGTTCTTAATCCCAGGCTCTAGGGACTCCAGCAAGGAACATTTTCTCAACCTCTAACCAGGACAGGAAATTCTCTTGCCCTCTAATTTGTTTCCAAGTCTCAGTGCTGTAAAACCGAGCGTTTTAAGCTCTGTGGAAAAGCTTTAAATTTTCCACAAAATCAGGATCGCACCAGTGCTTTCCCTTCAGCTCTATGTTACCCTTGGACAAAGTCAGCGCACTTACGGGATCCTCAGAGGAATCTCTTCTTCTGTCTTGAAACGTCCAGTCCAGAGGAGGATTTTTTTGTCAAACTTCGAAGGTTTGTAACTTGCAACCACCCTGTGAGCCTGCTCAGCTTAAAGAGTACGGGGAAAAAAACTCACTTTGTAAACCGGACAATAAGAGAGCATTATGACTGATAGTAACGTGTAGAAAGGAAAAACCCTCCCCATTTTGCTGTGTGGAAGAGTAATTTAGGGATTAGACCTCCAGGTCTCGACTACGCAGAGTCACCTCCGCGCCGTCTGTGGAATATCCCCGCAAGCAGCGAGTGTTTCTGCGGGTCTGATTCGACATCCCCGCCGCCCGCGTGTGTGGTACCCAAGCGAGCAGGAGACCTCTCGGCACCACCCGAGCCACCGGCGGGTCTCCCCACTGGGCAGCCCGGCCCCGCTCCGTCCCGGTCCCGAGCCGATCGCCCGCGCATCTCCCCGTCAGCCCCGGGACGCCGCTTCGCGGCGCCTCCGCTTCCCCCCGGCGCGGCGGGCAGTCCCTTACCG
>WBNO01030497.1:10143-36754 GCA_013400575.1 Peucedramus taeniatus
GGCGGAGGAGCGCCGGCAGCATGGCGAGGGTGGCGAGGAGCGACTGGACCCTCTGCCTCGGCCGGACCCTCTGCGCTGCGGGAGCGACCCCGGCCCTGCCCGGCCACGCCCCGCCCCACCCCACCCCGCGAACCATTCCAGCCGCTCCCGGAGGAGAGGCGAGGAGAAGCGGGACGATCGCCGACACGCGGCGGGATCGGCCCTCCCGAAAAGGCATCCTGCTCACCTACCGCACTCACGGATTGCAACTCAAGTGGAGGAAGGTCACTGTCCGAGACTAAACTCGGCTAAGAAACAGTTCAGCTTCATGTTAGGACGTGCACCTGCTGGAGGGGTTCTTGAGGAGACCAGTAGCACCTCTCCCGTGAAGACAGGCTGGGAGAGCTGGGGTTGTTCAGCCTGAAGAAGAGAAGGTTCGAGGGAGACTTTACAGCACCTTCCAGTGCCTAAAGGGGGCCCACAAGAAAGACGGAGAAGGGCATGCAGTAATTCCTATACCCCCATTACAAGGAGTAATGGCTTTAAACTGAATCGGGATGGGTCTAGATTAGGAAGAAATTATTTCCTGTGATGTTGGTGAGACAATGGCACAGGTTGCTCAGAGAAGATGTGGATGTCCCATCCCTGGAGGGCTGGATGGGGCTTTGAGCAACCTGGTCTAGTGGAAGGTGTTTCTGCCCATGGCAACTAGATGATCTTTAAGGTCCCTTCCAACCCAAAGCATTTTATGTTTCTATGTAGAGTATAAGTTCTGTGACACAAACCTGCCCACATTTGTGTTTCTGTCATTTTACTGAAATTGCTCAAATAGAGTGATTCTCATCATAGGCTTTTTCAATCTACTTCAACTAAAAAAAAATTTTTTTTTTTTGGTTTTTGTTTTTCCTTTCACATCCTGGACAGAGCTTTATTTAAAAAAAAATATTCAGAGAAATCAGCACAGAATAGACATTTACTAAATAACAGCCTGTGTCAGCATGACAGTGTAAGACTGTCTCAACAGAACTGTTTCTGATGCACCAAGCAGTGGAAGATTTTACTTGCATCAGCCAAAGCCAGAACGGCTGCAGATGAACAGAGGAAGTCCCACTCCCCAGGGATGGATCACTCTCTGGCAACAGTTTAAGTCCTGTGCTCAGTGTGACAGCACAAAAGAGGACTTTTGAACTATTTGTAGCCAAAAGCTCCAGCTATCTTTTCTTCAGGAGCAGAGCATATAACAGAAAGGAAGAGATGCACCTCTTCGCATGCACACACACTCCTTGAGCAGCTGTGCCCTCTTTCAGAATGGTGTTAGGGTGTGAAGACACATCAGCAGAAACTACCTAGAAGATGATACTTTACCTTTGCTCAGAGAGAGTAGCATAGTGTCAAGCAGTGCTCCTTGTCCCTGAAGACACAGCTGGGAAGGGTAGGAAGGGTCAGCACATCTGGTCTGGGCTCAGTGTCATTCATTATGAGCAGCATCCCAGGCACTGCTATCAGGGCCCCTCCTGATGGTCACCCACACATTTAGAGTCACTGTAGTTCCAATGGCCATCAGCAGAGCTGCTGGGAGGAAGCCTGGAGCTCACGTAGTTTCCAGCACTCACCAAAGAACTGCTCTAAAGATTGTGGGCAGCTGAAAGACATCTGCACAGCCAGAGCTACTGGAATCTTGAGGGAATTATGCTATGGAGAAGTGGACATCAAACACTTGGTGGCCTTCATGGTCTTCATTCTCCCTGAAGATACTCTACATTGTATGATAGTGGCTTCAGAATGCATCATTTAGCATTACTAACAACAGATGACAGAAGCCCTAAAAGGTTAAAATATGTTTACTCCAGAGCAACCTCCTGCTGACCTTAACAAACTGCATTTTCCCATTTGATTTCTCTGTGAACAGCACTGTATTTGGAGACATTTGTTCTCTCCATTGCTCTCAGAGATGGAAAACGTGCCTGTGGGATGTTAATGTTTTGAGAAGTGGTTTCAGAATCTTTCCAAAGTAAGCAAGCAGAGTGTGCTCTGGGCCAGAAAAAAGGGTTGGTCCCTTTGGCCTCACATGGCCTGACCTATGGGCCATGGCTCTGGGAGCACCAGGATGAGACTTTGCTATGACTCTGGAAGGTGATTCCTGTTCTGTGCTCTGGGGATGAAAATCTATTTCAGGCTCATTTAATGTCCCCATGGCTGGCAAAATGAATAGTTAGATTGCTGGAATACTTACTGCCCTGGGCAGGAGAATGTGCACAAATGCTACTTTAGCATAATAAACTCCTATTTTAAGCTTTTTCCTATCCTCTGTGTAGGGTAGCACAATCCCTTTACATTCTATCTACATATGATCTTGACTGCTTCTTGCAGTCAAGGCACTTAAAACCATGTAACACATCTTGGTATAAGGTCTCTTTTTTGCTCTCAAGTCAAGCTCCCAAACCTGTTACATCGTCTCTGCTCCACCATGGACTGTGCTTTGCACAGAAGACCTGAGTAGCTGGAGAATTAGATGAAGCATGTAGTGCTCCTTTGAAATTCTGCCATATGTGATGTCTTTCCTCAGAGGTACCTCGGCAGAGACCTTCACACTGCTGCCACCAGGCCCTGTTCATCAAGACATTCTCCTCATTGTCCTGCAGGACAAATCCCCTACCATGCACAGCTTTCAATCTAAAAGATATTTCTGAGCAGGCTGAGGTCTATAGTGCAAACCACCTTACAGGTGCATGTATTGCTGTTGTTCAAGGCCAAACAGAAGCTCATAGGGAGAGGCAAGGAAATTAAGTAAGCAAACTCAATTTTAAACATCAATGTGGCTTTAATAATTCCCTTTCATATAGCCTCAAGGCATGCTACACTCAACACTTTTGAAAACAATAAATACAGGTACAATATTCCAGCCAAATTAACTTTGCTAACCAGCTGATTGCTGACAGTTGTGCAATGTAAGCTTTGCTTCTCTCTTTTGGGGGAAGACTTCTTGCTGCACTGGCTGTCACATTGTAGGTATTTTAACCTTATCATGGATAACCTCATGTGCAGAAAAGTATTTGCAACAACTGAAGTATAAATAGCATTCAACATAAAAATATATACACATAACCCTTCATTCTTACAATCAGCAACAAAACATATGTATTTACACAAATCCATACGTGAATTGCACTCTTATATTTCAAATGACTTCAAAATACTTTCAGAGATACACAATATCAAGGATTTTAGTATTATTTTACAGTAACATGGCACAGAACTTAAATAGCAAAGTTTCTATGTTCTGGGCTTTATGAGTATGGAAAAGTTCCTGTATTGACAATGTAGTTCTGCTGTTTAAGCTCTATCTGAAAAAGCTCTGTGGTACCATTATCCTGACAGAAAAATTCCTCCTTCTCTGAATGTGCCCTTTGCCTCTCATAGAGAAGGCACAGCACAGCTGTGCTCATGGAGCTACAGAGCAGAGACTCATTCAGTGCAGATCATGCCAAGTCATCCTTGTGCTATTTCTATGTATCAGAATGATGCATTGTCATGTTCTTATTGAAAATCATGTTTTTTAAAATATATATCAACCCCCTTAAATTTTCCAGGATGCACTCATGCTGATACTGGTCATTATATCATTTATGCTAATGAGAGGAATCAATTAGAGGTTTTAAATTTTGACATTACACATTAACTTTACATTCTCAAATGAAAGGACTCCTGGGGCTCGTTCTCCTTGTGCGTCTGAGGAGTTGCATGAGGTGAATCAGTGTGTTTCTTCTGAGTATGGGGAAAAAAGGTAGATGAACATATGCATAACTACAGAGCTCCAGAAGAATTCTCTGATTTCTTTATAGCTCTGTCTCTAGTTCATATACCATGCTGGTTTACTACAGCACTCATCTGGAATAAGGTGTGCAATTTTTGGGAGGAAAAGAAAAGATTCACTTACACCAGATGAAAAGAGTTACTTTTGGAAGTTCAGAAGAATGGCAAGCCTATCTTAAAAGTGGAGACTAAAAGACTGGACTTGTTTATCTGGGCAAACAAAGGGTGGGGCAAGGTTCTCTTTGATCTGTAAAATGGGGCCAAGATGAGAAGAAGAGCTGCTTAAACAACTGAGCATCAAAGAGGCAAAAGAAGTGGGGAAACTCATGTGGTCCCACTTACATGAGTGTGAGAAAGAATAATTTTGTGATGCTTCTGCCTCACTTGAGGAAGGGAGGTTTCAGAATAGGTTCCCACAGGTCTGTGTGGGCTGGATGGGGAAGGAAGGGAGCTGCTGAAGGGGACTGCACATCAGCGAGTTTGCAGGAGCAAGGGATGGACTCTGTGAGTCAGGAAAGCCTTTCAGATCTAGTAATGGATAACTGTCCAAGTACAGGAAAAGGTGTTTCACATGGCCTGCCCTCCTTGGAGATACCAAAAGGAAAGAGATCTGAAAGACAAATGGCTCCCTAAAATGGCTTTTTAACTTCTGGTACTTTAAAACTGGCCAGTCATATGCTGGAGACTCTTTTCCTAACCATAGTCCTTGCAGCATTTTTAGGAAGAACTTTTCCTTTCATTAGTGGCTGCCCAGGCACTTGGAAATGGCAGTTTCCATTCACAGAGTCATTCTCAGTTTTACACGAGTCTGTGATAGTAGCTCGGAAGCTGGAAGATTTTGAATCTAAAGAAACCTGACTAAGAGCAACGCTGCCTGCACTCTTAGAGGAGTAAGTGTAAACCATTTTGAGAAAGGCAGATTTTGTGTTTGTTTCTTGCTTGTAAATGATGATGTAGCATTTTGGAAGAAAAGTGCAGCAGAGGATTCCATAATTGGATATTAAAACAACAATGATTTCCACTGCTGGCAAGTATTTGCCAAATGTAGTTGCGTAGACAGGGATAAATACGATCCATGCTATAAAGTAAATTAGCATACCAAAAGTGATGAATTTAGCTTCATTGTAATTCTCTGGCAACTTCCTACCTTTAAAGGCAAATATGAAGCAAATAAATGCTAGGGCAGCGATGTAGCCCAACATAATCCCAAAAGCTACAATAGAGCCCTCATTGCATTCCAGAATTATTGCTCTTGGGATTGAGAAATTTTGATTTACAAAAGGTGTCCTAAATATTAGCCAGAAGGTACAAATGATAACTTGAATTCCAGTGCAAGTGACCACAGTGGGAATAGGTTTATACATGCATTTCAGGAAATTTTGAAGCTTGGGATCAAAGCTGAAAGCTAGTAAAATTTTTAGCGACTTTATTAAAATACATGAAATGCAGAGTGTAAAACTTATGCCAAAGAGTGCTTGCCTAGTTTTACATTTGAATTCTGTGGGTACATCTATGAAGAAGACAGTGCTTAAAAAAATTAAGAAGTGGCTGAAGAGAATAATATAGCAGACAGTCAGACCACCAGACGCCTTTACGACTGGTGTGTCCAAGTTTTTGGTAAATATTACACAAATGGACAAAACTAACACAACCCCAAAAGCAGAGAGGAGGAGGAGGAAGATAGCAAACCAGTCAGTCCAGGCAAGGAAATAGATTGTCTTCCTGTAGCACGTGCTGCTGTTGATGGGAGCCCAGTAGGTTTTGTTGTTACATCGGTAGCAGTAATCCATATCTGGAAGCAGAAAAAAAGGAAGATATCTTAGAACCCCAAAGTTCATAAACTGCAGAGCGGATTGTAGGGACTTGAGATACGGGAGCAATGTGGGAAAGGATGCTAAAGGGAAAAGATGGGTCCGACTGTTTCTGACTCCGGCTGTCACTGTCCAGGGGGAGGAGCTGCAGGGCTGAGGTGGCCGCGGTGGCTGCGGTGGCAGTGGCACAAAGAGCTAAGGACAATTTCCTGGAGCTCCCTGCACGCTGTGAGCAAGCCTTGCCTACAGCCAGGGGCGAGGAGGGAAAATGACCAGGCTTCTAAAACTGTCTTGCTCATCACTGACCAGTGAAATGTGGCCTGGCTGGAACTCTGGAAAGGCAAACTTTAATTGAAACCTGAGCAATAGCTCTAGAGGGATCAATTGTCTTGCAAAAATTTGAACTTTTTTTCTTTCATTTTAACAAGAACACACTCTAATATTCTCTTTACAGATAGCTTTTAAAATACTACGGCAAGAACAGACGTTACTTTATGATTTGAAAGGTACTTTTGCTTTGCAATTCCTATTCTCTGATACGGAGAATAGGAATTGCATTTTCACAATTAATTGAATAAGAAGATAAAATTTACATTTCTTTTGCTCTCAGAATATTAAAAGTACATGCCACCTTAATTTTCTTAATTCCATCTCTCTTCTTCATACTTAATTTTCCCCTTTAAAAGATTTTGCTTAAACCGGTGGTAAAGTATACATCAGATTTGATACTAGAAAATATTGCTGTACAGTTATATCAAATTACACAGTACTCTGTGGTAAGACACAAAATGTGCTGCTAAACAAAATACATAACCCTTGAACTTCATAGATTCATAGGCTTGTAGAATGGTTTGGGTTGGAAGGGACTTTCAAAGACCACATAGTTCCAATTCCTGCAGCAGGGGCAGGGGCACCTTTCACTACACCAGGTTGCTCAGAGCTCTGTCCAACCTGGCCTTGAACACTTCTAAGAATGGGGCAACCACAACAACTTCTCTGGACAACCAGTGCCTCACCACCCTCAAAGTCAAGAAATTGCTCCTCACAGGAGTGAATGTACTAAGGAAAGACAGGAAGGAAAGGCTCTATTTAATGAAAGTAAATCTCACTGATAAATCAGCCAGAATTTCCATCCTAGCAAAGGGTAAATCTAGTCAGCTGGACAATCTAATTACTTTAAACTTGTCCTTTTAAAAAGCATTTATACCAAGTTTTACAGGAAATTGATCATAAATAAATATTTAAATCCCATTCCAAAGTTTGACCCAAGGTTCTCAAGGCACATTATATCCAAGCAAAACAATTATATTGATGTATAAATAACCTTTTAATAAATAAACCTTTGTTTGGATACAAATGTTTTACCTGTTTGGTTGCTGTAATGGTTTTCTGGGCAGTAAACACACTCATAGCAGCATGTGTGTGGACTTTCTGTAACCTTTTTCATCTGGCCTGGCCTGCAGGGCTGGGAGCATGTTGACTGAACCTTCTGCAGTGTGCAGAGGGGAAAAAAAAGAGATCATCATCTTAGGTACAATTAGAAGGAAACATGAATATAAACCTCCAGGATTTTTGCAATTTGTATTTTTTTATCATACATATTTTAAGGAAATATGAAAATTATGTTGAAAAACAGACATTGTAGGGTCCATATTTATTGTATTCTCTCCACACAGTCAATGAGTAACAGAATGGGGCATTATTTACCTGATAATTTTATTTTTGAACCCTGAATGCTAATTCCTGGATTTGTGTGTACCTTTAAAATCTAGATCAAAGTCTTACATTCAGCTTTGAACCTGTATTTAGACTACAGAGGATCATCTTCAAAGAATGCACAGAACCATCTGAAGGGGAATTTCAGTGAACTGCTTCAAAATTTAGATCCTGATACTTTGCTCAGCTGCCCAGAGCCCGGAAGGGACACCTTGGCCTGAAGGAGACATTTCAGAGGGTGCTCTGTACTGCAGCTCTGACACTCCCAACCCTTGCCAGCTTGTCCCTGAGTCATGAAGTTCCACTCCTGGGTGTGTGATCGGGTCCTTCTCTTGAGCTCTCACCTCAGGCCCTCCTTCCAAAGACAATTTTTTGTTAAATGATCTGTCCTGAGGCACTCTGCAATCCCCTCTCCTTCCAAGATGGTGTTTACAAGGAGGTGGAGACATTTCCTTGCACCACAAAGAGGGACGAGGTTTGACGTTTCCTTCTGTCCTCAGCTAAGTTCGCATGTGGAGACCAGAATTCAGCCCACCTAGTGAGCAGCCTCTCCCTGCCCCATTAGTAGGGAATGCCTTGCAGCTCAGAGCTGTGCCATGAACTCAGACATCCACCCATGCACAGAGGACAGATTGTCCAGCTGGAACTGGCCAGGGCCACCCACTAGTCCTGTCTACACCAGTGCTGGGGCTCCAGGTGGCACCACCTACTCATGTTGCTGACCCCAGCTCTAACAGGGGCAAATAAACAACAAAGCTTTTTTTTTTTTTTTTCTTTTAATAAGAAAGTCAACACATCTGAATCTTCCTGTAAAAAAAAAAAAAGATGTGGTGCATAAGTGAGGGCTTTTTTATGCACTATCGTTTTTTATTTTAAAATCTCTTTCTAAGAGTCTAGAATTATAGAATTCTAGAATTGTAAAATTCTTAGCATTCTTAGCATTCTTAGTCATTTCTTATGACACAACATTCTAGGGGCATTCTGGAGAAATAAATAAATTTTGTATCACTGAGTCTGCTCATAGCCTAACACGCATCTCAGGGTGCATGAAAGGGGCTAAATAAACTCAGAAAGGATTCTTTGCTCTAAGAGGAGAACATTAAACCACACAAGAGATTTCTAGCTGGCACATGCTCCAGTAGCAAGTGCTGCAGGGAGAAAAAAACTATCTTAAAATAAATTTCACACGTTATGTCAACAAGTTAAAAGTTACCTTTAAAGCCAGAAAATCTTTTTTTTTGTCTTCATCCTCAAAGATAAAGCCACCTTTCTCTGCATCGTATTCTGCCATAGTGGTGATTTTCACGTGCCCGTCAATTTCTTTCCAAAGAAGGACATCATAACTGGTGCTCATATCTCCATTGGAGTCAAATTTGACTTCCTTATCATCATCAATGACTACAACTTTTTTAAGTTCTTCAAGGAGCTGCACATAAGCATAAGGAATGATAACATACAGCAGTATCACGTCAGTGTGACACACTGAGTAGTTTAACATATGTATGATAGTATCAAGTTAAAAAGAAATGCTTTTAGGACAAAGAGAAATATTAAAATGCAAATTAATTTTGTTTACAGAATTACATTATACAGACAATCATGTTGGCCTTAAAAATCTATCGCTAAAAATATCATAATTTTATAAAACCATAATCATAGTATTTTTTCACAGCCTTGAAAATTTTGGTGTGATATTCAAAGAAAATATTTTTGCTTGCAAAAACTAGGAGCTGTCTGGCACTCCCCTTCTTGTAAAGACCAGTGTTGAGCAGTGCTCCTGTTGTTACTTTACTGTCAGCAGAGTCAATCTGGGCAACATTTACTCCCAGAGTAAATTCTCCCAGCATGTCTGGGAGTATCTAGCACTGTTCCCAGCTGCAACTCCGACTGAAATTGTGTATGGCAAGGTGAGACTCAGAACTGTTCATAATCAATGAACAATGAGTATACTTTGTTGAGGCAACTGTCCAGCTTCATATTGCAATCCATTCAGTTCAAGAGAGGAAAACTTCTGCCTCCCTCATCACAAACAGACAGATTAAACAGGTCTGTGTGAATCTAGAAAAGGACAGGTTAAGGCACATTATATATCCCCACTCCCAGTTCATGGGGAGATAGAAGTACTCTCATTAGCCACCATGGTTCTTAAAGGAAGCAAAAGCTTTATTATTTTGCAGGCCTAGGGATTTTTTTGCAACAGTAATTAACTGACCAAAAAAAAAAAAAATTTCAATGTTTGGTGAAAGGCTGAGTTCAACTGCATTTGAAAATCATGCTCTTACATTTGTGATATTCATAGCATCTAACAAAAGTGCTGACACATATACTACCTCAGTAGCCTTTGTCAAATTTATGCAACATATATTCTAGTGTATATAATATGCCATCTTGTCATGTATAATGCAATTTTTTTGAATGTTTGTATAGTTTATGAAGAACTGGTGTGTCTAACCAATTTGATTGGTGCATTTTATTTGGATGCTGCATAGTTGGGTGGAACTGAATAGGTTATTTTTTTACTGTATATACTCAGACTAGTCATTTAATTTTTCTAGTCTCTACTTTTTTAATTTGCCTAACAATATCAGAACACCAGAGCTTTTTGGATACATCTTGAGCTTCAGACAGAAGGGGCTAATATTTAGCAACATCTTGGTGAAACAGTTTTGGTGGTTTTTTGTTTTTTGTTTTTTTTTTTTTCTTTTGCAAAGTCTGTAACAATAATCACTCTATTGTTTCCCTGTATATGGAGATGTATGATATGGATTATTTGGATCCTAAGAGTTTTCTGTACATATATATCTCCCTTCCTAGAGGGTTGAATTTTCATGTAGAAGAAACATGTTATGAAAACATCATGGGGAAAATAATTCTCTATTTTAGTTCTCTTTGTGAGTGCTTAAAAACTTAAAAGGTGTTAATTTGGATGGTTTGGGATTTAGTTCAGTTATGGTGTAAATGTAGCTCCATAAAGCTGCATTCCTACAAAACAGTATTGAATTTGTCCCATATTAGTGTTTACTAATTCATGTAATTAATCTGATTGTTACTGGGTTATTGCTTGCTTGGATTTATTTTCAAATCCCATATCTTGGTTTGACCTGCCCTGACCTAGTATTGGAGGTCAGAGCAAATCAGAGTGCTTCAGAGGTTGTTTGGCTTTGAAGTGAACATTTGTTTAATCTTCTGAGTAAAAGTGTGTAAAAGTGAATAGTCTTGAGCAGGTTCTTGGGTAAAAGGTCAGGTCAGGTTTACTTGTCTGATTTTTCTCTTCTTTTCCCACCCAGTAGAGTGTGATAACAAGTACCTCACCCATCCTAAAGATTATGTCTTTATATATACACCAAGATCAGACAGAGGTATAATGTATTGCATTTTCAGTTTCAAGTAGAGACTCTTTGTAGAGGAAAATACTTGAATTAAGACAAAACAGATACAATGGTGAAACAAAGATAGAGAGGAAAATTGAGACTCTTCGGTGAGTGCTCCTATCCTGCAGTATCCCCATCTCTCAAGAGCACTCACGATGTGTATCACAGTGGTTTGCAGCAATGGGACCAAGCAATAGTAGTCGAATAGCTGATAAGAAGTAATTTAGTAAAAGAACCAAGCTTTTATCTCCAGGAATATGGGAGCAAAAAACGTGATGAAAGTTAGGCAGAGAGAATGAGACCTGAAAGAATTAGCATCATACCTCCCAGGGAGTGAAGGCAGATGGATCCTTGCAGTCTCTGTCTTTGCATTGCCCTTTAATGGCGTGAGCTATAGCGTAGACTGCAAGCATAGTACTATGGATAAATCCTGGTTCGACGTTAGCATTCAAAAAATCATCTCTCCAGATCTGAGGTTTACTCCCATCATTTTCCAATAGATTATCCTGGGACTGGTTTGCAATGCACGTTTGAAAATGATGATATTCCAGGTGTGCACAGACTGACAAAAGCATAATATATTCGCGTAAAAACTTGTTGTTTTCAGTGGGCTTTTCACGAAGGTTTCTCAAAAACTCTTGGAATGAGGAGATGTCTCCCTTTTTAAATCCAAATCCCACAACTGTTCCCAGCTGTCTGATATTGGGAATTGTACTGATCTTGACTGCAGCTGACCAGTTATCACTTGCAATCCAGATTTTATTTACATTCCTCTCAATTGCCTTCTTGAATAGTTTGAGCACATGAAACTGTCTCATAAAGACAACAATAACATTTACTCTTTTTTCCTTGACAATCTTCTCAATTGCTTGATCAACTTTGGTGTGAAAGGTGCTGTCAGTGAGATAGGCTGGCAGCATCTCTTTAAAAGCTATGCAAACGTTGTTCGCCATGGCCTGGACCCCAAAGCTCTCCAGAGCGAACCGCCCATTGTCATCATCAGTGGCTATTACTCCAATCCAGTTCCACCCAGATTCACAGATCAAGCGAGTCATTGCTCTTGTCTGGTGAAAGTCACTGGGGATAGTCCTGAAGAAAGAAGGAAACCTGATTTTGTCACTGAGGATTTCAGCTGATGATGCAGGACTGACCTAGGGAGAGCGAACAATTCAGTTATGGATGGGGTCTCCTCCAAAGGATGCCAAGAGATCCAGAGCTGCCAAGACTGCTCTTTCTTCCCACCTGACCTAGGCTCCCTCCTCCTGTGAGTGAGCATCAACAAGCTGCAGCCAAAGGGGGCAGATTCTCTCTCCCTGCTCTTAGGATGCAGACTCGTGCCCAGCACCAGTTACACTATTTTTTTTTTTTTCACTCTTCCGCATAATTCAGGGAAGGTCAAGAACAAATTCTTTCAAAATGGATATGACAGTAATGATGGTATAAAGATTTTGGTTTACTCTGTTCAGATACCATCAACATGCTCTTCAAAATAATATTTAAAATATTGGCTATTTTTTCAGTCTATTGGAATGGCTAGTACTCTCATATTTTGTAGTATTTTCCTATCACTGAGTGTGTTAGTATGGTTCACTCATATATATATTCTCAACAAGATTTAATTATTATATTTCAAAAAGATCATTAAATCTGTTGGAAGAACCTCATAGACAAACAGTAACAAATAATACAAAATGCTCTAATTTTTTTCATACAAAAGATTTATTATCTTTTTCTTGTGAATGTAGTTAGAAAAGCATAAAAAGAACATTCCTATTTAAATCTCTCCAGTTTTAATCCTTTCTTATTTTTTTTTGTTGGAACTTTTTCTCCCCTATATTTCTTGACAGGTCTTAAAAAATAAATTTAAGCTTTCCAAAATAAGAGTCACCTGTCTGGAGGGGATACCAAAATCTTGCTGTGTCAGAACACAGCAGATACTATTGATAAGAAATCTGTTGGGTCCCATTTTCCATCTATGCCCTACTGCAGATTTTTTAGTCACTTGCCTTTTGATTATGTTCAAGTGGGGCATTTTAGTTTTCATACTTACTACAGTTCCTGTGATGGCGTTGGAGGTCAGAATTACTTCCTACCATTGCAGAGGAGAAGATTCAGTTAGAAGTTATCTTTAGTTTAGACTTTATGTCTTTTCCACTTATTTGGTTAATTTATAACTATTGCCAAAACCAAAGTGCAAGACAGGATGGTGTGGAAGTGAATCTGTTTCTTCCTTCTTAGTCCTGGCCTTGACCCCAATTCTTTTACAAAGGTGACAGTAGGAAGGTAAGCACAGGCCTAAGAACAAATGTAGGACTGTACTAGCCCTAGAGAGGTCAGAAATAGAAAAGGATGTTTTGGGAAGAACTAGTGTGGATCTAAACTGTTGTATTCTTTCACTTCTACAATTGTTTGAGAAGTACTAGGAAACAATCTTTGTTTTAGAGCAATCTCCCACACTTCCCTGTCCATAGTTTTAACTGACTGCAACATTTAATTTCTCTTGGGCTGGAGAGAATTCCTGAATTTCTGGCAAGATCAGATCTGATCTGGTCTTTTTTTTTTTTTTTTTTTTTTTTTTTTTTTTTTTTTTTTTTAAAGCTTGAGCTTCAGTATTGTCATTTTCACCACCAGGTAAACTGTACATGGCAGCTGTAACTTTGCTGCCTGAACAAAGTCCTTGAGTGTCGTCCAAGGTACATTGGAGTAACCAGCACTGACTGAA
Organism: Peucedramus taeniatus; assembly: GCA_013400575.1. Lineage (NCBI taxonomy): Eukaryota > Metazoa > Chordata > Aves > Passeriformes > Fringillidae > Peucedramus > Peucedramus taeniatus. The sequence goes on from WBNO01030497.1 coordinate 23,556, forward strand.
GGCACTGCTAGGCTGACAAGAGCCCAGCATGACCCTGAAAAAACACTTGGACAAATGTGCCTCTGGTGTATAAAATATCCCTTACTGCCTTTGTTTGGGCAAGTGAATCAAGGCCTCCACTTTGAGCTGAAGCCCACCTGTCCTGACGTCCTTAGGATAAACCAAATCCTCTCCTGTAGCAAATATGTGGCTTTTGTAATTCCCGTGATCAGAGCCTTATTTCTTAGCATGATGAATCTGAACCTCTGTCCAAAATAAAATAATTGCCTCAAACTTACCTGTGGGATTAACTGCAAAGCCAACAGCCTTGACACTGCCATCGACACCTCTGAGTAGCTGGCTCCAATGACTGCCTTGACTCTCGGGATGTAGTCTGAGTAGTTACACTTGAACTCCACAGCATCCTCAGAAGAATTGAATTTAGACAGAAATCTCAGAGCAGAAGCCATGGCTTTTGTAACCTCTGCACACGAGTCGTAGATTTCGTAGCCCAGAGTAACTCCAGGTAGCAGCGTTGAGTTGTTGATGGCTTCAATAGCGTGTATCATTGCAAGCATCTGAAGAAAAACTTGGATTTCAAAGCTGTCAGAGAAACATAGGCCGTATTTTTTAGAAAAACTTTGTTGGAAGCAAGGGTGAAGCAAAGTCTGTTTTGAGCATAGCCCTTCGAATTTTACAACTGCTGAAAAGAACTGATGGGTAGTAAGTTTTGTGTGATTTGCTTGGCTTTAGTGTACAAAAGATTAAAAACCATACTTTTTTTTTCTCATTTAACAGGAAACTAAGTAAAATAAACACAAAACTAAGTATTTGAAAATATACCTGAATAAAAGTGTTTTTCTGGAAAAGAAAGAGGTACTAAAAGTTTAATTTTCATGATACATGAAAATTTGCAAGTGATATCTACAGGAAGCATCTGTCCAAGTCAGTGAGGATATTCTAGTTTACTTCACCTGCCCACTAAGTTTTAAAAAATGTATTTATTTTCACCAAAAGCATGAAGCAAAGAAAAGGAAGTACTAAATATTTCAGAATAGAAGAAAGTATTTCAGAGGTCAAGGTCCCTAGTGAGACCTTGGTGTTTCTAAAATACTCTTCAGACCTGATGAAGTTAGCCCAGATATTTCCCCTCATCTCCAGGGGATAACAGGTGATTAATCAGAACTGAGCTAGTACAAAATGTCTACAATACAACTAACCCTCCTCTCAGGCAAGCTTCTCTAAAGATTACAAATCTTGTGATCTAAATTAATTTTCAGATGGACCTGAGATAATTTATGTCTCCATAGAAAAATAATGGAAGACAGACAAAATTATCAACTTAATCAAGATCTTGACATAAATCCAGATGGATACCTGCATGCCTAGCTGATTATTAGATTCAGATGTGGGATTAAGTTGTAAAATTCAAATAAAATTTATGGATTTGCACCTGTATTTCAATTTTTAAAAATACATGTTTGGAATTCCTGGTCTTAGGAAAGGTTTATTATGTTCTTAAAATAAAATTCTTCACCAGGTTTCCTGTTTATGCATTCCAGAAAAATAGATGTTTCAAGCACAGTAGGATTTGGAGCCAACAGAATAAATATTCTGATGCACAGAATGCATGCATGACAAGATGTTTATATGTAGGCTATCCTATAACATAAAGCCACAATTATAGTTCCAAGTGTAGTAATTATGGTAATTTAAAAAATAACTACAGTGTCACTGTCAAGGTACTATGATAGATTACATCTAAGCTGCCCAAGAGATGGAAGACAGACTTCACTATGGGCTTGGGTAAAATGGAATAGTCTGCCTGTGTCCAAGTCATCTCAGTTCAGCTTCATAACAAATAATGAATAGATGCCCAGCTGAGTCCTTCAAACCTATAAGAAATTAGCATTTCCATGGAAATCAGATGATAACACAAAAATCCAAGGCTATTTGATTATCTGTGAAGATTGAACAAGGATCAAATGCTCCTTTCCTTCCTCAGTAAACTGCAGTATTTTTATTGTAATTTGGCCATATATTGTTATCCTGTATTAATTTACATGAAATTTATGTGATGGCCAAGGAATTTTTTAAGACTAAGCAAAGCAAGAGAACCAGAATTTGTTGACCTTAATATAAGAGTTACATGTCCAGTGTCAGTGCTTTCTTCTTTGCTGTATGTTTAATTTCCAGCATTACTCACCCAGCACAATTCTGAATTACTGGCTTGATGGGATCTTCTTCTGGATGCAGCATTTCGCTGTGAACTGCAAACAAGCCTCCAATGACGATGTCCCCCGGAGAACTGGCACCCACAAAGTCCTCAGCACTCTGGCAGGAGAAAGCGACATCCGTGCCGACCACAAAGCAGGGGATCAAAAAGATAACAAATGCCATGTGTCTGTTTTGCTCACTCACTCCCAGCTTTGAGTCAATCAAGCTGCAACGCCAACAAGGGCTCCTGTGTCATCTGTAAAGAGCAGCAAAGGACAAAGGCTGCACTCAAAAGCTGGTCACACCTCAGAGGGTGCTTGTATTTGCCTCACTTGACAAGGCTTTTTTATTGAAGGTACTAAAGCAGTGCTGTCACATAAAATGTGAGGGTGCGGTGGTGTGAGAGTGGAGAGGGAGGGAGAAAGATAAATGAGTTTAAAAGGAAATGCTGGACATTAAATCTCTTATGTTGTGCTCAAAGTTTCTGATACCTTATCTGAAACATGTGGCAAATATTTTGGTATAAATTTGGGCTTGTTTTGAATTCCTTCCAGCTGAGTGCAGTGTGCAAAGAAGTAATTATATAATATGGTAGTAGTAATACTGCTGTGACCACATCTTAACAGCCTGGTCTAAGAATGCTAAAATATTTTTAAAAATCCTGTCACAGTGTGCCTTATATCAGACTTTGGTTTAAAAATCCCAACCCCAGACTACCAAAAGACTGCTTTTCTCTCAAACCCTTATATGTTTTAAAATCCTTGTATAAAAATTATTTGTATAAGTTAATATTCATGGTTCGGAGGTACATGTCCTAGGGACTTCAGTGGGCTTTAGATCAGGTTCCTTATTTACAAACCAGGCCAAGTCTGCTGCTGGTTAATGTGATAAACACAGAACAGTGGGAATTAATAACATTAGTCCTAGTTTTTGCTTTCTTCCCTGTCTGACTGAGGACACTAGCACATGAACAGCAGCTCCTGTGCTGTGGGAGGAATGGGAAGTGGCTGTTCTCACCACCACTGTTCCCCTCAGATTTACAGGAATCAGATGTTGTGCCAGAACAGAACTCAGGGAAAAGAGGAGCAGAAGCTCAACTCTCAGCTTTTATAACCCCTTATCTTAAACATCAAAAGTGAACCTCCTTAGGACAGAAACATGACTTATGCTAATTACCTGTACCAATTTGTGTGAGTGACACAGATCTGGCAACAATCCCTCTCTGTTTCTGACATTGGTTTATTTCCTGTTTTCTTTTAATGGCTTCTTCAGTTTTTGCTTCTTTTGGCAGTATGCCAAAACACTCCCAAAAGAATGGGTTCAGTCATAGCACATATTGTCTGTGATTGTATAAATTCTAGGTTTACACACAAATTTTCAACCAAGGTTTATTTACTGGCAAAGAAAATTAGAAATGGGCTGTCTGTTATGCATTCTTTCTGACAAGCATAATGCATACTGTATAAATTATTCAAATTACTATATTTTGCTTGTTTTCTCAATAGGCTCTTAGGTAGTAGAATATCTGTTAGGTAGTAAAATATCTACTTACAACAAAGATATTTCTTGTAAATGCAGATGCAATAGACAAAATACTTGCAAGTGCAAATGCTAATCCCTAGTTAAGTTAACATTTGGGCTCTTTATTTTAATATAACAGTTTGTGTTTCTTTCATCTGCCTTCTTTCTTTCCATACCATGTGGCATTCTCGCTGCGGGGTCAGTGCAGATGGTGAAGAGCTGCCTGCCTTTTCTTTAATGTGTCTGACCACATTTATTTATGGGCAGATGTTGATACCAGTTTATTCTGCTTCTGCACTGACTTGCAAAAATTTCAGCTATTCCAAAGATTTTCCTCTTGACTTGTAACAGCATTAACTGTAGTCAGATGCTGGCCCTGAGTTATGAGACAATTGCTTGCAAATATTCATGTTCTTGTTCCTTGCCAGCCATGTAATGCAACCTAAAGCCTGGTTCCACATACTCTAGTGTTTCCTTTACCTTGCATATAATTATGTATATAAAACTTGTGTATACTGAGATGTAACTAAGGCATAAGCCATTAGCTAGCCATTTCCTTAAGCAAGCCACAAGAAATATTAATATAAAATGTAGCTTTTAAGGGCTTAATGCTAAGTATTGTAATAAGGACTCAATGGAAACACAGTATTGATAATTTTAAACTTCAAATTTGTTATGGTTTATGATTAGAAGCAGAAAAGGAACTTTACTCTGGCCAGTCTCTAAAAACCTATTAATTTCTATAGAAGAAGATTTTACTTACAAATAAAAAAATCCTTACTTGATCACTTTGAAAAGTGGAAGTTGACAAAATAAACATCACATATAATTTATGCATAATTTCATGTTATTTATAAAAACACCATAAAAGGAGATGTGCTTTCAAGTCAGCTACACAGATTTTATTTTATTTTTTATGTCACAGTGTTATTTTCAAAAGAAAGAAGGTTTTCAAGACCTATATCTCATAAAATTACAACTAGTGATGAGAGTTATGCAATAGTTTTACTAAGATACCTCAGCCTAATCGAGTAGGAAATCTTGCAGAATTGACTTGAGCTATTTGCAAATATCCTTTTTCTTCGGCACTTGGATGCAATAGAAATAATTGTACAGTACAAAGTGTTCCTTGTTTCAAATGTAGTGGTATATCATGGACACAACACCAGACTTTCACGGTTGCCAGCACAGGAGTATTTCCTGGCAGGTAGATTCAAACATAAGGGTCAGGGGAATTTGGTGAAGTACCATCATCATTTGAAAGCTGCCTCTAATGGATTGTGCAAAGATGGTAAACAGGACCTAACAATCCCAAAGCTACTGTGAGAGCCATAGGTGAATTCTAAGAGGCTTTAGAGGATCTTGTGGGAAACAAAGAGGTCCTGTCAGTATCTCTGTGTGCCCCAGAGTTAGCTGTTGCTATGACAAAGGGGTTACTTCCACTTGGACTTTGAGAAGGACCAGAATTGGTGGGGTTTGGAGGATGGCCCTGTTAAGCCCTCAGCACTAATCCTTCAGGTGACCTCTTGTAAATTTATGCCTACTAAATTTTTGGCAAAGTGTTGAAAGGACTCACAATTAAAAATGTACAAGAGAAGCTGGGTATGACCTGAGAGTGAGACCAACAGAGTCTACCCTCACAGCAGTGGGCACCTGGAAACAGACCACCTGCTCCTCCTGTCTGCAGCCTCTAGACCTGGACAGACACGTCTTTCTGCTTTTGTGCAGAAGGAAGTTTTGCAACTCTCAGTAGCTTTGTCTAGCAAAGAGAGACTACACTGTACATGAAACAAAGAACAACATTTTGGCTGAACTTCTTTGTCCTACCTGTTGTTTCTCATGGAGATGATAATGACTTAGATTCCAACAGGAATATTTTTTATACAGTCAGGTACTGTTAAAGGAAAAATACATTTTTCATTACTTTCTATTTAAAACTGGTTTTTATTGTGCTATTTTCAAACATACAACAGATAGCAAAATCCTCTGCCAGACATGCACAATAGCTAGGGGAAGACAGAAAAAATTTGGATATTCCCATTGTTATTCAAAGGAGTAGGATAGCTCCCCCTCCCTCAGACAGGACATACACTGACACAATGGCAATTATCCTTTTTGAAGAAACCAGCAACATTCAAATAAAATCCTATCATTTGCATTAAGAAGATTAAATATTGGTTAGGACTGCCAGCTTTCTTGATCAACAGAACCATAGGTTTAACACAGTGATTTTTATTTACTAAATTTTTTTTAAGAAAGTTTAAACAATTGGAGGAAAAAAAAAAAAAAAGGAGGGATTTAATTATTTAATTTCAAGCACCTTTTAAAAATTCTTCCATTTTTGGGACCTATATAGATTAATATTAAATATGAAAATTAAAGAATGGGAAGACAAATACCCATTATTTTGATTTGTGGTCTGTTATAAAAAACAAACAAAGATAAAAATTAAAAATACACAAACAGTGAAACGGAATTTGGATGGAAGCCAACAGCTCACATTAATTCCTGAGAAACAAATGAACTCAATTTTCAAGTTCATTGAGTTTGTCCTCTAGAGGGTGTCAGCTGAGCTGCATGGTGGGAAGGACAAATACTATTTTTCTTTATCAAGTCACAATGTTGTAACGTGTCTCCTAATGTTCCTTGAAAGTTGAATATCCCCTGATGCAAATGACCTTGTTGGAGTACTCCTGGTACTGAGAAAGTACCAGTACACTTTGGTGGAGCACTTCTGGTACTTCTGGTACTTGGAAAACCGAGATGCTGGGGCACGGCAATGCCTTCAACCTCCTCCCTGGGACATCCTGGGCAGTCTCACAGCAATTTCTTTTACAGAAAGTGTTTTAGCAATTAGTCCATGTTGTACACATTCAGTGCACCTCTACTGTTTATGCTAGAAAAAGGATATAAGAAATTAAAACAGAGTCATGAAACGGCCTACATTTGAACTAATGCCCACTTTTTTTTTTTAGTTCAGATCAGATATGTTTGTTTCACTTAGCTTTTATCTGATATTTTAATATACTTAGATGAAATTTCAAGTCAAACACAATTTTAACGTGAAAAAATCAGGGGGACTTGAATTTTCTGATATTGACAGGAAATATTTTTAGCCATTCCAAAACTGAATTTACTTGTAAAGTACCTGGTTGTTTTTTTAAAAAAATCCAGCAAGCCTAATCCTATCCCACCCATCCAAGACAGTCAGCTACATAGGTTGGATGCAGGACAATTTTTCATAAAAGCCAGCATGGTAGGCATGACCCAACTTATTGAGATGAAATTTTTTGAATTTTTCAGGTTTTATTTCTCTCCTTTGTTCCATGTCCTCCTCTTTCAATTGAAAAACAAGAGAGCAAAAATGTCAGTCATCTATTGACAAGGCAAATATTTGGTCCCAGCCTGTAGTGAAAGGGTCACCCAGAGGGAAAGAAAACCTCTAACTTAGGTATTTGGGCTTTTTCCTGAGAGGCTGGAGGCCAGAGGTCCTTCTGCTCTCGATCCTAGAGTGAGATCTTTGCTACATAAAAGGAGGGGACTTAAATCTTCTTGCAGTGTCCTGTACTTACTAGAATGTCATTGACAACTTGTTTGAGAAAGCCCTTCTTGCCAGAGCAGTAAGAGCCCTCCTAAGAGATTCAGCATATTCAGAAATTCCTGGGGTTGTATTGCCTAGTATATCTAGCATGTTTTGGAAATGCCCACCAGCAAGAAAGTTGGGCTGGAGATCATCTCACACAAAAATGCCAGTGGCAAGCAAGTATGAAGCTTGTGCCAAGCAACACTCAGTATTATTAATAAGGAACACAGCTCAAAATAAAATTAGGTTTATAGAAATTTAAAAATGTAAGTGGTTACACTTTTTATAGATCTCCAAGGGTATTGGTTGTGGAGGATCTGAGAGTATTGGTTTTGAATATAGGCTGTTAAAGGGACAGGTAACCACACAAATCGAGATAACCATCTTGGTGACCTTGTGCTTATTCTCATTAAATCACTTTTGCAAAGAGCACTTAGTGATTTTTTAACTCTTGCACTGCTTGTCCCACATAAGTTCCTTAAAAAATATTTGCATTTTTCTTCAGTCATTTTGGAGATAAAACAGAGCTGCTAATATTAAACAGTAATTTGAATAAGAGAAATGAAAATAGGTTTTGGAAGCAGGGACTGAAAGTCAGGTGGACCCTAATTTTAAGGGAATGCCTTAACTACTAAAATGTATCATGAAAATGCTCACCCAAATGTTTGAGCCTATTCAAATGTCAGCAGATACCTACTCAAATATCAGCAATAATAAGAAGAGAGAATTCATTTGCTTTCGTCCCTCAGCATACTTTAACAAGAACACATTTGGAAAACATGGATTTAAAACTCTTCAGATGGAGAAGAAAATCAAGTCCATGTCTCCCAAATGTGCTGGCTGACAGGACCTATAATGGCATACCAGGAAAAGAGCAGGTCTTCACTTTCTTCTTCACTTTTCACTTTTTTATGAAGTGGGCTTCCTAAACCTTTATCTTGTCACTGTCTTGAAACCGTGTATACTTTCCCTGAATACTTAGTTATCTGACACAGAGAATGATACTTTGGGATTGGACTGGAGAATTTTCAGATGTCCCTTCCAACATCATCTATTGTGCAGCTCTGTGATAATGCCACACTTAATAGTGTCTGGGAATAGGTGTCCATAGATGCCAAATGGTAGAAGACACAAGTGGGGTTTGAGGCTCCTCTCAGGACAAACTACTGTAGGCAGTCCTGAGCTCAGCCAGCAGATCTTGGGGAACTCTGTTTCTGAGAACTTAAATCTCCTTATGTTTGTACAGGAGATTAGCTGTTAGGAGCTCCTTACCCAGCTGTGAGGAGCTCTGCAGGCAAGGAACAAGATTCCTGAAGGTAGAGAGGTTTTATGCCTTAGTTAGCTCAGTCCAAGTTTGATGCTTATTGATTCAAGGTTGTCATTGTCACTCTTATTCTGAACTTTTTAATTTACTTTGGTTAAGATCTTATGAGATCTTAAAAGATTTCAGTTCACCTTACAGGATTTAACTGATTGTGTTATAAAAGTAAACATACACCTGCAAAGAGAGTACAGGCAGAACAGGTGACGCTCGTAAAAATTCCTTTCAGATAAGGAAAAGAACCTAAAATAGCAAATCCATGAATCACTCTGGAGGCTGACTTCAACCTTCAGATTGAAAGGCTGAGGAAAAAAGAAAAAAAGTTTCACACATTAAAACTATTGGGAATGTTTACTGCTAAAAAGTTCACTCTTGTAATAATGTACAGTAACATAACATTCTACAGTCTTCCCACAGAATATTGTGCACTATTGTTGAGGGACAGCTTACATATACAAAAATACTGCATTGCTGACTTTGACTAACAAGAAAATAGCAAAGAAAATTTTGCTCTAAGTAATTTCTGTTCCCTGACAAGAAATTGTCTTTGAAGAAATATCTCAAGGATGGATAAACCCATTAATCTGCAGTTACTCTCACAAGCATTCTGCTTATACACATTTTTGTTGAAATACAATATGAAATGGCTACCAGCACATAAACAAATTTGATCTTAAGTTTGGTATTAAATCTCTTTGCAATCACCCAGCCTTTAAAGCTGAGGGTGATGACCTCCATTAATGACCTCCATTAATTGGAAGAAGAAACAAGTTATGTCAGCAGCTATCCAAAAAACAGCAAAAGTTTACTGAGATCAACCAAAAATACATTAGCTATGTGAATTTTTCTTTTACTTGCCAGAGATTTGTTGATATTTTCTCCAGTAGATTTTCAGGCATTCAATTTCCTGCAGTTTTCAGGTACTTCCATCGTGACCTACATAGATAAAATGGTTATTGCCACACTGCCAGACAGAAATTTCAGAAATTTTTTCCTAGAGGGATATTTATTTCTATGTTTAAAAGACAGAAATATTTACCAGCCTTTTCAGTTAGATGGGGTCACTCCAAAGTCTGAAAGGATAAGTATAAAATCTTGTACTACAGGTTGTTCTAAGGATTCCCCTTCTTTCAACAGAAAAAGGGGTTTCTATCATTTATAAGTAATCCATAGGGGCAGTAAGAAAAAAGAACATAAGGAGTTTGAGGCCAATTTAAATAGTGCTTTTCCATCTGTTGTTTTGGTTTGGTTTTTCTTGTTTGTTTGGTTTGGTTTGATTTTAAATTAGATTGGTTTCCTTCTTTTCACACATCAATTCCTTTATGTAAATTACCACCACTGGGGGAGCTGTTTTAATGTCACTCCTAGTGATAAGAAAAATCATATTTGTGTGGCATCTAATAGCTAAATTGTTAAAATCTTTACCTCTAATACATTGAAATGCAGATACTGCTTCTTGTAAATCTGTAGAATAAATGTACTTATGTGGATGCAGAAATTTTTGACATTTATTTGTCTAAGCAGTCAGTTTAATAAGGGCAGCAGTTTCTTAAGACATAAAAAATGGTTTGAGCTGAAAATGACCAATAAAGATCATCTAGTTCCAAACCTCTTGCCATGGGCAGAGACACTTTGCACTAGGCCAGACTGGTGAAAGCCCTATCCAACCTGGCCTTGAACACTTTCAGACATGGGACACCCACAACTTCCCTGGGCAACCTGTCCCAGTGCCTCACCACCCTCGTTGTAAAAATGTCTTCCTTATATACAATATAAATCCACCCTCTCTCACTTTTAAGTCATTGCCTCTTGTCCTGAAACTACAGGACTTGCTCAAAAATCTTTCTTCATTTTTCTTGTAAGCCACTTCTATGTACTGAAAGACTGCAAATATTTTCTTATTGTTCCTGAGACAATATCTTGGTTAAAAAAAGGTAATGTCATTATTTCCACATGAATACATTCACAAATCATCAACAAGGCACAATCAAAACCTGATGATGATAATAATAATGATGATGATGATGATGATGATGGCAGTTCCCATTAGGGTCTGTGAATATATCTGTAGGTTAATGAAGTGATTTGTAATATCATGATTACAAGAAGTGAGGCAGTGAAAAAGGTCTCTGCCACATCTAGTCCTATCTCATTAATGAGAAATTAGGAAACAGAAAACTAAATTATTTTCTGCAGTACACCAGAGTAATTTACAGCCTAATTCTGCAGAGGTGTTTAAGCTACACTCATCTGTACCCCCCAGGACTGAAACATGGCAGATCTCCAGATAAAGTGAGGGACTATCATGTTTAGAAGTGCCCCAATATGCCTTTCAATTCAAAGCACAATGTGATCTATTAAGTACCAAGGTCTTTGAAGACAGAAGTTTTAATATGTGGCAATGTAGCATATGCATTGCATTATTAGGAAATAAATGTTAATGGAAACATGAAAGAAAAGAAATGGAAAGTGAATTTTAGGGTCAGAATTGTTTAATCCCATAGATTCAACACAAATATTTAAAAAAAACCCCATAGTCATCAGAGTTTCTCATCAGGAATTTAATTCCAATGAGAGCTTTCTCTTTCTCCAAAGGTCTAACCCTTACTGAGTCTGGTTTATTTATGTTATTTCTGATTCCTAGTGCCTTGTTTTTAATGAAGTGTAGCAGTAGTATTTGATTGGAATTTTGATAAATGTGCAGATATATCCATGCATATTTTCTGGAAACTTATAGGCAAATACATGAAAAAATAAAAATGTAGCTAGATAATGACCAAGGGCTGGTCTCTGCTGCCCTGTGTTATCACTCTTCACCCCAAAATACAATGTATTATGATATCTACAAAGTTTCTCTGTGGAATTCACCTGGCTGTTGATTTAGTGGCTATGGTGGTATTCAGTCAAAGATTGGACTTGATAATCTTGGAGGTACTTTTCAACTGTAATGATTCTATAATTCTATGAAAATGATTTTATAATTTAAACAAGGGCAACAGAACTGGAGAAGGGTAACTCAAAAGGGCTAAAAGCATGGAATAAACCTGTTTCTTGGAGCACCCTTTACTACCATCATAGTAACCTAGGCATCAGGATGCCCTTAACTTAAGTTAGTTCAGCTTGCAGTGGGATATACTGCTAAATCCTGAACAAGTGCTCTCTGCCCTTAATCACAGCATCCATCTGTTGATAAGAGACACAGCAAAGACCTTTCTGCTGTTTTCAAAACATGTAGCATGTGGAACAGGTGGTGTTGAAGGTGTTCTGGGTGAAGGTAAGGACTAGCTCAGGCTGGCTGGAGCTGAGGAGATACTCAGCCTCCTTCGGCTTGATCTGTTGAACAGAGCAGGAAACAGGCAAGGTGCCTCATTTAATGTCAGTGATTTGGGAAGCACCCTGACCACCAGGAACCTGGCTGTTACTGAGCACATCCAGTATCCCTTTATCAGAGAACTCTTCTAAACTTAGATTCTCTGCATCATGCAAGGTTTCTCATTGTGCCCTCCAGGGCATGCCTGGCTTTCTGTCCACTATCCCAGCTACCCCAAGGATCTTGTCCTTGGCCAGGATTTATGCTCAGAAGTGCTGAAAACAGTATGACCACTTTGTTGTTGAAGTTAGATCTTTGACAGTAAGCAACATATCTTACGTAGATATTTGAGTTAATTTTCCTCCAGACCAGATTCCAGAATCTGTTACCAGCAAGAAGTCGTGATTTTTCTTAGAGCACAGTACTTCTCTGATTGTGTATATGTGACAATGTGAACTTTTATTGAGTGTTTGCTTGGCAAATAAAGACCTAATCAAGAGCCCATTGAAGTCAGTGGAAAGGATATTATTGCCTCCGGATCAGGCATTTAATTTTTCTCACATTGTCATTAAATATAATGTATATATTAAATGTTTTTTTAAATATTGTCCAAATATATAATGAAAGGGAAATTTTTTTCTTTTGTCCCAAAATTTTAAAATAATTGGCTATAACTTCTTCATTTTCTAATGAAATGGAAACACCATTTCATCAATGAAAAACAGGGGACAGTTACAGCAAACACTTGGTTCCTGACCTTAGAAATCACTTGCCTAAAGTAAGTCAGGGGCTAGCAGTGCATGCATGTCTCTCCATCCGGGAAACAGCCTCAACTCCTCATCATTCAAAGCCTCGCTCCTGCATCTCAAAACAGAGCATAAGCTGGAAATGGGAATATGCAAAGGGGCAAGCAGTGGTCTTGTTTCCAGATTAATTGAGGGTCTAAGCAACTTCCAGGTGAAGGCACTGTTTGTCCCTGTGGCTTTGTGTAGTGTGTCTAATTGTTAGCAAGAAAAAAAGTATTCTGTAACGAAAACCAAAATTATTCAGAATAACAGAACACTAGACTCAGATACAGAACACTTAGTAGATTTCTAGTGCAGCACACTGCACTAGGTCATGCCTAGCTGGAAGAACATTGGTAATATTCCTTAAAAAAATAGAAAGTCAAGGGAAGGGAAGGGAAGGGAAGGGAAGGGAAGGAAAGGAAAGGAGTGGAGAGGCAAATGTAATGGCTTTACATTGTCACCCTTCATAAATCTTGATCG
>WBNO01030498.1:0-107144 GCA_013400575.1 Peucedramus taeniatus
TCTCTACTGTTAAGCATATACAAAATTCCAGTAGGGAGAGAGCAAGTGTTAAATCTGGGGGTAACTTGATTCTGAGCAATGAAGAGTCTAATTTAAACCTTCAAGCCTTAACTAAGCTTTAGCTGTCAATATGAGAGAATATACACCATTACCTAACTATAAAGGTGTCTATGTTTAAAGTTTTGGGGATGTACAAGTTCCCCCAATCACCACATAGGCTGATGTTTATCTTTGAGTTTTCCTCAGTTCTATTGTTTTGTTTTCATGTAATATGCAAGCTGGACACTTTATATTAAAAAATTGTGTTCTTGCACAGCATAAACAGGTTATCAGCTTGAATATCATAGAATTCTAGAACTTTTTGAGTTGGAAGAGACTCACAGGAATCATTGAGTCTGCTCCTGGCCCTGCACAGAAGCACTTTGAGAGTCACACCAGGTGCCTAAGAGAGCTGTTCAAATGCTTTTTGAACTACACCAGAGTCGATGCTGTGACCACTTCCCTGGGGAGCTGTTCCAGTGTCTGATCACACTCTGGGTGAAAACCTTTCTAATATCCAACCTAAACCTCCCCTGACACAATTTGAAGCCTTTCCCTTGGGTCCTGTCACTGGTTCATGAGACTGAAGAGACTGTCCCTCATCTTTTCTTCACAAGGAAGTTGTAACTGCAATGAGGTTTCCCCTCAGTCTCCTCTTCTCCAGACCGGACAGACCAAGTGACCTCAGCTGCTCCTCATATGTCTTCCCTCCAAACCCTTCAAAATCTTCGTAGTCCTCCTTCGGATGCTTTCTGACACTTTTTTATCTTTCCCATATTGTGTTGCCAGTCCTCCTCCGATAAATAATATGTGATGTATTCCAAATAATGAAAAACTAGTGCTAAAACAAACTTGTTTTTCTATGTTACCTGCTTAAGCTTCTCTTAATATCCTGAAAGAACAACTGGAATCTTACAAAATTCACCTGTGCTCTCAAAACAGTTTACCTAGTCACATATTTTTGTACACAAAAAGAAAATCCCCACTGCTCCTTCCTGGATTCACACTGCTTGCATAATTTGAAATACTGCTTTTCTCAAGGAAAAGCAGTCTATGACTGTTCATCCTTTCCTGCCTCAAAGTTAAAAACTTGAATGGCAACTTAAAAGAAGTATCAGGATTTTTATATGCCTTGGACAAGACCTAGTATTTCAGTTAAGAAGAGCTTGTAGATCTAATCATCTCCTTGCACTCTATTTTATTACTTGCCCCAGAGACACTTGAAGCACTGGTTTCTTCTATCTGACAGAATATGCAACATGACATTTTGTGGGACTCACTGTTTTCTCTCATGCTCCCTTAGAGGATTATATTTTCATGCTAAGCATTACTGAACTGGTAACTGCATGGATCTTACCCTTGACTGACCCTGGTTTATATTGCTCTTGGCTCGAAGAGGCAAGAATGAACAACCCCCAGTAAGAAGTCTGACCATCTTCCTCCAGGGGAATTGCAGCTATGGAGAGACCATGTATCATATTTGGAAAATACAAATCTGTAAGGCAGTTTCTCATTGCTGGCATAATATGATGCAAGTCAGATCACTTTCATTAGTACAGATAAGTCAAGTCCCCTCCTTTCATGAAACAGAAGAATAGGATCCGAATAAAGCTACAGGTAAAGGAATGGTAATTTATTTTCAGCCAGTGAGGATCTCAAAACAAAGATTAGATTGAGCAAGCCTGAAAAACTACACAGGAACACTCAACAAGAGGGTTTTGCAGCAATGCCTCCCAGAGCTCCTGTTTCTGGCCAGGACAAGAAATACCACAAGAACAGCCACAGTTTAATCCGAAACTGGATATGCATGCAAGGAATAATGAACGTGGAGGGATAGGGAATGACAAAAACACAGGACTTTTACACGCTCTGTCCAACCTAAAGAAAGGCTTGGGTTTCTTTATAGCTCAAGTTTGGTTGAAACCTTTATGTAATTCAATCGGGAAAGCTGGAGTGGAAATCAACACTTGATCATCCAGGTCTTATATTCTCTTTACCTTGAATACTGTATAATGTTGGTTCCTAAGAGCTGATGAGTGATAGCCTTGAAGGTGAGAGGCAAACAGCACAATGGCAAATCCAGTGAACTGACAGGGTGCAACAGGACATGGCTACAAGACATGTAAAGAGAATTCAGCGGTTGTAGCAGAGCCTGGAAGAAACCAGTGAGGTGGGAGAAAGATGGGAAGGAGGATACGGCAATGGCATTGAGCGGTACCTCATGTGTCAAGTGGCCAATGTACAGAGCAGACATTCCAACTCATTTATTTTCTGCGTTTGATAACACACCTGCATCCCATTCTTGTACACACAAAGACTTGCAGACAGTTTCTTTCCAAAGTGGATGCAATGAATACAAGTAATTTCTGTATTATTAGCATAGAGAGATACCACAGGGACAGCAAAGACCTTTACTTACACATCATCTACTGGTACCAGTTGCATTGACTTTAGCAAAGTTATTCCTGATTTACATCTGGGTAAAAATAAGACCAATGTGCTCAAGGAAATACTCGGCACAGCTGGGACAGTTTAGAGACATGAAATAGATGTTTGTAACACCATGTGATTAAAGAAAAACCCAAACCACAGAGTTTAGATCTGAATCCAAATCCTCCTCAAGCTCGGTGTGTTTCAGATCCAAGATTTTGATTCAGGCCCTTGTCTATATAAATTGTAGCAACTCAAAATTTGCTGTAATTTTAACTAATACATCACACCGAATACATCAGCACCTCACTGGGATTTTAAAGGCTCTGTGGTAACTTTTAAATTAAGTTGTGGAAGATAAACAGTAAGTATTTTTTGGTCTAGAACAAAAAAGAAACATGGAAAATAAACATGTTAATAGGCAAGTGCCAGCTCGATGTTCCACTGAAATTATAAATTCTGTTGTCCATAACTCAGATGTGATCATTAATTTGCTATAACAAATACATGATCATTAGAAGAACTCATTCCAGAGTTAAGCTGTGGGGACACCTGTGACAGAACTAAACAATTTCCAGCATGCAAAAATTGTCATGGTTCCAAACCCAGTTTTTGCTTATAGTTAGAAATCTGCTTCTATGAAGATTATCCATCAACTTCAGCTGTTTCCTTGCTCCAATATTTGTGGAAGACACTGAACTCTTTTATTGTCATTAACATCAGCAATCTTATTTCCTTCCACAGGACAAGTCATTGAATGCTTACACATTAAATAGCAGAACTTACCTATTATGAAAACATTTGAAATGCAAGCAAACTTGACAGAAAGTAATAAACAAGCAAAATACCTTTCTCATTCAGGTGATCTGCTATAACTTCCAGAAAAGTTGGAATCTTTATCCAATAACTTGAAGCTGAAGTTAGAAAAATTCAAAACACAAACTAATAATATTTTTAAAAGCTGAATCTTATTAATTAGACAATTTTACATACTCTTAGTATGAATGAGAAGCCTATCTATGAGTGGCTCATCTAGGAATATGTACATGCTTAATACCTCCCTAATATGTTTTTCTGAATTTTGAAGTGTTCATCTTTTTAAATGTATATACTGAAACTGGTTGTATAAGAAGTAATTAATCCAGTAATGGAATTAAATCATCTTCCCAGTCTTGAAAATTAGTGTCCAAACCAAAATATGTCGACTATGCAGTTAGCTGTGGGAAAAAGGTTTCTTTCCTAGAGTCTAGGCCAGTAATTCCACATTTGAGAAAGTGCTTTCAAATTAAGTTAAAGGTCTACTGACTCCAGCCACAGATGTCTTCTCTCAGGAGTGGTATATGCTGGCAACCAAGTTGACAATTCAGAAATATTGGGAATATGCAAAATAAGCCTTCATTTCCCCTTTCACTCTAAGCTATAACAACCCAGTAATTTAAGTTTTTGAAGTAGTGTAGTCAGATAGCTTCAAATCCTCTTCTTCAGCTGGCAGTACTGAAGAACAAAAATGCAACACTTAAAGTCTGTGCTGAGTGTTTAGTGCTGAGTGCTTACTGTAACTAGTTGCCAGCCTTTTTCTCAATGCAACATTTTCCCAACTAATCAATATTTTATCTTTTTCCAATAAAAGAATATTCTGCCTACTTTCTCACATTCAGTTGCTTTCACCATTTCCATAGATTTTGCTTCAGGTAGAAAAAGGAACGAGTCTGTGGGGTACAACAACAACCTTCAGAGCAGATCCCTAGCCTCATCCCAGCCAGAAAAATAGCAACACTCAGAAGGATATGAACAGATTTTCTCAGGCCCTCCTGCAGGATCTTATGTAACAAAACTATTTACATTAGTTAAAAACTAGTGCTATACCTCTTACTATCATCTGAGCACATAGAGCAAAGAGGGTGAACTGAAATATGGTTTCTTGAGTCTCCACATCAACAGTGACACTATTCATCAAAATAAAACTACAAAAGCTGTAATTGTTTCCAAACATCCATAAATTACCTCTGATGCCTCAGAGAGATCCACACTGCAACAGCTGTCACAGCCAGATGTTTTTGTCTGTTCTGTAGGAGTAAACTCAATGCTTTCAGCAAGAGGGGAAAACTGTCCAGGTGTTTTTTGGTTAAATGGCAAACTTTGATCCATCAGTCTGCTTATGTGTATATCTGCATTCTTATCTATTCAGAACTTGCTTACATGTGAAATCGTAAGTTTGTTGGTAGTTTTGTGGGTTTGGGCATATTTTCTTTTCTTTCTACAGGCTATGTGACCTGCTACAGCCACTTTTTTGAGTACCTAAAAAATTGTGAGCCTGGAAAGATTTAGGGACAGAACTAGTTCAGTTAAAGCATATCTGAGTCAAGATCACATTGCCAAGGATGTGTATGAGAAATTTCCCTTACTACTGGTCATACTGTGATTCTTACATTAAATACAAGCAAAACACACAAAGTCTGATTTATATAAACAAATTATATTCTTTTATTGTCTTAGTATACTGTGGTTCTGTTTCAATAAAGAACGCACTGCTTACTATGAGAGCCAGGAGGGGAGCTACTGTTTCACCCAGAGAGTGCATTCAGTAAGCTAAATTATTAGTATCTTTCTTCAATCAAGTAGCTAGAAAGTAGGAAACAACTTCTCCTTCATTACAAAAGAGAGGGAAAATTCACCTATATTTGATTCACAGCTGCAAGTAACATCTATAGCTTAATTAAAATCTTCCAGTCAATACTGAGAGGAAAAATGTCAATTGTTTCCAAGAAGGCCAGGTGACTATGCTATGCCTTTGTCAGCCCAGCTGTACCTTAAGAGAACACACACAGATAAAATACAGGTTTTGGAAGTAACTGATCTTGATTTTTCTCATCTCTGTCTGCTTGGAATTTTTTATCTACATTTAAGGGTGATAAGCACTCATTATGAAAACCCAAGCATGTCTAAATGATTCTTCACTCTGGCTCAGACAGGAAACTCAACTTCTTTTGTGTGAATTAAGCTACAGAGATGAATTCACACACTAACAGTAACTGGCTGAATGAAAATTTCTGTGGTCTTTTATTGTGGCTCAAAGAACTAGGGAAATGGAGTTCCAGTTATTTCTGTTTCTGATGGGCACAAAGCAAATTTTCCAAAACTGTCAGTGGATCATCTGCAAAAACACAACTGTGAAGTGGAATTGTGTTACCCTGGATGGAGAAGAGTTTTAAATACTGCAGCTGCCTCTTGTACTTTTAAGACCCATCACTATCTAAACATCTTTTTGGCTATTTGTCACTAGAAAAGATAGCTTGTGGATGTGAAAGATTCTAACAAACCTGGAAAATATTTTTCCAAGTAACTGATTCATTTTAGCTTGTCTTTTAATGTTGGTTTTTGGAATCTGTAAGAAGCCATTGTAAACTACATTGGTGTACCCAGCTGGGTCTTTTTCTTGCAAGTTACACAATTCAGATTAGCAGTACCTAAAATGCTGAGGTACAGAAGGTTATTTTCCTCTAAGAAACTGATAAACTTCCCCACCCTGTGCTATTGTCTCAGTGGAAATACACCTACCTACAGGTTACAGATAGAGAGATTTACAGTTTATGTTTTAAACTCATCTGAATCCCTAAAGGGTAATTCATTAACTAGATTGATCAGTAGACTGATGGGACATATAACTGGGACAAACAAAAGTTAAACAAACATCCCTTTTTCAGCACTGGTAACTCAAAGATATTTCCTTATGAGACCAGGACTTGAAAGCTTCCAGGTGAGATCAGTGTTCAAGGGTTTTTGGCCCCTTGTAACAATCAATATAACAATCACTTGTTATATTTCATAGAGAAAAGCACAAGCAACACACAGTGTACCTGCAGAAAGCCAGACCTGAACGCAGTGTGTTATGCATCATTTTCCTACAAGATTTAAACCTAACCTGGACTGTAGATTCAGCTGAGAAAGGCATCCCCATCTATGTTTGGCTGAACTTCTAAGAACTATAGAAAAATCTTCTTTTCCTTTATTTTGTAATTTGTTACTTCTAAGATCCAGGCAGCACCTGGGATGTTTATTCACTGTAAGCCTACACAGGAAAAATGAAAATTTCTTTAACTACACTGCAGCATTTAAGTTGAATGTGTTTTAGTGCAGGTAATAGACTTTGTGGTGGAAATGCTCAGCTTCAGGAACTTTCCTAGCAGACTAAGAAACAATTTACTACTTTATCCTGTGTTTTATCCCTTTTGGATTCTATTAATAGAAAAGCTCCATGGTTACAATCTTAGTTTCTCCAAACTAGTGAACTCAATCCAGTTTACAGGAGTCAGTAAAGTGTTGCTAACTATAGAGCTTTTCTTCTCAAATAGGTAAGACCTTCAACTTTTCAGGAGCCAGTTGGATGTCAATCTCCTCTGTTATTAAGAAAAACCAAAGAGTCTGATGAACTCTTGCAAGGACCCATTTGTAATACAACCTTCGGTAGGGTTTATTTTCCTGATCTTGAAGTGAGCACATACTGGGAAGTGTTATCTGTCTTTTCCCTTCAGGAAAGGTGCATGTTTCATCTGCTGACATCTCATAATGCTATAATTTTTCTCCTATGGTGAAAGTCCCTACTCCATACAGGATCTCCTAGTGTGTTTAACTATTTTAGTTTCATCCTTGTAACTGAACAGTTTGACTACTTGCTGAATAATATGAGCACATCCAGAATCACTGAGAAATGCTGTTTATCATCACTAAACACAGCAGCACCTCACAGAAGACAAAATAAATAGCAGATGTCAGTAATCCATCACTGTGTTCCCATCCACAAATACTACAGGTTAAAATCTTCCAAGCTGCAGCTGTGCAATGATTTCCATTTGAACAAGGATTCACTACTATAACAAAAAAAGAATTTCCTTTTGTTATCTAATGTACATATCCAATAGTTTATCTCCCAACAGTGAAATAAAAAGAGGGCTTGACAGGTGTGTGGGGGCTGGTATCCAGCAGAATTCCCCAGAGTTCCCTTTTGAAATATGCCATGCAAATTCACTGGTGCAAATTCACTGATGCCCCCATACACAACAAAGACTTAGATACACAGTAGTAGCTTCATTTAAGAATACTGGCACTGTGTTCACAGCAATTTTGAGTGAACTCACAGTAACATACACATGGGATATAAAGACTTGAGACGTAACTCTTCTTTTTTCATTGTTTCTCTTATGTGGTTTAGAGAATATATTTTCAACATTCTTCACATTCTCCCTTCCCACCACCCCCAGAAATAGGGGTGACATTTAGTTCTCCCAACCATGAACTTGTGAAATGAATCACACACAGTGCTAGTGCAGGAAAATCCTGTTTCTTGAAAGCAACCACAGAGCTCTGAGCACCAAGGTTAAGTTATGACATGAAAGCTGGCATTAAATCCACCCTAAAGTTCTGTTCATGTAAGAGTTCACTACCACATATAAGATTTTACTGGTGATTGCTCATATTGAGTAACACAACAACCTGCCTAACAAATCCTCTCCTCCAGCACACTGTTCTCCCTAAGGGAGGACTACATGAGCAGCAGAGCTTAATCCTCAGATTATTCAAACCAAAAAGGTTGAAGAATCTCCATTTCCTCTGAACAAATTCTCATTTGTTCCTGCCACACAGCTACAGGTTTCTGCTGCCACTAGGTCAAAACAGCTTGACAGAAGCACTCAGTTTGGAAGTGCCTGGAAAGATAGAATTTTTCTCAATTCTTCTTCCCAATAAATGTATTTCCCCTTCATGTGCCACAAGCAGGATTCCAACAGTTCCCTCCACCAGGTTAAAAAGGATCAACAAATACAGTTTAGCAGAATCCTTGATGCTGCCACTGCCATAGAGGGATACATAAACCACCCCACAAAAGCATTTCTAGGAATTTCATGGCTCACAACCTCACACTTGACAACCTTACCTCAACCAGTCCCAGAGATCTTTGCCCTGACTACATCAGATGTGAACTGGATAGGGCATGGAGGTGACTGCATGGGTTCAGCAAAGGGGGCTTGCCCCTCTGAGATGTCACTACCCAAAGTGCTACTCAGTATTTGTACAGTAATAGCCACAAAAAAATGGGACAGAACCCATGAAAACAGACATTCTCCTCATGGAGATGACTGCTTAATAAAGAGACTGAAAGACATTGGCTGACACCATGAGAAGAGTTTAATTCCCAAATTATTAATCTATATTTTCAAGGCTCCTGCAGAATAAAAACATAATGCTTTTTTGATCCTCAGAACTCCTGCCCTGTTGGTACCTTTTGCTGAGAAATTAAACTATTTCATAAATTATAGTTTGTTAGTGTTGTGCAACACACAACGGCACCTAAAGAAGGCATAAAAAAACCAGAAGGAACAGGAAACACTACTCCTATTCAGATCTGTTGCACACAGGCTGTGTTCAACTCTGGTGAGCAGAGGGAGGGCACCGGCTCCTTTCCCACTAGAAAAGCAAGTATTTTAAAATCATATAGAGTAGAACTTTCATTAGGGATCGTCTCTCCACCAGATTTTGTTTCTAGCACAAACAGTTCAAACCAGAACATAGCAAATATTGCCTTAATTATCTAGGTAGCAAGCATTATGCCCTGTTGTTGGCACCACAAGAAGCTGTCTCCTCAGCAGATCTGAGCTGCCAGCCACAGAGAAGCAATCCATTGAAAGCCCTCCTGAGAAATCCCAGTCTGTTCTATCAGCCGAAGCAGCACCACAAAAAACACCGAGAGCCAATAAATACCCCACAGAGCACTTAGGCTGAAAAGCACTGACAGTCTTGCCCCTTCCCTACACCTCAGTTCCACCAAAAGTTCACTCAGCCCCTTCGCAGCCTAATGTACCAGACGCCCTGACACCATCAGCTATAAAAAGGCCAGGGAAGGAGCTAGCTAAATGGACAACTACAGCAGATCTCCTTGACATAGAACTGGTGCAAATGGAAAGCAGGTTTTATTTCTCCTCTCCCCATAAAATACATATCATCCATTTGATGCGCTACCCATAAGTTTGTATCAGTGAAAAAGTCTATTTCTAACTACATTATGTTAAAAAAGCAAGGCTATTGCAATGATGTGACAAAATCTCCACTACTTAAGGAAAATCTCAGTGAGGAACTAGATGGATCATTCAAGGTTAATACATTTATTGTGAAGGCAGATAGGACTTAACCGATAAAATTTTTACCCTACATAAACTCTTCATAAGTAGTTCCTGTAGAAAACTTTAATCATTTCATGAGCTACTGTCTATCCTGAAAACATCCAAAGAGGTCAGACAAGCCTAATATAGCAAAAACAATCAGTTAGCAATGAAAATTTCCAGGACAACTGTAAGACTCAAAAATTCTTCCTATTATTTTACTTACTCAGGTTGATCAAAAATATTAACTATTAATAGAAAATCAGCTCCAAATCCTGTAAATGAGCTTGATTTTAGTATTCAACCTTATGACAGTAACATAAATTACTTTTCAAGTGCTTTCAGTGTAAACATTTCTCCTGAAGTCTGGGGAAAAATCTTGATATGGTAAAGCAAGAATGTGAAAACAAGAATATTTCTCTTGCAGCAAAAAATGAGAAATGGATACTTTTTTCCTTTTTTTCTTTCTTCAGGGAGGAGAAAATGTCAGTTTTCTTGTTGTCTCAGGAAAGCTGATGCTGGCAAGCACCTTTCATTTCATTACTGCAAACACAAGGCATGAAATTTGATCTTTCATCAACATGAGATCAGTTCTTGTGGTCCAGAACTATTTCTGACCAGACCTTGCAATATAATAGAAACTGATTTCACTAGGGCACTTCTGGTGTGAATATTTGCAGGCAAGCCACAGGTCCGTTAGCTACCTGCAACTTGCTTACTCAGTTTAGTCCTCTGAAATTTGAAAACAGTGAAAGATGTATGTGACAATTACAACCACGGTAATCTCTGGCATCCCTGAACTGCCTGTTGAGGAACTGTACTGCCACATTAGTCTTGATGTAGGTGGGTATGTTTATTCCCTGTTGCACAACTCTGAAAGCCACAGCAGCATGGGCACTGTGCCATGGTAACACAGCTACACTGACCTATGTGGTCTCCTACTACCAGGAGTGTTTGTTCAACACTTGGCTGCAGTGGGAAAACAGTTATAAAGCACCTGTCCTTCCTGTGCCTCCTTCACTTGGGCACACAGGTGTGCACACAGACACAGACACATCCCTCTACAACTTCTGTCTCTGGCAGCCTACCCATGCCTCCACAAGATTTACTTGCGCTTCTTGGTTTACAGGGTGTAGAAAGCAGGGAAAGCAATGTGGAAAGTGTTACTCGTTTCCTGTAATAGCTTGCTACTCACACCTGAGGAGATTGTGGATGGGGAAACTTTACCTACAGGCTGCTGTCCTGTCAGATATATGGACACAAGCTGGCAACGGTCTGGTTACTGCTGTCTTGCAAAACAACAGTCAATATGATGTGGGAACCTACAAAACCTAACATTCCTTAGGCACACTGGGTGATTAACTGTAAGACTGCAGCATACACATTGCTTCCACAGTCTGTCTGAAGCAGCCCACTACACAAAGGGTTGTATTTTTCCACAGTTTTCTGCAGATTCTCTGTTCAGTCTTTTCATGACTTAGGGGATGATGAGACCCTTCGGTTTTGTACTGTGCTAGCTTCTTTTAATTCTCCTTCTCCAAGGGAAAAGTCTTCACTCACAAATAGCAAAGCAACTTCAGCACAGCATATGTGATCAAATCAGAAGTCAATTGTCTCTACTGCCTATTTCACAGCAATTAAAGCTATAAAATCTGTATTATAGAAAGGACAATGTCAGCATCAGCAAGAATGCAGAAGTGGTTTACTGGGGTACTTATGCAGACACCAACCAAACCAGTTTTGTCTCATGAAACTAGAAACAACAGCTTGGCCCATGCTTGCCTTAAGTTGGATTGTGTCACCTTGCCCAGATCAAAAACCTGGCTGCTAGAATTTTTCATCAGAAGAATTATTTTACAGACTACAGAGATTTTTGATCTCCATGTATGCATCCTGAGATGATGGCCTTCATAAAGGTTTGGCTGTCTGAGCTCAGGATTAATGGAGAGACAGCACAGCCCACTGGCAGCCCCTCTCCCCTGGTGTCCCTGCAGAGGGGCTCCCATGCTGTGCTGGAGAGGCAATAACCCAGCTGAGGTTTGTCCCCACCCACAGGACCTACTTTCCAGCTAAAACCTTGCTGCTTGGCCTCTGCCTAATCCACTGCCCCTGCCACATTCCATCTTCACCACTGGCTCTACTCATCCATGCCCATATTCCAAACTATAAGTGACCTTCCACTTAAAGAGCAGCCCATACCCAGGGAGGCATCAGATGCCAGGGGCTGGGGCTGCCCCAGGCCCCCACAGCTACCTGCTCCTGATGGGGGGGTGGGACAGGCTCTGTCTGCCCACAGGGAGCCCCCACTGTTCCCACTCCCTGGTCCTCACAGCACCTGACACTCCAAAGCAAACTTCTTGCCTCTTACATTACATTTTTTACCATATTAAGAGGCAGTTGTAGTGGTTCAAGTAAAAAGGAATTAGTCCCCTGAGACAGATGTGTAATGATTTTCTTTGGACCGAGGAAGGGAAATTCATTTTTAATTGAATAATATGAGAAAAAAGCCTTACATGTGCTAATTTGTTGGACTCAAATGTGTTTAGACTGGGTTGTTGGGATGTTTTGACATCGGGTAATTAGGGTAATTGGAGAAAACAGCTGGACTATTTTGATAAAATAGTCAATAAAATTTTGATATGGGTAAGGTCACTCTGACACTAAGATCATGAAAGTGATATAAATGTAAAGGAACTTGCACAATGAAACAAAGCAATTTTCTATATAACACCAAATATACCTTTAAAATACATTAATTAAATAGCTTGGGATTTTTCAAAAATGGATCTTTGGAGACATCTCCCAAATCACATCTTTATACTTCTACAGATGATCATATCTACCATGCAAAGAAGGGTTTGAGTATGAAACAGAAAAAAAACCCTGTGATAATAAAATAAACAGTTTTACTTTATAAGTGTTTGGCTTTGGTAATAGTTACGTAAGGACTCTTTTTCCCTGTTTCTGCAGGGATAAATCCGCAGCTGTCTGTGAACATTTTGATATGCCTGGTCAGAAACAAATTTAGCAAAAGTAACAATCAACAGCTTGACCTGTCTTATCTCAGTCTCTTGTTAATAATAATTTAAAATACGAATGTCAATTTGTCCCATACTTCAGCTGTACCTACAAGATTGCCCTGCATGACATGACAAGTAACCAGTATTTATTATGCCTACAAGTGTTTCAAGAACAGAGCCTGATTTTATAAGATATTTCAAGGCTGGAAAATACTCTACAAAATCTGCAAAATCTTTGGACATTTTAGCTACTCTGTATTAAAGATACGGTTTTTCTGAACAGAGGGCTTGATAAGCTGATTTTTAAATGAGCCACATTTATGATACACATCAAATCTTTCATCAGAAATAGATATTCACATATTAAAAATGATAGAGGAAATTCTCAAGAAATTTGCAAAAAAAGACAACAGTGAATATTTCTATGTTGTCTTCAATATTAAAAAAGATGGTGTGATTGCTAACAAGAAACTAAGTCAGGGAAGCTACAGAATTTGCTGATTTTGCAGAATACCTTTCAGATTAGAAAAGATTCAGAGAAGCAGAATCAGTTCATGAAACTTTTAAAACTGTATTAATTCCTGTTTAGCAGATATCCTGTTACTGATACAGAACTGTAATTACAGCAGACTGTAGTTTCATCCATGTTACACTGCACATTAAATACTGCAGCTGCTTCAAATTCCTTCCAATTAAAATCCTTCTAATTAAAAATTGCTAGATTTCCCACATTTTTGTTTTCTGTCAGCTCTCTTTGGAAACCAATTTGCAGTAATGCAAATCTCTTTTCCATTACTATGCATCTCTGAATACAATAAGAGTGCTTATCCATCTCCTTAAGAACATCAGCATTTTAAACACAGAATTTCAATAAAATCCACCAATTTTACAGAAATCTTTCAAACAGAAGAGCTGTTTGTTAAGAAGTCTTTTCTCTAAAAATGCAACATTTCATAGGCAAATTGCCTTTTAAAAAACTTATTTTAAAAAGCCCAAATTTCTTGTTCTTTCTCTCTTTATGCTAACATAGTTCTTAGTCACTTGTATTTTTGATTACATAATTCTTACAGTGAGAGAAAACAATCAGCCATTCATCTAATCAGATTAGCTAGGAAAGATTTTACATGCTTTGTTATTGGCAACAAATTTTTTAAGTCTCAGATAATGAAAAACCATCTATCCACAAATGAAGAAAATTAGTTAAAAGCAAACCAAAAGACCAAAAAAATGAGTCAGTACATGCATGTACACGACTGGGGCAAGAGGAAAGCACTTTCCCTGGGCTGCCTGGAGCTAGATGGCTATCTTGTATATGGTATTGACACATTCTTCTTCTTTGTGCTTTTCTTTTTCGATCCTTCAAAAATATATGTACCTGTCTTTGGATATCTGTGACTCCTCTCTCTCTATTTTTCAGCCCATGCTCTAGCTGATACAATTTTCAGCCTTTCACAAACGGTCTTTGAGTAGATGAGGAAGCCATCCTTTTCACCAACTCAAGTTTCCACTGGCTCCTGAAGAACTGCAGAGGTGATGGCAAATAAACAGCAACAATTGGGCAACTGCAACTGTGTTTCACATGTGAGGTTGTTCTTGTACTCAGCCGTCAATCAGAAACACAGTAGTGACCTGCCAGTCACCTAAGAATAAAGCAGAAATACTTGCCAAAAATTTTTTGAACTTGCTCGTCTCCTGTGGTTCTGAGGGACATTACAGGCACAATGTCACCAATCTGGCCTTTACCAGAACATCAGGATTACCTACCAATCCCTATTTTCTAAGAGGAAAGGGTCCCCAGACAAGTTTCCAAACAACCTACTACATAGAGTGGGACTGCACCTCACTAAACAGATCAGCCACTCTCCACAGGATAAGGGAAGTGCCTATAATGAAGCTGAGTGCGGCTGATAAATTATCCCTAGGGTAACAGAATACTGAGCATGTATTTTATTAGGTGATGAGCAGAAGAAGGGTAACATCTGGATTCACAGTCCATCAGGCTAAATCTGACAAGTGTTCAAGTTCAGTTTATTTGAACAACACCATAACAGTTAAATGGATTCCCATGGCACAGATCCCAATTCAACATGGAAAATGAAATAGCAATAGTGCAATGGTGTCCACCTTTGACATGAAAAATGCACAGAAGGTCTATCTGAGAGACAGCAGATAGTCAACAGATACTTAAGATAGTAAAACAGCAAGCAGCAGAAATCTCTGGGCTAGAAAAAGCTTAAAAACTTGATCAATGTACTAGCACAACAAAGCAAGTGACCTGAACACTGAAAGACCAGCCCTTCTTTTCACAGCATCATTCACAGCTTCGGGTTAATGGACACAAGGGAGTCCTGGCCACATTAACTGAAATAACAGCACCGACTTGTTTCACACAGTGGGTAAGACAGAGGCTGCCTGTTGGAAACACAAACTCCCTCATTCCATGTCTTCATAGGCAATCTGCAGGAGTTCTAACATAATGTGCAAGCACTTCTGGACAACATGGGACATTGTCAACTAAGGAAGCAGCAGGTAAGCAGCAGGAACCTCACCTGACATACTGTGATCAAGCTCAGGCAGGATTCCAGGCCATGGGGGACAGCACAACTGATTGAGAGGCATGAGCTTGGAAAAAAAGTGCATTGTGAAACCAATGCACACTGAATGGGCTTGCCCAGATAATGCAGTCATAATGAATAACAGGTATTTTAGCACTCCCAGCTTCATGAGTTTTTCTTAATGATTGTACTGATGAACCATACATGTACGCAACCTTAGGTCTAATTTAATAGAGCTGTATGCACAGACAGTCAATGTCACTGAGGTAATATGAATCATTTGGAGATTGCCTTACAGGTTGCTTGCAAGAAAATAATTTTACAAAAATGTGTGCATGTTATTTATAGCCCATTTTATTTATAACCCATTTTATTTTGAAACAAACATACTGCTTTTGAGGGGAAAAAAAAGAAACATAAAAAATGCGGAGACTCAAGCTTCTTTCTTCACACATTTTTGGCATGAGCACAGCTCCCCATTCTGTTGACTTTAATGGCTGTTTCTTCCAGATTCTCCTCACTTCTATTTCAATTGAGCCAGTGCTTCCACCATGCTCAGGTATCTATCAGCCAATCCTTATCTCCCTGAAAAGTTTCTGGAGCCTTCATTGAGCATGTTGTTTAAGAATGGTCTTGGAAGTGATTGTGCCTACCAAGACCAAAACTATCATATTCACAGGAAAAAAAAAAGGTAGTCTTATAGTAACAGTTTTGGTGGATATGGGATTTACCAAATTCATAGTAAGAGAGTGAGCTTTATTTGCCCTGAAAAGGGAATGACAGGATTTTAACAAGTTTAATTTCATGAATCAGTGACTATTTCAGTGGACCTATAGGTTCTGTAGTCACATGCATTTGTCAACAACATGTAAGGACAAATATGACAACAGGGTTGATTGAAGAAAGTAAACGCCATCCGATTGCAATAAACAGCAGGGAGAGATGATTTTATACTTTATATGCCCAGCATATGCCCAGTGGTATCCTTTTGATCAAATTCTACCAATATGTACAAAAAGCTGCCAACGTGTTTCTGTTATGAACAGCACCACCACGCAGATACACACAGACTAAAAGATTTCATCACACCTCCCAGGCTTCATATCCAAACATTCACAATGACAGTATCAGTTTCAGGCACTTCAATTATCTCCAATCTCCTCTGCACACTCCTGCCCTATGGCTTAGACCCATAGTTTCCCTTGTTCCAGATTCAAGAGAGGAGACAAATGTCCAATTCTATCTTGCTCAAACTCCCACTGGACTCAGCAGGATGTTATGGAGAAGGCTGGACACACCCATTATAAATACTGTGGAATATTAGATTGCTATTATGCGATCCCTCCTCTGGGACCCATGTACAGCTGAACCTGCAGCTCCTGTATCCACAACACACAGGCCACAGTCAGAGATCCACTTCAGCTGAATGCCTGTTTCAGGCATTTCTGCTCTCCAAGTTAACACAGGGATGTACAGAGGCTAACTGATATTCCAAAGAGCCAGGACAGAAGATGCAGTTGTGACACCCCTCTTTAATAGGAAGGACTACTGAAGCATGGTGAGGCAGAATAATTTCTGATCTTTTAGAAGAGTGTACTGGCAGGGCAAACCATCTCACTTCCCCTCACTCATGCTACTTCACCATTTGAACAGCCTTGCAGACACCTGGCACACATCACACAACTTTTTAATCAATACAGGACATGGAATGTGTGTATATGACATATGCAGCCCTCAGGCTATTTCACAGTCACAACAAATGAAAGGAAATTAGGTAATCAGCTCCAATTATACTTTGGCAACAGCTTCTAAATCTTAGTCCACTGTACAGTTTTCTAGCAAAAACAGAAGCAGTAAAAAATAATCAAAAAGTTTAAAAATATGTCAACCTTTATTCAAACAAGAAGCATCAGGTATGAGAAAGAGAAAGTATATTGTCCAGGCACACATGCACACCTGCTTTGCTGCTGTTGACAGCAGATAGCGGCAGGGCTCTTCCTGAGAGACATCCTGCATACCACAAAAGAGCTGGAGAGTATGAACTGTGACCCCCTTCAGCTTTGATAGACTTGTCTTTTTTTTTTTTTTTTTTAACTTTCCCATCCATCATGCACACTCTTTCTAATGTTTGTCTCAATTTTACAAAGATCCCTGGAGGGAATTTCATTGCATCTCTGACACTGCTTTAATTGCTGTCAGCTGGAAATAGTGAGTTTTCACGTGTGATTAGTCCTATTTGTAACCTCCTAATGTCATTGGAGATGTCTGGTTGCTTCTTACTTCTATTAAATGAGTGAGATTTCCTGACAAGGAAAATTCCTGACAAGTAAAATGAATCTCACTTGGGAGTTTTCTCACCCTCGGGTGTGTTGAGAAGACTCAGGATAGCAGTTTTAAAGAAATAATTTACTTTTGTAACAAGGAAAGATACTGTGCGACCTTTTGATTTCTCCTGTCATAATAAGCAATGCAGGCAGTAAAAGCTCTATTCTGTCATTATTTAGAATGATAATCATGAGAGCTACTAAAATAAAATCAAATATCACCTGAGACAGCTCCTGAAGTGACCTGATCTGAGATTTGAAGGGAGATGGTATTCTTTTTGTTCTTTTCAGTCTTTAGATTACACAAATTCATCAACTAACAAACACAGCTGCTCTGTAGCGCTTCCAACACAGTCAAAACCTAACAACTTAAAAATCTTGTCAAATGGAAACTAACACTAGACCCCTATGCATCATTCTCTTAGACCAAAACACACAAACAAAAAATAGCAGATAAAAGCAGTGAGATTACATAAACTTCAGGGGAAAAATATCTGACATTCTGGTTATTAACCCCAAGGGAACTTTAAGCTTTTATGGGGTTTTTCCAATCACTGCTTAGAAACAAAAGAAAGAAAAGGTTTTCATGGGAATGTATACAGTGTACCTCTGCATATACATGTATGACTGATATGGATCATCTTAAGGTAGAAAATGGCAATCTTGGAAATTTATTGCAGCTGATGGATACAACATGCCACAGAAAGCCTATAGGAAGAAGTTCTGTGCTTCTTGGTAATGTGTGACATCCCTCTGAGCTTGTCAAGAAAGCCTTTGGACCAGGTTTCCCAGAGGGTTCTTGGTGCTGCTGCTATAGAAAGACAGAGTATACTCAGAAGCAGTGAATACAGCAGCAAGAACAGCTCTCAGCTCTTTGGTCTGCACTCACAGGACAGAAGCATCTTTCATCCAAACCCATCTCCTCTTCTCCTTTGAAAGGTAGGGAAGGGCAGTGGGTAGAGAAGCTTCCAGCTCCATCTGACCTATGTGCAAAAATAGGAAGAGGCAGCCAAACATTAACGTCATTCTTTGTAGGAAAGACCAGGCTGCATTGATTCAGGGCTTTTTTTCTTTAAGGGAGAAAGAGTTTTGCTCCATGAAAGGAACCACATACCACAGCCTGAGAACCCCAGCTTTAGGGCAATGATAAGGTTGACACACTAAGCTCTCACTAGTCAGGAAATACCAAGCAGATGACACTCGGCCCTCTGCACTGTGCAGAACACTTTGGCCAACAGCATGACAAGACCAGAGAATAGACAATTTTGCTGATTGCTTCCTGTAATGTTGAATTGTTTGCTCCAATTCTTTACAAAGGCAGAGTAGGATCAAACATAGGTATTTGTGTGTGCGTGTGTGTGTGTGTACACATAGTTAAAAGAAAGTCTATACAAAATAACCAGCTTGAATACTTTGCAAAGGGTGTAAAGAACCAGACTTTGGCCACAACTGCCTGATGAACTCTACTATTTGTATATTCTCCGTTATTTGTGTTTGTGTATTTGTGTTTTTTATCTCACCTGCAAGAAGGTGTCATTCAAGATTTATTTATTACTGAACTTGAAAACTGTGGAGGACCAAGAAAGCCAACCAGGCATGAGCCTCTTTTGCCCAAAACATTGTACAAACACAAATAGCTTATAGTCTGTACATAGAAAAGGCATGTAAACACTGAAGATGAACTAAAGGAAGATCAACTGGATGGGGAAGGAGAATATAAGAAAAATCTACAGCGGCCAGAGAGAGCCCAGCCACAACTACGAGTCCCAAAGGATGCCAGTTTCCAGGTCCTCTGGGCTCACTCCTAGCAGCAGTGTTGCAGCTAGCTCTTTTCTTTGCTTTCACCTCAATACTACACATTTTGTGAACCTGTGGTTATCTCACCAGTCACTCTACCAAACCAGCATTGCTGTGTCTACTGAGCTTTAGTGAGTCTGTCACTAGCCACAAAGATGAAAAAATTAATCTCTGTGAGCCATTTAGTCTTGGTGTCAGATCTGGCTTTGTCACCTAGTAGGAAATACCCTGACTCTCTCATTGCCGTAGACCTCTCCTGTTCTTGCAGCTAATGAACATAAACACTGACACTTCACAAGAGAAGTACTTGATATGCATTTTGCAGTGGAGAAAATTGCTACACTAGTTACAGGCAAGTAGATATCTGAGCTCTGATTTTGCCATTTTCCCTTCAGACTGAAATCAATTATCCATGCATGAATATTGCCTTGTAATTTCATTGCAAATTAATGGAAATCCATTATCAAGCAATGACAGAGCTTTTGCTCTGGGAGTCATTCAGCACCTGGAAAAGGGAAGCTTAAACAGAAGAGCAATTTACTAAATGAACACTTCTTTCAAAAAAAAACCTTTCCTGTTCTCTCAGAAATGTAATTTATGGAACCTTTCAAGGAGAAAACATGATGGGAAGATAAAACTTCCTGTTTAAAGTTCAGAATTGCAACTAAATCCACTTAGGCTGAAATCTATCAAAAATTTGGCATGCTTGGAAACTGCCGTCCCAGGAGGAGATGGTCTGAAATACAATCCCATTAAATACGGTGTAAAAAATAAGTTGTCCACTTTGTTTTGTCTTGCTCACCAGAATTTATGTAATAAATGCTGCAGAAAGAAAAAGCATGGATACATGCAATTAAATTAATATGCCCTATGCTTTCTGCAGACTGAGCCCCTCCTCATGTCTCACAGCCAAGAGCATCTCATATGTTAGGCCATATACTCCCTCTTGTCCTCACCAGCCTGCTCTGAGCTCTCATGAATGGTAATTCATGTTAATTAATGTCAAGTCATGCCATGTCATTAAAGACACCTTCTTTTTGCAGAACTCCTTTCTACCTTTCACTAGTTTGTGTCAAGACTTTTTTCCATTTGAGATTTTTCCCATTTGAGTTCCGACTTGATGTGCAACTGAGTGGCAAGTACTGAAAAATCAAGGTCCCCAGCTGCTCCCCTCCTCCCCTCCGGACTAAAGCCACTGGGGAGGGAAACAAGGGCTTCCCCTCCTTTCAGCCCATGCCAGAGCAGACGGGGCAGACCGCGCTGCTCTTGCTCTCCCTCCCGTGGTGGATCCCTGCAGTGCCACGGAAGAAGAAAGGTGACCTCCCTGCCCCTGAGGACGCTGCGCAAGCGGTGCCACCGCTCTGTATTTGCAACGGAATGGACAGGGAGAGAAAGGGAGAAATACCTATATAGACCCTCCCATCTCTGCTTTTTATTTTGCGTCACTTAAATCTTTGATGGCTCTCTTCCAAAAATAAGCCATCCAACACACCAGAGATAATTCACTGAACAAATAAACCTATGGTTAACTCAAAGCCTGATTTAGTTTCTAAGCTGACAATCTTTTTTCATTTCTGCACCCTCTTGTGGGGACAAAGGTATCTTTACAATATGTGCTACCCTTGAGTCCATCGTAGCATACTTATTTCAGGACTAGGTTTCTATTACTTTATTTCATTTCTTTGATAGAAACTTTTACTTTAAAAAGTGACATTTGCCACAGTGATTTTTCACTCTAGAAGACCAATCAGTCCATGTGACAACTGCTCCCTGGGCTTGAGCAATGTTATACAGTACTACAGGTAAAAAAAGATGATGCACAGTGACCACACCATTAAGAAATACAACTTTACAGAGCCTGGGTCAGTTTCACTGACCAGGCTGCACTAAGTGGCATCGATGTGGAGGCTACAGTGAATGAGAACTGATTAAAACACTGTGATTAAATGCAATAAATAATTATTCACCTGGACAGACAAGGACAAATAAATTAACTGAGACAACTCAACCAGAGACCATTGGTAAGATGTGTTCAACATGTCCTCCTTCTTCTAACAGAAAATCTCCTTTTAATTTTAAGACCATTAGGTTCACCTCACAGTCCCAAAGAGAAACACAGTGTGTTTGGATGACATAGAAAATCAGGATGAAGACAAGTGCACTGAAACCAGCCAGGCACACACGTATCACCCTCATTGAGAAGAGATTCTCACATTTCAGTATCACCATCTTTCTGACATGCTGTCAATGCCATATTTCTACCTTGTATTCTCAGAACAGTGGCCCCAAACCCTAGATTCTACCATTTGCAGAAGGATGCCACTGTGAAGAGCAGCATCTAGCAAAGAAAAACATTTGGGAAGCAATTCTCTACATGGCATGGTCCTCAGCTCACACACTTTGTATTCTGTGATGCTTCCAGACACATGGTCTGATTTAACAGCATTTCTGTACAAGTAGAGATATTGCAGTTAAAATGGTTTGCATGTCTACTAAAGATGTCACCCACTCTTCTCCCCATCCTTCAAAGTAGTAATGAGACTCAACGGCAGATTTTATTCAAACTAAACTCAACCATTCCTCCACCTTACTCCAGATAAGAGCAAGAAAAAATAATGGAACTGAGGCATTGCCTTCTTACCCTGACATCCAGGGGTCAGCTGCAATCTGCAGATTTTCTCTGTACTGCAGCTTGCTACATGGATCATAGTGAGTCCATCCTGAATACCAAGAAAATTATTCTTTAGCTACTACTTGCATTTCAAAAAAATGTACTGATCTCTCCTGAGCTTTTATATCATTCACTCACTGATAGTAACTCGTTTTAATTCTGAAAAAAAGGTCAGAATATTAGTAATTGCATGATAAAGGTAACCCAAGTAAAAAGACTGTGAGCACTTCATGGCAGCAATTTTATTCTAAAAATCTGAAAAATACAGCATGAAGCCATGACTTAAAGAGCATTCCAAAGAAAAGGAATTTTTCCTTATTTGCATGTAAGTACTCTTTAGGTACTCTAGGACAGATCCAAAGAGATAGCACATGTATGACAGCTAATTTGTACACAGTTTAAAAATGAACACCTAAAAGACAAGAAAGTATATTATTACCTCCTCAAAACAAATTTAAGGCAACACAAAAGAAAAAAATTATCTTTACTCAGTGACTCAGAAGATGACACAACAAGCAGCCTAAAGTAAATGAAGGGAAAGAAGTTAGGGTTTGGATAGGTATGATATAAACATTCTCAAGCAAGTTTTCTAGCAACTCACTTAGCAAGCCAGGGAGAGAGCTGGAAAGGATCGCCTTCAGGAAATGTTTTCTCATTCTATCCCAACCAGAATTCTAGGTTGCATTCCCTATTAGCCGGGATTTTCAACAGCTGATGAAACACTTAGTGGTCATTTTTAAAAGGTAACAAATTAAAGAGAGGAAAAAAATTCACTCCCATTAGTAAGGGCAGTTACTAACTCATCAAAGCGATTTCTTCTTCAAGAACCAGCTGAAACTTCCATTCGGGAGACTGACTTCACGAGTTCTGTGGTAAGATGTGACACTGCATTAGCTTTACTGTTTGAGGACCACTGATAATTTGGTAAAGTCATATTAAGCAACCTTCTGATACTAAGTGTTATCACACCAATCTAAAAACTAGTCCATATTCTTCTAGGTAGCTTTCACTTCCCCATAACCAAAGTTTGTATCCTTGAATTTCATGCACACCACTGCACTACAGCAATGGCTGTAATTCAGACCAATTCCCCATGTACATGGGGCAGCATGTACATTTCCCTATGTACATAGGCAAAGACTGAAAAACTGCAGGAAAAAATACAGGTATTTATGCTATACCTTCTCCTCCATGCTTAGTTTATTTGCTTATGGGCAATATCATGTTATATCTCACTATCCCTCCTTTTCTTTTGGCATAAATCATTTTGTGTGAGATTAGCTTATTCCAAACTTTCTCTGAAGTATTTTCTCTTTCGCGATTCGCCTCCACTGTTGCACTGTTGCACTGCCACTGCAGATAATATTAAGACAATGATTAGCAATTAATAACCAGAAGTGGATAAAGAAATGTCAACAGAAGCATATCCTGTGAAAATACACAGGGCCGTTGAGACCAAATGACTGGCATCACCAGAATTTTGCTGTAGAATGACAGTAGAGGGGCAGAGGACACAGTATTCATGAAGTCAAAAGCTATCTTGACTATATTAATTTGGAAGAAACGATTACAAACTTTAATTGTGAAATGGCCTTCATCATGAATCTATAACGCTAACTCTTTAAAAATCTACCTCACAGCACAATACCAAATAAACCAGAATATTAAGATGCATTTGGGTTTTGATTCAAAAGAAAACGCAAAATTTTTGGAAATCCCTGACTCCTTTGCAAGATGTAACCTCCTTTCACTCTGCAGATTGCCCAAGAATGTTTGAATTTGTTCAGATAAAAAATGTCACTCCTGAACCAAACTCGGACCTTCATTGCTGTTCAAAAATAGGTCTTTGATTCCAACTATTTCTTACTCGGTTTTTAATTTTCAGGCACCTCTGCACTTCCTGGTCTCAGGCCTGACAGGAAATGAAGTACCAAAATACCATGAAAATGGCTGCGCCTGTGGTAAGGCTGGTCTGGCTGAAGAAACGGAAATATGAGCAAAGTCCCGAGTAAGCCAGATCTTGAAAAGATCTGTAGCCTGTTTCCAGACCAACAGAGTTCAGATAGGTTTTGGATAGCAGCTAAACCTTTGGAGGCTTTTCAAAATGAACTAAACCTTGAAGTTTGCCCACTGTCAAGAAATACAGCTGTTCCTCGAGGTATTCAGTAGGCAACATGGGGCCAATGACAGCACCAAAAGTGGCCATATGCAAATATGCATGATCTACTTCTTTTTGTTTGCTCTGTCCTGCTCTTCCCTCCCCACTCACATTCATTTCTAGTCTTCAATTCTAGTTTTAAAAATCTTATGGGCATGCAGTCAACTGGCTATCTTCATTAATGTCTTACAAATTATAAGGTGCAATTTATGTTGGCTGCATGCACAAAAATTACTTCTGACCCCCAGTGAAAAGTTTGCTGACACTTTCAGTATCAACTCCTACAGGTTTTGGTGTTGTTTCTTTAATAAGAAGTGTCTTGAGAGTTTATTGCAAGGAAGCATTGTTGAAAGTGTTTAATTTAAGAGCTGATGTACCCTTAGTTGTACCAATGCCCATTTGCAGTAACAATGTTGTTAGGATCTGGAGCCACTTATAGTTTTATTTATGGTCTCGATTTTTCAGTCACAATTAGAGTAACTTTTCCAAATGTTTTGGTTTGCAGGCGCCATCCAAATGGGTCCTTAACTTGGAAAGCTTTGATTTTGTTTAGCTTCCCTTTACTGAACTACCTTAGTGGTCCATCTTATAGTGGTCAGTGTTACGGGAACTATCCAGCGCATTAAATGCTATTGAATACTCACAAAGCATGTGCCAAGGGAATAAAAATAAAACAATTGTTCCCTGAAATACTCAGCTGCTGATGAAAGAAACTATTACCAGCCAGAGGTGTTCATTTCAAGAAGTAATTTCAAGAAAACTTTCTTCCTTTGTAAAATCTATCAATTGTATTGAGAAAAGCACATGGTTCAGCAAGGCTTTGAAAGAATAAATAGTTTGTGGTATGTTGCAAGTCATCAAGATTTTAAAATAAGAAACACTTGTATCCTATTGTTTGTAGAAGTACATCCACACACACAACAGTCCAACTGAGAGAAAAGCAAAGTTGATGGTTTCAAAAATGCAGTATAAACAATGACAAAGTGTGTTGGTAAGTGCAGTGATCATAAACTTACTCATTCAAGGAACAAAATAAGCTTTCTTCAAAGCACTGTGTTTCAAAACAAAAGTACCTATATCCTCAAGATAGGCCTAATTTCCCCAATACAAGAAGTCAACAAGGCTCAGATCTCCTCAGTTTCATACATCCCGAAAGAATGGGTAAATCTCACAGAGTAGAATCAAAGCAAAGCATTGCAAAAACATTCCAACAGTGTGCTACAAAAATTGCAGAGTGCTACCTGATTTTCTATAAACAAGGTAAAAGGACAAGGCTACTTAAGATATTTTGTGGAATGTAAGAATGTTTTACATTAGTATTTGACACAAGGGGAGAAAAAAACCAGGAGTAGCCAAACTGGCTACAGTCCCTCCAGATCTCATGGGCTCTTATGAGACAGCTCTCAGCCTACTTTTCCATGACGAAAGCCATTGTTCTGTTGCCAATATTTGTTCATTTGAAATAACAACAAATACAATACTAAAGAACATTATTCTCCTGCACGCGTCCCTGAGGCTCAGTTAGCAATTAATAATTGGAATATTACATTTCCCCTCACTTTATCTATTATTGCAATACGGTCCTACTCAGGAGACCAGAGTCCAGGAGCAACCTTAGCAAAGAGTAATTTTGGTGACAAGAAGCCAAGACTGGTACAAACTCAAAGTAACTTTGGACTATCTCTAACCCAATGAACACATAGAAACTCGGAAACTCTTAGACCCTGGTGCACATCATGGCTTCCCAATAAAATTCATGTATGTGTCAGCCCATCTCTCGTGTTCCTTCTCTATCCTGGCACAGTCAGTCAGGTAAGTTCTGTCTCGGTCCACAGTTTGGGCAGAGAGGAACAGATTACAACAATCACACTCACTTTAGATATAGCCATGAGGTCCAGGGGATCAGACTCTAGACAGACTGGAGCATTTCAACCACCTTTCTAATGCATCTGCCTGTCAGAAATCATCCTAATAGCTGTTATGTAATAGGAAGCCATATGCCCATCACTCCTTGCAAACCTGCAGTCATGTAAGACTGTTAGACAGTCAGAAATCTCTTGGAGATATTATTTGTGTGAAAACTCTGTGATTTATTCCTATTGGACTATTGCAAAGCTTCCAACATCTGAAAATCACATATTCACCTAGACTACAGACATGGGTGGTTCTTGTGGGTATTTCTGCCCAAGTGAAATGCAAAAATATTATTCCTAATTAAATGGGGAAACAGGTCAGTAAACTACTGAAAGTCTTTTCTGACAGTAGTACTTGATCTGTACCTTGAGCTAGTGAGAACATAAAGTTAAGACAGCCCAGAAACAGCCCATTTGTTTATACAGATGAAAATCTTAAAGACAGATGTTGATATCCTCCCTCCCTGCCATGCCATCACCCAGTTTGTTGTTTAGAGCCCAGGCAAGGAAAAAACCTCTGATCCATGTGTTACTTTTTGGAAAATGGTAGAGTGGCTTTTCCTAGAGGGAATTATAATTTTATTATCTTATCTCAAGGTTCATCTTATGTCAGATTTATGACTACAGTAGACTGTTCCCCTGATAATGGCACCACCTGGCAAGATGAGTATACCTCTGACAGTACTGTAATCAGGGATGTGCATTCCCTCTCCATGATCATCCCATAGTTTTCATAAAACTCAGAATCACAGTGAGACACACCCTGCTCACATAACCTCTGGTTTTTTATGAAAATTTCAGCCTTTATCTGTTATTCTTCAAGCCACAAATAAAAATTAAATCCACATACAATGTGTAGAAAAGAATGGCCATTCTCAGTCGCCACACAGTGGCACAGCAGGTGAAAAAAAGCCCTAGATTTTCTTGGTCTTTCTATACAGCTTGGGTTTATTGTTCCTTGTAATTATGCAGATACTATTCATGGACATCTGAGAAAGGTACATGTGGAAAGGTGTCATATTGTCTATGAGCTACAAGCAAAATGACTACAGGAGTTAAGAATGATTAAGCAGTGTGGTATTTGTTGCCATAATAGCACTGTTTTTTTGTTGTTGTTTAAACAGGTAAGTACAGAAATAGTAGAAATAAACCTGCCTCAAAGTTCAGCCTTGTGGGAAATATATGTGCATCAGTGTGTGTGTGTGTTATCTCATTCCTATGGGTATCTGCCTGTCCTTTAGTTGTTTTAAGGAAGGATTTCCAGTGTAGTCTAGTATTTGTATGGGTGAGTCCTTTCCATAAGAAGGGCACAGGCAGTGGAAAAATTAACACGAGCTCACTACCTAGTCCTCTACTAACAAGGCTAGCTATGCCTACCAAAATTTTCAAGTTCATTTCAGTCTGAAAGCTTGACGTCTTCAAAACCATTACCTTTTTGCTGGCAGAGGGTGGGAATTCCACTAGGACTGACTTTTCTGCTCGTGGTTCATAAAGATGCATATTACTATAAGGTACAGAAATGAGTAATGCACACTGAATTGGTGAAAGAAGGAACAGAGGGACTTCTAACATCACTCAGATAACAGTGAAATCAAATACATTTGCATGAGTCTACGACATTTAACTTTTTAACAGTTTGCCAAAGTGCCCTTGGCCAGATTTTTCTTCTCTTTTGTGACATAGAGAACCCTCACTGAATGAAAAGTATATTCTGCAGTGATTTATAACCATACTTTCAACAGCTTTAACATCATCTGGGTTATGTATCATTTAAAGATATTGTAACAGTCACAATCACTCTTACTTTACATTTGGACAAACTAAGGTTTGGTAGCATTTCCAGCTTACTTTCACGCTAATATTTAAAACCTTTTTTTTATGTACAGAAAAGAAGAATATTACATGTTCTATCTTGCAAATTATTTTTACACATTTGTTAAAGTGAACTTGAAAGTAAATTGCAATGTTAACCTGTTTACTAGAATAGTATATATCACCTGACAGTCTAAGGGGGCTTCAAATGAGGGTTTTAAAAAGTAAAATATGAGAATCACTTGACTTTATCTGTCCTACACTTTAAAATGACACACATAATAAAATTCATGGAGCAAACTCATTCCTTTAAGGTTTTCAATTAGCAGCTTCTAATCTACAAATCATTTAAGAGGAGAAAAACAAAAACCAACCCAAACTTAGTCAACAAGGCAAAACTTTTCCTGAAGAATTTCGGGTATGAACAGCTCAGTCATCCCCCACAGCCATTTCACCTTGAGCTGTCCCTGTAGCACCTTACTCAATAAGGGGGGGGGGGGAAAGGGGGGGAAAAAAAGGAAAAAACTAAACTCTTAGGATTTTACAGAAATTTTCTGAAAGACTTAAACAAAATAGGGTCTATTTCACTTTGCAGCTTCCTGTAACTTTACCATAATAAACTCTAAGCGCACAGCCTTCACCAAAACACTCAAAAACAGCTCGAAAGAGGTATTCACTGCCCATTATGTTTACTCTTGTTTAAAAGCACTTGTTTAAAAACACATTTAAGGAAAAATGTTTTTATTTCTACAGATTGCATTAATTATAGTTTTGCAAACACTGCAAGCTCTACAAGACTGAACTGAGCTATTAGCCACAAACCTCAGGTCTTGGCTAGAAGAGTGGTTATGGCTTATTTAGTTAGCCTAATGAATTGGCTCACCCATCTCCATGCGGAGTTCCATGTATAGCATCATGGAGCCTGAGACAGCCAGTAAGGCTTGTTTCATGTTGCTTTATAATTAAATGAAGTAAAATCGGTCAGCCCGAGTCGGTCCAAAAGCAGACCTCACTGCAGCATTATTCCTCTTCGGACAAATAAAAGCATTAACACAGACACTAACGCTGGACCGAAGCTCTGCGGGGACTCGCAGTAAACCTGCACTTAGCAGCCGCGGGCCGCGCTCTCCCCGGAGGCGCTCGGCGGGGCGGCGGTGCCGGCTGCTCCCCGGGCGAGCAGCGGCGGAGCTGCNCCCGGCGCCGGCGTGGCCTTACCGTGAGGGCCGAGAGCTTCTGTGCCGGCACGGCGGGGAGCAGCTCCGGCAGCAGCAGCAGTAGCGGCACCCACATCCTGAGGCGGCGGCGGGCACGCAGCGGCTGCGGAGAGCGGAGGACGGGGACTCTCCTCGACGGATGTCGCTCCCCCCGACGCCTTCTCTGGCTGCTTTTCAATCGCTCCGGCTGGGAGGTCCCAGCTCAGGTCCTCAGTTTTCTTTTTTCCCACCCCAGTCCTTAAAATTTGGGGACGCCTGTAAAGCTGAGAGGCGGCACTCTCTCCCTCTCTCTGTGTCCCTCCC
The DNA here is from genome assembly GCA_013400575.1 of Peucedramus taeniatus. Classification (NCBI taxonomy): domain Eukaryota; kingdom Metazoa; phylum Chordata; class Aves; order Passeriformes; family Fringillidae; genus Peucedramus; species Peucedramus taeniatus. Next base: position 29,388 of record WBNO01030498.1, read on the forward strand.
CCGCTCCTCGGGAGTCAACCCCGGCTAGGAGATGCTCCCCCAGCCTCTCCTCTCCCGAAGCCCTCCCACTGCCGGGGAAATCTGCCGGACGCCGCCGCCTCCCTCGGGGCGCCGCGCCTGCCTCCGCCTCGGGCGGGGTGCTGTCTAGCCCTGGGGATCCCTCTCTCTCCCTTCCAGCCCTGAGCCCTTTGTGGCAGGGGAAGCGGGAGGAAACGACTGGGACGGGAAGGGAGGACCCACCACCACCACCGGGAGCACGCGGCAAGGCACTGCCGCGGCTACGGAGGCTGGCGGTGTGCAACCTCTCCGAGCCGCTCTGCCCCTTTTTCTCCTATCCTTCCCCCTCCCCAGCCTGGCCTCCGCTTTCTCCTCCCAGACCCACAGATCCTCGCCGACTGACCCTCCCCGGTGCTCCCGGGGGGTCGCCGCTTGCTTCCCCCGCAGGGTTTATTCCTCCCCCACGCCCCCACCACATGCTGAATCAACATGTACAAACACCGGCAGCCCCTTGCAGGCGGGGGAGGTGGTCCCGACCCCCGCCCCGATGAGTCCCGACCTCCTACCGAAGCGCCCCTGCCCTGGCCCCGCCGCGCCTCCCGCCGGGCACCGCACGGGGTGGGAGCCAGGCCCGTGGCATCCAGGTTTCTGAGCTGGGACAAAAGCCAAGGTGACAGCTCCCCGTGGGGCAGCCGGGCGTCGCTGGGGGCTGCCAGGCACTCCAGCACGGCGGGGAGCGGGCGGGATACCTCGGTGAGATGCGGAGGCTGCGCGGCCGCCACTACGCGTGCAGTTAATGCCAGGTGAAACCTTCCATTCCAGGGTTTCGCGCTTTTCTTTCTCATCTCTTAGGAGCCAAATAGAGGTCTGTTTGAGTGCCTTACTTGAGACACCTTCTGCTGACTTTTCCAGATCCTACAATATTCAATGGATGCAGCCAGCAATGTAGTTGCAGCATCACCAGGTCTCAATGAGCACCCACAGTCACAAAGATTTTAAAAACCTCCCTTTTCAAAAGGTTTTGTTTTATATTATGCAATTTTTAACATAGTATTTGCCCACATCTGTGGCCTGTAATATCTCCTGAGCTTTTTAAATGGGGAAAAGAAAACAAAGATACCATATTCTATCACCCAAGCTGGAGCATGTTTGAGGCCCTTCACTGCACCAGACTTCTATTGCTCTCAAACTAGCGGCAGCTCTCATAGTGATAGCAAATTGCCAGTTGCATTAGGCACTGCAGTACAATTTGCCAGCCTGAGCTTCATGGCCCATTCTTCTCAGCTGGGTGAAACTTGGCAACTTGATTGTTGTCACAACAAGTCGTGACAGACACAACTTGATGTGTCTGTCAGAGACAAAAGGAATTCTTTTTCTTGTGACCATGACTAGCCTCTTTCATACCTCAAGTTATTCACCACATGTACAAAATCCTGTTTCCCCCATCTTTCTAGTCCTCTTCCATGTTCTCCAGTCCACCCCAGCTTGTTTCCTAGTTTGGGTCCATGTTCCCTTCATCACAAGCCCGTTCCTACTTTCCCTTCTCTTTCACCTTGCTCTTTGTATATTGCAAACCCCACAGCTCCTTTGCCTTCAGTTCAATGCCATGTGCACTTCTGGCATGTAGCTGGGCAAAGGCAATTAATGGCCAACAGTCCCTTTGCTCTTGGCTTGTCTGTCAGGACATGCTGAATGACACAGCAGTTTGAATTTGACATTGCAGAAAAAAATACATTCTCAGAATTGATGAGAAATATATCTAACAAAAACAAACTGTGGGTTTTTGAGGGTTTAAAACTTAATCGAATATGACTGCATTTACACAAATTTGACTATATCCAAAAGGCTAAAATTCTGCAAAAAGGCCAAAATTCTGCAAAAAGGCAAGTTTAGAATACAGAATCTGTCGACATTATCATTTTAAAATAAAGATGATTTGCCAAAATATACACTATTATTTTCTCTACTGTCATTTCCCCAGCCTTTTTTTTTCTCAAAAGCAATGGAAAATGCCATTTAAAATTTCTTCTTTCATTTTTTGTCCCCCCATCCCAGATGATAATTTAGCTTTAAGTAAGTATTTTTAGAGGAAAATACAAGGCCAAGTGATAAAAACCTAGCAAGGTTTAAGCAACTGAATGTAGCATTGTATAATGTAAAAGAGTGATTTTAACAGGCAGAGCTTCCAGCACCATGTAGCAAGAAGCGTACCTGCCTCCAAGAACTTCCAGTCTGATTAGATAGGGGCTATAAAAAGGGAAAGAAAAGTTTTTCCTTGCTATAGCCGGGGAAGAGAGTTGCATCAATACTCCTTACAAATGTTGACCTCCCATTTAAAAAGGAGACAGCTTTCCAGAAGGACTCATTGGTCCATTCACAGCAGTAGTCTGTGAGCCATCCCCTCTGCATAGATGCCACTGAAGGAAAACTTTGTTCTACATTACTTGTAGTTTGTCAATGGTGGGTTTATCCTGAGCTCAGCCCTCACAACTAGACATGTTTTGAGTTATGTTGGAGTCAGTTGTCACCTAACACAAGGATCATGTCCACACTGGATCTTGTACACAAGTCTCCTGAGGCCCTATACTTCCATTTGCATTATGAGACCCACATATTCTTCTCCTCCCCTGAGTCTTTCGAGGGCTATTGAGCAAAGCAGCTCGTGTTGCTCAGATGAAGGAAACTCATAAAGCCTCCTATATAGTTCAACAGCGGTGGATCCAAACATACAGGAAATGCCCAGCAGAATTTAATGAGGGCTTTCATTTCATGCTTCTAATTGGGTCAGAAAAAGCAAAAGGGAATTGTCTTGCTGCTATAGAATTGTGCAGACTGCTCTAGAATCCTGTGGATGGTTGCCCATCCTGTATTCAATTGAACAGGAGTGTTCCAATAAAGATCTTGGAAATTCTACTTGAGAAACAGGTAGAATTATCTATCTCTTGACTATCAACACAACAGAAAGTAAATCTTTTTAGTTTACAATATAGCACTGTAGCGACAGGGATAGACTGCTAGATCCAAGCTGAGTTACTTGGTGGGGGTATGTAAGCATTCAGGAGTCTGCTTATCAGGATCAGGTGTTGTTATCAGGCAGAGGATAATGCAATGCTGAGCAAGATTCTTTTTCGCCTATGAATTTCTGGTGCCTCTATTCAAAGAAATAGCAAGCAGATTATCTGCTTGCACCCTTTTTCAAGTTTGCTTTCCCCCCTTCTGAAGAAGCAAATGCATTCTGCAGCCTCACTTGAGATATACCAAACACTTGATTTATTTTTAAAGTTTGAAAAAAATAATGGGAAATAATATTAAGACTCAAGCAAGCAGTTCCTGTAATACCTATACAGGCACTTACAGACATATAAACAAGTACAGAACAGTTACTTCCATGTTTTGTGACCAGGACATACCTTTCTCTCCTGGGTTTCTACATTACTTCATATCATGAAATCCCAGTCAGTGACAGAGGCTGATTGCACCTGTAATAAATAATAACAAAACAGAAGTCATTTTTTTTTTTACTTGTAGAGCATTATCTCTTAACTTCTTTTAAACAAAGATACTAAATCAGACCCAACTGACATCAATGGCAAGTCTCCTATGTCTCTAGAATGAATATGGATGAAAAGTTCACAAAAAGAAACCTGAGAAACTCCAGCTCTACTTGTGGTATCACTGAACTGTATTTGTAAGTTTTCATACCTGATGGGGGTGAGATCCTGTATATACCATATGTTTAGCTTAAAGGAACAATACAATCCTCTGCTTACTTTGTGTTTGCTGTGAGTAGTAGGGAAGATTAATTCCTAAAATCTAACTAGGAGTTTGTGGGTTTTCTTAAAAATAACTAAAAATTGGTCATTCTTTAAATTCATTTTTAAGTAGAAAATGGTCTTTATAAAGTTCTTCAAGTTTTCCCACAGCTGTGAGCAAGCAGTTGTTGACTGAGCTGTGTTCTGTGCCATGTGAAACTTCAAGTTCTTAGGTGATTATGGGAACCAGAGGCTGAAATTCTGTTTTTTGAGAGTTACACAGGTGAGCCAAACTCTCATCCTAAAACACTAAGGCTTATAACATTATTTGATCATTAAAAATAAAGTAATCAAACTGATCTTTTAGGGAGGGGACAGAATATAGAGGTCAAGTCGAAACTGCGGAGGCGCAGACCAGGGTATGTGGCTGGCTGTCCTTGGGAAAACAGACAGCTTTGAAAAGCATCATCCTTCAGTTAGACTTTTTAGTTTCAGCATGTTGCATTTTTCATTATTAGAGCTTACTATGTAGAGATTTATCACATTTTAGTGAGTAGTCAGTATGAGGAAGAGGACTTAAACCTCATCAGGGCAACAGCAATGGCAAAAAAACCCCACTCTCATCTTGACATGAGAGCAGTGCTAGTAGCATTCCCACCTGCCAGAGACAGAGTTCCTCTGTGCTCTCCCCATCACCCAATGCCAGTGCACTCTTTGGACTTCTCAGAAGAGTGCTTATTGCAGTGCAGAGAGAGGCATTGCAGTTAATTCACTCACCTTTCATTAAATCAGAGGTTTAATGAGGAGCCACAGGTGCTCCTCTTTCACTCAGGTGTGGTGTCTGGGATGGCATGGCTGGGAGGAGAACCAAACCCTGAAAAACCATCTGGTGGCTGAGTTAAAGGAGCACCAATGTTGGCGAGAAGGATGTGAACACCAACAGAGGCAAGAAGGAAAAAGAGAGAAAAAAGACAGCCTTTTCGAAGTGTTGCTGACAAACCTGGTCTCCTGCTTGACTGTCTGGAAACAACCATGGGGTTCTGCATGACTCTTGGAGCCTTGGACATAAACCATGCTGTGGAGAATGTCAGCAAGAGGAGCTCTGTCTGGGGGGGATAAATTCCTCCCTAATTCTTGTATCTAGATTTTCCATAGGAAAAGAGCTATTGCACGAAGTGAAATATTGGCTGTACAATGCTTTTCTGAGAGCCAGGGGAATAGCTCACTTAGGTGACAGAGGATGCATCAGAAAATAAGAGTACAGAATAACACCAGAGTATCTAAGACATCAAAATTCTTGGGCAAAGAAGTAGTATGTGGTTTTATTATTATTATTATTATTATTTATTGATGAGAGATGTACCACTTAAGCATCTGTATGCACTGCTTCTCAGAACAATAGGAAGAGGTTCCATTCTTCTAATCCTAAGAGGTTAAATGGAAATGCTTTCATAGGAAAAGGGTGGTATTTTACCAGTGCAAATTTTATGCAGTCCTAAATGTGGAATTAAAAGCTAGGTTTAGTGCGTGAATATTTTTTATTTCCAATCCCTAGCACTGACATTTTTATTGTGTACCAGCTTGCTATTTCAGATTTGTAACCTGTTGTAACCCAAACTCCTTTCCTTTGTCACTCCTCTTCCTCAGCCCTGGGTAAAGGGAGCTCTGTGGTCCCAAGCCAGCTGTCTGTGGGCACGAGGTGTTTGCAAAGCCTTCACCACACCCAGAGATCTCAGCTCAAATGCCAAGGCTGAAATGGGCCCAGTGTCAGAGCTGCCCATCACCACTGGCAGAGATCAATCCAGGACAGGATGGAGGCAAAGCTGCCTGGGCATGCAGGGCAGCCATCCTTGTCCCTTTCCACATCGTTCCTGCCTCCTACATAAACAGAGGGCTTTCCTCTTCAGGGCACCTTGCACAGAGATCAGTGCCCTTAAAGACATTAGGAAGTAGAAAACAGGCATAAGCTTGTTGTTCCTAGGCTAAGGCCCTTCTGCCCTTCACTCCTGCCCCCTCTTTATAATGGGCACACAGCAAAGTGTATTTGCTCCTTTATGCCCTCCATGACTGTCCAAGCAAAGTCAGAACAAATCCTCTGTGCTAGATGAGAAAACATAACTCGTGACTACAAACAACAGGCTCATCTGCAAGAGTGAAATACTGGAAATATAAGCAAGAGTGGGGACAGGACCCTGAAACTGGGTGAGTGCAGGAATATCTATCCAGCAGGCCTTACAGAGGGTGCAGATCTGCTGTAGACTTCTGCAGCCAGTTTTTGAGTGATCCTGAGGATATATGCAGAGCAGCAGGCACTTCTGGTGGGAAAGTGGTACTATCAGCTTGCAGTGGTCTGTGCAAAAATTGCTACATGTGACCTAGCAAATTTTTGGTTTGCAATGGGTAGCAGTGGCTTTTACTGAGAGTCACCTTTTCTTACGAGGTTTTCTTCAGAAAAAGTAAAAAATTGCCAATAAAGCAATAAGCTAATTTAAATCTTAAAGGGAAAAAAAAACACATTTGGAGGGAAATGCCCATTTTTCTTCATGTTTTAGATTTTCATTAACTGTTTTTTGCCCAGCTGGTGAGTACAGGTACATTCTCATAGACAGTAGTAACATTAAAACAGCAGGTTAACATGGCAATGGATATGACTACCTGTCAGCTTTTAATCAGTTCTTTCCATTACAATTTATTCAGTATTTCAGAAACTGTGATTTCATGTACCTCCCATTGCCTACCAAAAGCCAGTGGTTGCACCTTCTGCCACCAGTTTGTTTGTTTTCACTTATGCTGACTACTAAACTAATTGACAACCATACATTTTGGAGAATGTGTTATAAGTGCCAAGGTTTCCTCAAAACCGTTAAAAATCCTGTAATGTCAAGAACTCATTTGGGCATTGCTTTACCACTTTAGAGAAAAGACAATATTACTTTTTTGTTTTAAACTGAGACAAAAAGCAGCACGTTTTATGGGTTTTGGCAGGCTGATCTTTGTTGCTAGCATTTCTCCTTAAGCTGAGTTAGTGGTGAGCTGCTGGCTCACCATGTCTCTGGGGCACACTGAGGTACAGTGTAAAGAATGCGGCAAAGAGACAAATTTATAGCAAGAATTAAGTGGAGAGATATTGTGAACAATTGAATAAGGAGCTGTCGGCTTAGACAAACAAACTATCAAGGCTTTTTCGGTGTAGGGCTGGCATTAAACCAAAAGTTCATTTCTCAGACCTGAAGAAAAGCTTTCTTTCTCATTGTGGTTTTAAACCTCTGACAGGCTTCATAAACATTAATCCATAAGGTGTTCAAAATTTTGTGTGTCAGCAAAGATTTGTGCAGGTTCTGTGGCTTGTATTTATTTCTATGTAGTGATTATGGCATTAAAAAAAAGATTCTTGCTTATGAAATGTAAACACAGGCCCACTTGAGAGACAGTGATAGGAATTACACTAAGTATTTAGTGAATGATTGGTTTCCACTGGGAGAGCAAAGTATTTTGCATTGGAAGAGATACAGATGAAAAAAAAAAAAAGGGAAAGAAAATCCAGTAGTTTCATAAGTATTTTTCTAAGAAAGAATGTGAAACAGTATCTGTCACTGGCACCTTATAACCCTTAGGTCATTTGGCCTTTCCTGAGCTCCCAAGAGTCGATCAGAAGTTCTTCAGGGAAACAAAATGTACATGTGTTTGTGCGAGTACACACCAAATTTAAAAAACTATGCTTTTTACAGTGGGAGCACATCAACTGCAATAATATCCTTGTCAGGAATTATTCCTTGGGCCCCTAGCAAGTGTTTGCACCGACAAGCAGACAGAACTTTGCCCCTCAGCCACAATGCTGCTGCTTGAGATGTCTGAAGATAGAGGACACCTTTCTTCAAGCTCCTGTGTTGCCTGAATGACACCCAGCTCTCCCATATCCCATCCTAACCACCAGCTGACCAAACTATTCTGGAACAGTTCTGACAGATGAGCTCAGAAGGATAGAAGGATCTTTTGTTAGCCAGCAGGGCCAGGACTGGGGAGACTTTTCACTAGGAGAGGGGTTAAGATTTGATACAGCTGATTTGAGCAGAGCAGTGATGTGCACCTTTGTCTCCTGTGTGCCAGATGAGCATCCCAAGCAGATAGCTAATGTGTAGTCCCTGCTTGGTTTCTCAGGAGAAGTTTTTGCTGGTATTCTCTCTCAGAAAAAAAAAAAAATGCATTGCAGCTCTGCTGGCAAAATCCAGTTGGGTTGCTAGGATGTGTTATTTCATCCTTGGAACCGGTGCATTGTCAGGAGTTGCACCACCCCTCTGGGGTTTATTGATATAAAAATTCCAGCACAGTTGTACTTGCAGGCTCCTTCTAGTGTACACTATGCCTGTGAAATAGAGTATTTGAGAAATTTTGGCATTAACAGATTATTTCTTTTTAACACATTTTCACAGAAATGTGGGATAAACAGTGAAAATAAATTAGGCTAACAAATTCAGTGCCTAAGCAAATATTACTGGGTGCTTTGTTAGACTGGGGCTAACATTAGAGTTAGGGAAGAAAAACAAACAGCAGTGTTATTTTCCTTTGAGTTTTTTCCTGTGGTCAGTCCTATTAGCTACAGCTAGAATCTACAAGTCATCTCAAAAAATACCCAAGACATGTACTGTCATTTATTCCTGTAAATCATATTGACTTCAGTTGCATTCCTCTAGTGCAACTGAGAACAAAATTTGGCTAAGAAGTATTGGGCCTGCTCTTTTGCCCACAGGTTTTACATACATCATGTGAAGAGGTCTAACTGAAAATCAGATAGCTCATCATTTGCCACCTTTGCAGTCAGCATAAATCTAGGGCAGACTTGGTAGGGTTAATCTCAGTACAACAAATTGAGGGAAAATGCCCAGGGATAATCTGAAGAGAGTAACAGAGGACAGGTCTGGCTTTCTATGTCTTGTTACAACAGGTCTTGACTATATAGATGACCCCTGGCAGCCTGGTCAGTTTGTCTTCATCCTAAGAAACCATGTTGGCCCCATGTTTTGGTACATCAGTGCCTAATCCACACCATTAGGATGGGTCCAGAGAACAAATTTGGGTCCAAGAATACCTACTGTCCTTGACACATCGTTTGTGTCCCAGCCATTACACATTTTTTTGTGTTTCAGTCCCACACAGCTCTGAGCTAATGCTTTTTCCCAACTGTGCTTTCTTCTAGTTGGGAGGCAAGACTTGGCTTTTCTCTCTGAGATGCCTCACTGCTACAGGTGCCACTACAAATATTTTATTTGTTCATTTTCAGAAACCTGTAAAGTGAAAGAATCTGTCGTAGAGCTGAATGCTACTCTGCAAATACTCTGGAAGGTATGTCCAGCTTGGCACTGAGTTAAGTCATCCCAGTTGGCAGGAGAGCAGAAACTCCTTTTCTCTCTCAAAGATGAAATCTGAATGTCTGCCAGCTCCCTGTAATTACAAGCCCCAAAGAGTGTCTACTCTGGTGTAACTAGAGATCTATGGGTTTTGGCATTTCATGTATCCATTACCACTTAGTGCTACATCGCCAGGCCAAGATGGGAATTTCCTTTGTGGTGAGGCCTCTTTTATTAATAAAATATGAACCACATTTGTTCTCCAACATCAATCTCAGCTGGCTAATTTCTTTTTATCCCCCAATACAGACCTTCATTTTGAATGCTCATGGGGAGTACCCCTTCTCTCTTGTTTGTCTCTGCCTGCGTTTAATTCTCCGTCAGTATGCACAGTAATAATTCCCACTCCAATACAATGAATACACTATCTGAACAGCCGGTTAAGGTCACTATGGGTTGAATCAAGGTTCAGCCTCCTCAGATTTGTCATGCCTGCCCATGACTAGCAGCACCTCAAAGCCACACCCCCCCATACATTGTCACACCCATTGTATGTAGCAGGGAGGGAGTCCTGACTGCTGACCAGTCAGAGTCAGAAGTTAGGAGGAATATCACTGGCTGCAGGCCGAACCAGAATCTGTATAAAGTTTACAAAACTTGCTGAGAAGCTATTAAATACTCAGATGACTTCCCAGTGCTGAATGTGATCCTGTCTGCACCTGCTTCTGTACCGTACAGCAGGTGGCAACAACAGCACCTTTATACTGGAGTGTTGGTGACACAGATGTACAGATTGTGTCTGAAAATTGATTCCCTAGGAATGATGGGGTAACTTTGACTTCCAGGGGTCCTTATGGAAGAGTCCTCAGATGCTTGTATAATGCAAGTTATTCCTGCCTTTTATGTTTACACCTTTCTCCATTCCTGCCACTGTCAGGTATGGATCCACTGCTGGAAGACAAGTCTTTTCCTGCCTGTGACTGAAATGTTATCACAGCAGGTTAAGAGAGAGGTAGATTTTGAAGAACATTTTGCCAAGATCCTTCTTGTCCCCAGGGAGGAATCTTGGGGAGGATTCTGCCTTGCTAGGGTCTTATATGATAGTATTGGAGCAGTGACTGTTGCAGACACAGGGAATATGTTTTAAGTTTTTGTTACAGTTTTTATTTTGAACACTGTGGAATTGCTATATTGCTATATTGCTTTCTCCTTCCCTTAAGGTGAAGGAGAAAGCAATTTAGCAGCTGTTACAAAACCGCCTGACTACCCACATCCTTGTGCACATAGGGACATTTGTTCAGCTTCTGTTCTTTAACTTCTAAGATGAAGCCAAATGAGAGAAAAGTGAAGGAAAAAAAAAACAACAAAACACATAAAAGTAACAATGTAGAAGGAGAGTGAAGAATGAGCAAAGGTTCCTTCCTCAAATAAGAGACCAAACTTGTTCAGTGAGTAGCAGACTCCACCTCTGGCCTCAATTCTGCTGGAACACCTCACATCTGGTAAACTGTGAGTTGCAGCTACAGCTTTCCCTACTCCCAGTACATGTACCACAGATCTCACCTCTTCAGTGTTCCTGGCAGCAGGTGATGCAGTTGATCTCCTATCACAGCCCTTCTGTGCCTCTGAGCCTCTCCAGTACCTGGGTAGTCACATTCAAAGGGTATTTAGGACCACAATCACTTGAAGCCTCTAGTGCTCTGTTAACTTCAACTGGAGTTATCCAGCAGGGATCAGAGAGATTAAAAGGGCTGAGAAATACAATGTTATATAAATCTTGTTTCCTTATGAATAACTTCAAAAAAATGTATTCAAATAAGCCAAAAGCATGGAGAAACAGCCTTCATGTGCTTGGCCCTGGCCAGTTAGAAACCTCTGTGTACAGTGATTTATAGTTTATTGCCAACCACACTGTCATTCAAATTTGAAATTATTTTATACCAGAAGGTTTTTGCAGATTTTGAAAACATTTGGTTTTGGTCTGATGTGACTTCTGAATCTTTTGAGGGGTTTTGCTTTTTGTTCTTTGCTTTAGAATTGCAAGATCCATCCGTTCCATTAACCTCCCTCACCACTTGTTATCATCATTTATGCAAATATGAATATTATTTTCCATGCTTTGAAACAGTTTTTCTTTTTATGAACCATAATCAGAAGGGATTTCTCTGTCCTTCAAGGTGTCAGCCTAGGTGGGTTTTTGGTCTCTTTACTGGAGCCTGATGTCCCCAGCTAATTTTGAACAGTTGAAATTTAGAAGGAAAGTGCAACCAAAGTTTCAGTTGGTTTGGGCATTTAACCAATCACATATAGGCTCAAAAACCTAGTTAGGCAGGCAATTCCTTTACTTCTTTTGACTGTTCAAAGGCAAACTTATAATTACCTTGTTCACTCATAGCTTCAGTGTCTATCCAGGAGATTACCTATGTGGGTTTGTCCCCAAAAAGAAAAGCTTCAGAAAACCTTCATTAATGTCCAAGAATATAGCAGGAAATGGAGTTGCAAGCATGTATATAACCTTACTTGGATTGTGCATTGCAAATCAAGTAATATGTGCCTTGAAGTTTTGTATGAATGTATGAGAAAATGGTAACTTTTGGCATAATGCAATTATCTTTTGACTTTTAGGCTCCAAAACCCCTGGAAAAAAACAATGCCACATGACAATAATTTTGCTATGAAAACAATAATATTTTCAAAGTTTGAAGATAGACACCAAATACGGCATGAAATAAGCTTTCTTTCAAGAAAAGCTGATTACCAGTAGTTTTGTCACTGTAATAAGTGTTTTCTTGTTACTGCTGTAACGCAGAAAACCATTTTGCTTTTTATGTTACTTGTAGCTCAGTCACTCATGTTAATCAATAACAAAACTTCTGCTGATAAGAGCTAGTAAAAAAAAGAATTATTCTTAGAAGTATAGACATGCATTTTCTATAAAATATGTCTCATTTTCAGTGATAAGACTTACAAATATGACTGTATTGAGATTCTTTTTCTTTTTCGTGGGGAGGGAGAGGGTGTGGGTTTTTTGTTTTTTTTTTCCAAACACAGAATCCCCCAGGAAATTTCAGTGGAGTTGCAAAATTTGCAGTAAAATGTTTGATTTGGTCAAAAAGCCTCTTCAAGATTAGATTAAACTATTTCAAGCAGTTTTGCTGTAGACTCAAAATTCTGTCTTTAATCCAGTATAAACTCTGTTTAATGAAAGCCATCTGCAAGTCGTATCATTGGTACTCCTCATGCCATTCCTATTGCTGCTTGAAGCATCTCTGTATTGGCAGTTACTGTGAGTGGCCACTGGTTTCCAGCAGAAGCCTTCTAGTTAGAACATCAGTCCAGCAGTTGGGACTTTCTACTTCTTGCTGCCTCTCCTGTTGGTTCATGCTGCACGGCTGAGCCAGTCGTGATCACTGTGCCCATCTGATAAGAGGATATTGTATCTGCCTGCCAGGTGTGTTGTAGGGACACAGTACTTAATGTTTGCAAAGAGCTGCTGTGGTACTTGATCAGAAATCCTGCAGAAGTGCAAAATTTCACAATGGAGTTGGAGCACAGACTCATATAACAACATTTAATGCTTCTCCAGTCTAAAAAGTTTTGCTCAGGCTACAGTGAAATTAAATGATGACTAAACTAATTTAAGATGACCCGAAGTCTTTGTTTCCACCCCTGTGCTGTCTCACAGCCCTTGTGAGATCTTACTTGTGCTAAGATCTGTTGATAGGACCATGCTGTCCATATCTATACATTGACCTGAATGAGAAATTATGTTGGTGAGAGGAGACTTACTTTTAACTAGGTAAGTTCCCTGATCTGCTTTCAGCATCTTCCAGACAAATTCACAGTGGAACAGCTGACAGGGCAGTGAATTGCAGTGCGCAGGCAGGGACAAGCAGATTAAATGGGCAGGAGTCCTTAGATTGACTTTACCATTAAACCCCACTGCTGAACGGCACCTCAGAGAGGCCTTCCCATGCTTGGTGTCTTCGCCATGCTTCGTGCTCCACAGTATTCCCAGCACACTAATAAAATGCCATGCTGCAAAATATGCGAGAAAGATGAAAGAAGGGAGTCATAGTGATTCCCTCTGTGGAGCTGGGAAGTGGGCACTGGAAGTAAGTGGCTTAGCACAGGTAGATTTTGTTACACTTACAGCATTAAGAGAGCAAATCTGAATGCAAATGTCCTGCACATTGATTAGGAAGCCCATTCTTCTTCCATGCAGCAGTATGCATTTTAGATACCTTTCCACTCTTTCTGCATCTAAAACACATCTCTGAGTCCATTTTAATTGAAATTTCCCATGAGTGAAGTGCTGTGGGTGCCCTGGAGAAAACTGTTTTACAAAGACTAGGGAGTCATATATGGTACAGGAGTATAAAACTAAAGCAGGGAGGTTTAATTGGAAAATAATTTCTTTTTGTGTGCACTTGAACTCCCACAAATAATTTTTGAAATAATTATCTCCATATATGTTGCCGTTATTACAGAATACTCATATTAAAAAAACCCATGAAAACATCTGAGAGTAGGTTTATGGTGTGCTTGTCATTACTGTCTCTTGTGAAGGGAGCTTCAGATGTGTCCCTGAGGGATTCTCTGGGAGAGTGAGGATCTGGGCTGCATGTCTTTCTAAAGATACTCCTCCAAACATTTAGAAAATCTTTTTCATGTTGCTGGCGATCTGAAGGAACATATCTTGTCCTTCAATTTGGTACATTTCAATTTTTCTAAATGTAATTTCTTAATATTTATTTTAAATTTTCTTTAAATTCAGGTAAGTCTCCACATGTCTGAAAAGGTGACTCTAGGGTCACTTTTGTGTGTTTTAGTGGTTATGCATAGTTGTCTACCTCTCAACAGCATTTTCTGAGAGTTTTTTTAACAGAGAAGGGTCCATATAGCGGCAACATCAGGCAACTCTCCTCTTTTTCCTCATCCCATCCCTCAAGGGAAAAGGAAAAAAAAAAATTAACCAAAGAGACAAATGTTAAATTCTTCATCATCACTACAGTGTGCTATTGACAGGGAGGTGTACTCTTCTTCGGGAAGAGGAGTGCCTTCCCCTGACAATAAAATGACAGCTCTAATTACCCCATATATTTGTGATTTGCTTTGGAAACTTATTTTGACACATGCAGAGCTATAAATTGGAATAGCTTAAGGGAGAAAGGAAAGCTGTCACAGATGTGAGTGGCAGAGCAAGAACAAAAGACTGCGAATTTTTTCTTTGCCACCACAGATCTCTGAGCTGCCATCTTTTCTTCACAGCAAACTAGGGAAGAAGAAATTCCTGAAAGCAAAGCTTTGTCTTATCAAGTGTGATAACACCTGACAAACTGTACAAATCTTCCCCACTCCCTTCCCCTCTCTTTTGCAAAGGTTGGGGCTGGGCTAAGGACAGAGTAGCAGGTCATTGACCTGTTAGCGTCTGCACTCATTTTACCTCAGTCCCTGAATGATGTCTGCAGACAGGTCCATTGGGAAAGAGAGGCAATAAGGTTACTACTTCCCCATTTCCTTTTCACCGCTATCTCTGCACCAGCAGCTTCTCTGGGCTTGACTTCTCCATGAGTAATTGATGTGTTGAAAGTTAAGCATGTGCTTAAGTGCTTTGCTGGAGTGGGGCCAGCATGTGCTGCACCTGGAAAGGTCTAGTCCTGGGCAAAGGAGGGGCTGGCTCAGAGCAGCTGCCCCTCTCTCCCCATGAAGCTGCTGAGAAGGCAGGCTTGCAAACTACCTTTTACCTTGGGCATCTCACTGCCAGCCCAGCGCAAGGAGCTGTATGCTACCCATGCAAAATGTGCAGAAATACAAGCTCTTCTAGAATATAACATGATAAATGATTTTCTCTCTGATATCTTACAGAAATTAGACTTTTATCATGATCTGCGTATGTCTGGTTGTGCCTGACCCCTCCTTCTGCCCCATCTCCCAATGAATTCATTGACTAATTTGATGTAGAAATAGCAATCTCTGAGAAAGTTAAGATCCTCCAAATTTCATTAAAGTAAGCAGCCAGAAATAGCTGCTGAGGCAGAGGAAGAGACAAGGTATCCTCCAGCTGCTGAAATATCAGAATCATCTTCAATGATATGACATGTTATTGGGAAGCCATTCAGTCTCAGTGCTTCCAGAACCGCTTCTGGGTCCTGTTTGCCCTTAATCAGAGTGTTTTTTATATTGACCTGTTAGAGTTGTCACTCCTGGAAAAGAAATTTAAAAAGGTACCTCCTCAATTCCCCCGGGTCTCCAATAAAGCTGAAAAGTACCACCAATACTAGTAATCAAAGTGGAACAAAAGGGGGAAAAGTGTACTGTTTGATCAGTACTCAGCAATTTTGTGCAAAAGCAGGGTAGTTCTTTGTATTAGGCTAATTGAATATTAATTCAGCTTTTCTGAATTTGGGTAAGAATGATATACAAATTTTGTGTTAAGGGAACAAACCAACTAAAATATTCCTTTTAGAACTTACTTTAACATTTTAACCCTAAGTGATTCATTCAGGTGCTCTTCTGGGATGCTGAAAACCACCAAGAGTAGTAACAGGAAGATTAAAGTTACTTCTCCTGTAAAGCAGACTTGAAAATAGCTTCACTGACCTTTTAGTTATGGAAAATGCTCCGCAATACAAAATTCTTGATGCTGCTGAAAAAAAAATTAAACCTCTCTGAACAGATGAAATGCAAACTCAAAGTCTGTATTACTAGAAATTGATAGTCAAGTACTTGTATTGTTTTCATTTTGTCTCTTTTTAGAGAGAAGATATTCAGGATGGTTTTTCCAGCCTCATAACTTAGTCTTTCATAGAAGTGCACTAACCTTTAATAGCATTAAAAAAGAGCCTAAAGAAGCTTTGGCAGTTTCAAGAGCTGGAGTAATGAGAGGTGATGCCTTTGCTGTCTCACATGCAGCACAACATTACAGTAACCCTCCCTGTTAAAACCACTAGCAGTATCACTGTGTCTTGGTACATTTCTGTGAAAGGCCAAGTGCAAGGCTTCAAAGGCCCTGGAAGACGCTGGTGCTCCTGCAGACACCATGTACAGTCCAAGGGCCAGTGCTGTGCTTCAGCAACATCCGTGTAACATTATCTGTACCAAACAATGGGGATTCATTCAACCACTTGTTCTCTGGTGCAAAAAGGTGGGAACAAAAAGCATCGGTTTTCTAAGGTTTGCTGAACGTAAAGCATGCTTGAACTAAACTGTAGCATATAGCTGGTTGTATTACCTTTATTTGCAGAGGTGCTGAAATGAGCAGCTACTTCTCTTCCCCCTGAAAAGGAGGCAGAAGTAGAAGCAAACATGATAGTGTTTTCTTTTAATGTTACTTCTGTATTCCTCAAATATATAGATAAGCCAGGTTCAGCCTTTGATTTCATGTGTAGGAGTCAAGGAAAACAGAGTTCTAAGTAGATATGGGCTTGATCCAAAGTCCACTGAAGTCATTGGCAGCATTTCCGCTGCCCACAGTGAATTTTAGATCAGGCTGCATAGCTGTAAATAAGAAGATTCACTTGAAGATGAAACATGAAAATTCATGTGAAGTAAGTAAGCACAAAAGAATAAAAGTGAAAGTAAATTACATTATCATTACCTCATAAAGTATTTGTAGGAACTTATATTTTTTAAAGCACTGGGGTTTTTTTTCCTAGTTTCTCCATGTCTTGTGTTGCCCTGCAGAGCGCACATGGCACGCTGCAGTGATTATATGTCTTAAGCCTCTGGTACCACTCACTGAGTGATAAAGAGGTCAGAGGGGGAGTCTGGGTGATGATAGTGGAGAGAAATGTTCCAGAAGAAGACTTACAAAGGGCTGTGAACTGTGGAAATTCACTCTCTCACTGTCACCAGCTATTAGCAGGGCCATTAATAATACAACTTCCAATGTATAGGTACATTAGCTGTTGTCATGCTCTAGTAATGAACCCTCCATAGGACAGAGTGGTCAGTGTCTTTATACTAAAGGATAGTAATAGGCCTGTACAAGCTCTCTCTTTCCTTCACTCTTACTTGCAGAGGGAAAAGAGGTAGTTCACAGACACTTTTCTGAAGCAATCATTCCTGAGAGATTTTTTAACTCTTTTATGCATCAGACTTTCTTACTGTTTGCAGCAAGTGCTTTACCCAGTGATTTTAATAGTTCTGCTTTCAATGTTAACATACTACATGTTCTCCGCTTAGGAGTTGTAAATACTCACTGTTGGGTTACTTTTGTTTGAAATTGAGAAATCTGATACTACTTTTATTCTCAGTTGCATTACTTCAGTCCCAGAGGAAATTGTATCATTTTCACTTACACAGAAAGTGGACACTTCTCAATATGTTGGTGATAATTCAGCTTAAGGTTTGCAAATGGGTCAATTTCAAGCTTCAGAACAGAACACCAACTTTTGAAATGTTAAAGCTTAAATTATGTGAACTGACAACACTTTCAAGTGTCTTATGTGTTGACCTGGATAGAAAATTGGTGTCAAATTCAAGTGATGCTTTAAAACATATTTTATTATTTATTTTTGTTCATAATTCAGTACATGTACATACATCATACACAGTACATTCTCTAACCAAAGCAGATATTTTTAATTGTCATTATAATGCTCTTTTTTATAGATTTTCAAAGGTTCTGATAAGAAGTATGCTTTCCTTACAAGAGAAAATTGTCCTTTTGCCCCTAGAAAGAAAGAGAAATAAGCAGCTTGGAATGAGGAAATTATAAAATGCAAATTTGTGGTTGAAATAGAGAGATGTTTGGCATAATTCTTTGTACATTTAGTGAACTCAGCAGAAAAACAGTTATTAAAAAAAACCCATGACATTCCTATTTCTGTCCTACAGATCCTAGTGTTGATAACCTGAGCTGAAATACAAAACTCCACTGAAATCTGTGAAGATATATTATAGTTCTGTGAGCAACTCAAATGATATTTAAGTCTTTGGGGGAATGTAGCAATTTATGAATCTATTTCAAATTCCAGAAAATCAGAACAGAAAAAATAATCCAAGAATATTCTATAACTGCAATGAAATAAATATGCTTATGCCATTTGCTATTTCCCTTTGATGTTTCAGTCTCTCCCTAAACATTGAAGTGACTATATTTCACTGGCATGAATGCCCAGAGAAAAGGAATTAATAAAGCTGATTGAATATTTTTCCATGAGACTATTCAAAAAAATGCATGTGCAACAGTTCTTGCAGGAAATGCTTTCCTGTTTATCAAACTCAGATAACAGCAATGATATCATATGATGCAAGAAGCCTGCCACAACCAGGCTCAAATTTTTGCAGATAGGCAAATTATGGCAAACAAGTTTTGAAACAAGAATATTGAGGGGAAAGTATCAGTGTGAAAACTTCAGTATTTCTGTGGGTTGTCTGAGAATCAGAAAAGATGTCTAGAAAAATTAATACTTTATTCCTTGAATTTTTAGCAAGGGTCTAAAAGCACTGTGACAATGGAAATACTTAGCTGGAAGTTTTTCAGAGCCTTTCCATGATGCTTGTACATGCGTGCCTGGAGCACATGTCTGAACTTACTGTCACCCTAGTTTCCATCCATCATAAACACTGGGAATGTCATGTTTGGCAATGGCAAAGCATGGAGCTGGCACATCAAGACAAGTCAGTAGATGGAATTTCGACAACTAAAAGCAGAGGAAGACTTATGGCACAGCATTTACAACAAATAAAGCTTTTGTGTTTCTAATGGGGGACTAGGATTTGATGAGTAGGGGAAGATGAACACTTCCTCTCATATTTTCATTAGATGTTGATCAAATGCCTGGGAAGAAACCTTCCATGTATTATTTTGAATTGATCTAAATAAGCCAGAAAAATATTTAGGTCTGGTGACCTGATGGTAAAAGAAAAAAAGAAACAGGGATGCTCCTGGAAGGAGGCAGGAAAAAGGAAGTCAGTGGAAAAATGGTACATATATGTGCTTGTGCCTGCTCTCTTTGGGTTCTTTAGCCCGTCTCCAATATGGAAAGCCACAGAGAAGAATCTGCTGATACTGCAATTTTATTTTCTCTTCGTTTTGGCTCAAGCACTTGATACCGATGACACTGTTTTTCTTAGCTAGCAAGGCAGGGTCTGTTCAATCCTCCTTTCATAGAAGAAGCCATTAGAAGACAAAACCATTCCTGTCTTGCACTGCTTGATCCAGATCTTCTCTTAACTGCTGTGCTATATGTTATTGAAAAGGGATAGGTTAAATACTCTGCCATATAGAGTACATGACAGTGCTCGAGTGACTGCTGGCAAAGGGCTAGAAAGAGACTATATGTCTGGATCACTACTTTATAGCCAAAAGCAAGCTTTGTATTTTGATTCATCATATGATCCCCCTACTTAGTAAGAAATGAGAGAGCTCTGTTGTGCTCCAAGCTAGAGGAAAGAAGACAAATATTTTCCCTCTTATCCTGGAAGAAAGTAGACTATCTTTCCACATGCTCTCTTTAACCTTTGCTGTTCACTTTTTGGTCCCTAAGCTTATTATAACAGCTCTATTCCTCTTATGAAATCACTGTCTTATGTCTTCTGTTTGTCTGGGCCTGTGTAATGTCAGATACCTCAGACTTTCAGGCTGGCCAGGATGAAATCAAATCGCAGCTTTCTCAAGCTACTAGCTCAGACTCTTGGGCTTACACAGCAGCCATTAAATAACCATTCTTTGTAAAGCTGCTAGTCCAGTACCAGTGGCTGGGGAAAATCAAAACTAAATAACACTAAGTCTTGTGGTCATGGAATGACATCACATGTGTTTGGTGTCACACTGGGCACGTTGAGTTGCAGTTTGTTTCCATTCAAGCAGCTTCTTTGGCAATCATGATGTGTTGCTGTGCTGTTGGAAAAGATTGTTCAAGAGAAGTCTGTGGGGATGATATTAATGAGTGATTCAGCAAGACTCAGACATTTACAGAGTTGGCCCTGATGAAGGAGAGCTTATGTTTAAGGAGAGGAGAAAAATGAGGAAACATGTAGTTTATGGAAAAGACATGAACATAACCATATGGAGGAAAATAAGCTGAGAAGAGAGGAAGTACAGGACAGAAGAAGAAAGGAGAATGATGGGATGGCACCAAACACACCAAGAGCTCAAGGGCTGACACTGAAGCATTAGATCTTGCTGTCACTGTGATAGTTGGAAGAAAGCAGCATACTCCTACTCTATAGTAAAAATGTCAGAAGGAGAATTAAGCAAAATGCTCTGTTTTAAGTGATCTATGAGACATTGATCTTGTTTAGGGACCTGGACCCTGATTGCAGGTCTTGGCATAAAACAATACAATTGATTATGGAAAACATTGGTTTAAGCTTATATTAACTATATTAATTTATCTCTCACTAATTATAAATTAACTAGTAATTAAACCCTAAAAAATTCAAACTACCCAAAACTTTCCAGTTTACCACAGCTCAGCTTTAAATCCCTTTTTTTTTTTTTTTTTTGCTACATCTGATGTCAGCTGTGTGTCATAGATCTCAATATTCACATTTTATGAAAAATTGCATGTCATTTGCTGGATTACCTCAGTTATGGTCTGGACACCTACAGAGTTGATGTGGCCTGTAAGTGCCTCTCATCAAGCATGACTGAGGAGATCTGCATTTATCAGTCTGCAGCTCTTTAACCTGCTAATACCCATTCATAACAGGATAATTTCATACTTGAAGTAACTGGGTGAAAAAAGTTCCTAAACTAAACTAGAGCAAATTTGGTAGGCCACCATGAGGTCACATTCTTTTCTCAGAGTGCTTTGATCCTACTACACCATCTTTGAACTCCCTGTTTTTTCCTCCTCTGTAATGGTGTAGACCAGAATCTCAATTTTGCTATCACTTCTCTGTAACACAATCTATGAACCTGGGAACTAGAAATGGAAAAAACTTTCAGGTGGGAAGGGGAGCTCTAGATATCTCTGCTTCAGGTCCCCTTCTCAAAGCTGGGTCAAGAGCAGCTCACTTAGCACCATGAATCTGTATCCTTTCCTTGCATCTGCAAAATGAACAGCCAATCCTGTGACTCACCTCCTCCAGAAACCTTTTTGGATACGTAAATTACCCACCCATTTCAGTGGAAAGTACTCCTACCAGTGGGTGAATGTAGAGTTCAGCTTTGAGCCCACTGCTGGAAGAAGGCAAGACAAATACCAAATTACCTCCCAGTCCTCCTCTCTTCCTTTGCAGAAGATCAGCAGGGATAATCTTTCACCTGTCATTCTTAGCAGGGACATTTCATCATGGAAATGCCCCCTACCTACTCATTAGTAGATCTATCTGCCTGTGAGTATCATTTCCTTCACTGGTCTGCCAGTATCCCGGCCTGTTGATTTTTTGGGCAGGATGCATGGTTCATCTGTTTGCTCAGGTCCTTGCCTGAGGATGTGGCGGTGAACATGTCTAGCTTACCCTGGAGGGGACTCTGAGCTGAGCTGACACAGATCAATAAGCTGCTTGTTTTATTTGAAAATTTCTAATGGTAGCCAGAGGCTGTCTGAACACATTTAATAAATAATAATTTTAAAAAAGTAAATGAAAAGCCACTCCATTTCATTTGAACTTAATTGGTATAGAAAGAACTCATAAGGGATCTATGTAAGGTTTTATGGGGGGTTATTTTGACAGAAGCCAACATTTGTCAAAAGAAAAACCCCAAACTCATTGCCAAACTTTGTTTCTTATTCACACTGCTATTCTACATTAAAAATCAGCAAATGATGAAATCCAGACATAAAGAAATGAAAGGATTCATTTGCTCTGCATATAAATTTGTATTTCTTACTTTTCACTCTAATTTTTCCAACTTGCAATGTCTGCAGTTTTTTCAGAACACATTTAGACTGAAAGAGCAGAGGAAATAAGGATATCTAGGATGGAGGGGGAAAGTTAAAAAAAGTTCTTAAAAAGTTTAAGAAAGATGAGTGAACAATTTGAGGTGTTGGAGAGGTATATATAGCTGTTTCTCCATAGGCTTTTTTCTGGTTTGGTATGCTCTGCACTTACATATTGTGGTTTTTTTATTCTCTTGTGTCTTAAGTTATATCAGATATATCTAAAGTTTGCAGCTAATTGAGGAAATAACATTGACCAGTTTCAGTACAGCAGACATTTTTCAATATGGGAGTCTTCAGCTGAAACAAGATGAGAGTTCTATCACTGTGTGCTAACTAATATGATCCAAGCACAGATAGCAATTTACTGTTTGCCTTCTGAATAGAAAATGCTATTCACATAAAATTAATATATTTATACTTGTGTCTATATTTATAGAAGACAATATAGTTGTCTTTTTCTTTTATTTCTTTGCCACCAACACAATCAACTTTTCCTGAAATGCAAAATATTTTTCCCTGGCAGTTTCTGGGAGCCTTTGAATGCTGCCTTTTCATTGGGCTGCAGTGACACCTAGCGCTCACACTCTCAAGGCCACAGCAGCCCGTGCTTTTTGGCTTGCCGGGTTTGGGGCATTTTCTCGTTTTTAGGCAGTGCCGAACAACAGTGTCAGCTTCGTCAACGCAGTCACACCACTGCATTTACAGCAGCCTGGGTCTGCGGGGCGGGGTCTGGGAGTGCCTGCAATGGAACTTCTGTATGACAGTCTCTGTTGAGTGCTGGACAAAGGGGATCAGGGCAACAGCAGCTTTGTCTCACAGCTAGGATGTTCCAGCATCTCAGCTCAACATGAAAATGACATATGAGTTCCTGGCTTAGGGAGGCTTTAATAACTAAAGAAAATGAAGAATCTGGAGTATCTCTAATTCAGTTTATCATGTAGTTTACAAAGTAGTTGCCCCAGTGGGATTCACTAAGTTCTTAGTCATGATTTTTCTGCCACTGTACATGTCCAACACTGGCTAGTCAGAAGGATCCTCAGAAAAAGCAGGACACCACTAACCAGCTGTTCTCTTCCATTCGACATCTATATAATGCACAGGTGTGGCTGAGTTTGCAACCAGACCCCGCAGTGCAGTAAAACCAACATTTTCCCCTCTCCAGCCCAGGGCATACATTTCCATAATTTCCCTTCAGTCTGTCCCACCACTCAAGGCTGTTTAAGTCATCAGGAATCTGACCAGAGCAGGCAAAAACCAACAGGGTCTCTACTCTTTCTCCAAAAAACATCACAAACAAAATCAGGACCCCTACCTTGCCACCTTTGTTTCCTGCTCTTAACAGCTGGCTGGTATCCTAAAGATGAGGAAGGCAGGAGAACTGTAACCCATATTAAAAAAAAAAAAAAACATATGATCACAGATATCCCATGGAAAGCATCACCCATCTGACACAGGAGGAATGTCACACTGCAGGGCACTCTCAGTGGTACCACAGGAATTTAGCTAACCAAGATCAGCTTCTTCTCTTCCCTAGAAATAAATCTCAGTGCAATATGTTATCTCCCATGATTAGGTGCCATTTCTTCTGATTCTGTTTTTTGGAATTACAATCACTTTCTTCCCATGAAATTTCCTCAAAGTATTGTTATTTCATTAGTAATTTTTGATAATACAGTAGTGTTTAGAAACTGGGTAGTATACTTTCAAGTAGACTGTGAACCTAGTATCTGCTCTTGCATTATCTGCCCAAACATCAGAGAAGCAACAATTCTTGCCTGTTTACAGACAGTTTTTGTAAACGTCAGTTGTGTTCAGACCATTTGCTCACACCCTTAAAACTCTGAGAAAGGCACTGACCCACATCCAAAATGGGGCTCAGCCTTTCAGGAGGGATTCTTTTGCCCCACAGTCCTTGACTACTGGCTCCAGAAAGCTGTTCTGGGTTTGTAACCATCTTCTCTTCACAGTTTGTATGAGATGGTGCCATTTGCCACTGGTGGGGCTGAGAAGAACCTGGGCAGCTCTTGGCCAATCATGGCAATTCTATAATCTCAGGAGGGCCCTGGAGCCCAGCCACCGCATCCATGATTCTCTTAGTCCTGACTGTAGGACCTCTAACCCCACTACCCATCCCCCCACCACACAAGTGTGGAGATGCATCTCAATTCAGACATAAATACTCTCTGCTCTGCCCCACCCCTTGTAGCAAGCATGGAATTGAACATGGCTGTGTGAAGCACACAGATACTCCACATCTTTCACCTTCAACTGATAAATCACCTCAATGCATCCGTGGGACCACTCCTTCCCATGCAGAAAACCAACACATCTGTTATTACACTGTTTCAGGTATTAAAAGTTTCAAAACCAATTTGAAAGCTCTTTTACTATAGTGACACTTCTACAAAATCTGTTTCATTTTAACAGCCTCAAAGCTCAGCCTAGGATCTGGAAGCCAAAGCTACGTTCCTCCGGGCTTGGGACTCCCCTTCTTAAATGTGTGGCAGGGTACTCCCTCCTTTTGTGTTAACCACTGCTGCTCAGTGCCTGATTGCCTCTCTGCATCTCCAGGCAACAGCAAAGGCTGCACAGTTGTGATAACTTCTAACAAGGAGCAGCACCAATTGCTTCATCAAAGTCTTGTAAACCACATCTAAATGGTGGTCCTGCAAAAGCTAGGATGTCCTGAATGGGGTCCCCAGGATCTGTCAGAGAGAATCTTTTTATCCAGCCATCACTGCCCCCTGAGCACTGCAGTGTCTGACAGGACCAGGAGGAGCTGCCATGTACATGGAAGATCTTTCCAGCTTGGCCAGTCAGCAAACCAGAACCCCAACACCTGCATCAAACATCCCAGCTGGAAATATTTACAGCTATGTGATCTGAAAGCAGCAGAAAGATCCCATTTACTTTCCATGTTGTCTATGAAGAGACAGGGATGTTTTAAAACTTTATTCTGCTAACCAAGGGAAGCAAAAGTGTTAGTGGCTATAATGAGCCTTATAGAAATTGCCTTTTCCAGAATACCCTAGAGTTCCTTTCTGAAAAGGATTTCAGCTCTCATTCTCAACAATAGCAATGCTTCAAGTGGTTGTGGAGGAAAGCTAAAAAAATATATTTTAATTGTATCATACAGGATCAAAATTGGAAGGCAAAATATACAATACCTTTTTAAAAGGAAGGGCACAGTCTAAAAATATCTCCTTCTTTTTGAAGCCTGAATAATTAATTACATGAATTTATGCTTTTTGTTATTGGAATTGTGAATTGCAGTTAGATATCTATAAGAAGGAGATCTGAGAAGAAATGTATTTCCATTCTCTTTTTATTGCTGTAAAGCAAAACACCTCTTTGTAACCTTGAAATGTTGTTTGCCATCTCCTCCAAACTGGAAACAGTAGTTCCACAAAATGGTGTTATGGAAAATAAGATATGGGCAGGTTTACTGCTTGACTTGCTTGAGTTCTGCTTCCCACTAGGGCATAAAATATTTTTGTTTCCCAAGGGCTAATTGCTTATCTTTTCTGTGCCAATCTCCCTAGCCATAAATCATGTATAAAAATTTATCTATATTGTGAAGCTAAGTACATGTTCCAGCCTTAATGATTTTATGATTCTATGATTAACAGAAGCCCATGAAATCTTCCCTGAGCACCACAGATACTCAAATCCATGTAAAATACGTTGAACATTTTTCATTCAATTGGCAGCGTTCTTTTAGATTGTCCAGCTTTGGCCTCAAAGGGCTTAATCTGAGCTCTGGCAAGGACTTGTCACACAGAACATCTGGAGATGTAGTAACATCTATGATGTACTTTTTCAGCTCTTGGCTGAATGAGCTGTACAAATAGCAGGCTTCATCCATGGGGTGAGAGCTACCAGCTCCAAGGATAGAAGTGTGACTTGGAGAAAGCTGGTTTCACCCCTAGAAAAATCTTTGTTTATGCATTTTAGACCTATAAAGCACTGCATTTTCTGTCATCTAATGCTATATATGATAACCAGATATGGCCACAATAATTTTCTGACATATGCCTTTCACTATGGAATTGAAAAATCAGATCCACCATGATTGAAATTTAACATTTTCCACTGCCAGCAGAATCAGTTTTTCTTGGTGACAATTATAGCACAGAAGAATATTCTTGGTCCTTTTGGCACAGAAAATCCTGCCCACATGTTGCACTGTGATGCATAAGACAATGAGAGAATATATCCAAAAGCCTCTCCAACATTTCTTTTTGCAGAGTACCCAAAAGTGTGAGTAGCTATGCTGTCTGCTCACAGCTGTCTTGGGAAAAAAAAAAAAAAGAAGTTTGGAAAAAAAAAGGTATCTAAATACTTAGTGAGGTTAGTAAAAACAGTACAATCTGTGATGGCTACCCTTGTCAAAACTTCAAAAGGAAACTGTACTGCTTATTTCATTTTTTTTCTTGTACAGCTATTTAAAGCTGCTTGAGTGTTTATCAAGATATATCTAACAAGTCTTTTCATAGATGTGTGACTCCTTTGCCACGGAACCACATTAATCATGCCATGCGGCCTCTCCTCGCCACCACGAGGTGGGGAATCCGGCTAGCTCGCCCCTTTGTGGCGGTGGGAGCCACACGAGAGGCCGCCCCAAAACCTCCCCTGAGGCTTCAGTGTGGGTCAGGGCAGCTGCGTGGGTTCAGCTGTAGAGAAAAGCCACCAGAGTCCCGAGATAAAGAAAGCCAGGAGCTGGACACTCCATCAAGGTATTCCAAAGAGCTTTAATCTCCTTGAAGGGACAAGACGAAGTGGCCACACCCAAAGCTCAGCAAGAGTTTATCAAACCTCTGACTCAGGGAGGTGGGTACAGCAGCCAATGGGTAGTTACAACAGGGATAAGGATATGTTTAACTGAACCAATAGGGAAAACATAGGGGTGGGAGAAAACCCACACAACAAACCATACACGGAGGACACAGTGATTGACACAGAAACCTCGAGAACAAGCTGGGCAGGGAAAACTTAATTGACATGAAGGGGGGCAGGACAACTGTGAATGACTTAGCAGAAACGTGGGGAAAAGGGGGGGGGTGAGCAGGTTGATGGACACCCTGAGTGGCGGGAAAACCTGGACAAAAACCACTATAAGGGGAAGGGACAGGGGTAACACAGGGCAAACCATAACTTTACAACCCTCCCAAAATACAACAGCGAGAGAGGCAAAATCAAACAAAACACACACCACTACAATGCCACTTTTTGTATTTTGCATTTTTAACATTTTGTATGCATTGCTCTTGCACTAAATGAAGAAAAAAAAGTTTGTTCACTTTGGGAGGTGCCATCTGGTTTGAGTTTTGTCACGAGGAGGAGGAGAATGGGTCTCCAGTAGAGAAGCAACTCAGAGTGCCAGGCTGGAAGAGGTCTGTGCATGCAAAACCACCCCACTGGCCCCATCACATCACCTAAACACAGCTGGCACATGTCAAAGGAGCACGGAGGGTTCCGCATTCCCACTCCTGCCAGCCTGGCTCTGAAAAGCAGTCAAACACTTCTGCCATCTGGTGTGCTTTTTCAAACATTGCAACGATTGAACGATTCAGGAGCACAGGATGTCTCCTAAAAGCACCGGCAGATGTGCAGGTTATATTGCTTCAGCCAGAGGTCAGAGAAAGCAAGCCCTTGATGAAATCAAAATGCCACCAGGTTAACAAAGAATCTGGAAGCGACACTAAAGGTCTTTTTCTTTCCCTTTTGAAAGTAATGCCAGTCCCTAAGACACAAATGAGTGTTGTCTGTTGGTAGGGTAGAACAAGAGTCACACCTACTGGAATCATTATCACCTGATGGAAGCTTGGCCATTTCTGTGGGCTTGTTTCCCCAGTGTGCTTGTGTCGTCTTACTATTGGTGCTGATGGGAGTTGTATGTGCACAGCACAGCTCTTTTACTTTTTTTGTGTTTTCTCTAACTTAAGAATGTCCTATTTTTTTTTCCTGCAAGCATTTAATAGGAAATTCTGTTGTTGCTAAGAGAATTCAATAAAGCTGACTCTTTAAAAAACAGTCAAAGACTCCATAAAGGATGTATTTCCCTCTGTTTTTTCAATAATTCCTATGATTCTCTGGTTCAGTTTATGGAATCCTTTCAGTTTTATCTCCATAAAATTCTAGGAATACCTTCTATATTCAGTGACTACTACCATATATTAAAACTGGGATAAAATGAAAACTGCATTGCCTACATATAATATCCATCCTTACTAATAAAAAATCATAGTGGATTTATTAATACCATGAAAACTTTCATCTGATAAGCTTAGTTACACCACCAACAAAAACTTGCTGCAGTGTCAGGGGAGACTAGAAGTTGATTCAACCCATTTAAAATCAGACTCATTCTTTTATATTCAGAGGGATTTCTTGATTACCAGTAACTATAGAGAGGGCTTATAATGCTGCCCCAAGTGCATGTTACTTAGATAATAAGTACTTAGATCCTTAAATGGGCTGAAACTGGAACTCATGTGTGGAACTGCCCAGCTCTTCTCAGCATGCCAGACAAGGAGCATTTGAAAAATTGTGCTCAGACATAATGCTGTGTAAAACATAGTCTGGCTTTCATAAGTGGCCTTCCAATTAAGTTTCTGTGGGAAGTCTATAAACTTCAGGGGAAAGAAACTGTTAGAAATGGGAATTCTTTTTTTTTTATATTGAATATTGATTTTTTTTTTTTTTGTAGAGAAATAATTATGCTGTGCTGTATTAACCAACACATAGCACTATTTCATATGTCTTTAGTTTTCAAATGTCTTCCCCACAGTGCCCTAGTCTCCTGCCAATGTTTCCTTTCAGGCCACCAGAAGATCCTGCTTCCCAGGTTGGCACATTTCTCCTCAGCCCACTGCCAAGAATTTTGACCCAGGTTGCAATTACCAGAAGAGCTGTGCTGAGCCTTTCAGCCTCCAAGTAATTCTGAGGTGAAGAAGGCATTTTAAAAGTGACAGGCTAAATAAGCAATTTTAGTAAAACCAAGATTGTTCTTCTGGGCTTGTGTAGGCCATTCTAGAACAGAATTAGCAAGCATTTTATTGTAGTGAATGCTGTTCTGGTGAATCAACACTACATGCTTTGCAAAAGGTTTGTAAAAATTATTAGCATTTTCAGCTGTTTCCATCTGGAAAGGTCTAGATGGAGGCTCATATTCCAAAAGTGCTGAGTATGAGGGAAAGATGAGATCTAACTATGAAGTTCAAATGGGCTGTACATGATTTCAAGAAGCCCCAGGGTTCTGAGCCTGTTAAGAAAGAAGAGTTCTTGGGTTATGTCTTGAAGCAGAGTTTGGGTGTATAGAGACTTCTAAAACAAAAATTGAGTTGTTTCACCTCTGGATTTAGGCAGCACCTGAGCTGTGGTTTATAGGATGAAAAATATTATACTTGTGTACTTTAATTCTTGCTTAAACACAGTTCAAGATATTAAATATTTCTTCTCATCCAGTAAGTTGCATGCAGCTTCATCTAAAAGCAATCATAACATTCATGGAGTTAATGGAATTTCTCAACAGGATATGAAAATCCAACTGATTATTTTTTTCTTCACAGAAACTTTGTGTTGTATTAACCAGTATACAAAATTGAAAGAATCCCGTTCATTCCACTAAGGTCAAATAGAGCGGGTCACTTTTGCATAGCCTTGGCAAGGAAAACCTAGAATAGTATTATGAGGAGTGTGCAGTAACTGATTTGTATTGCTCAGCTGACAAGCTATGATTTACAATTTTTTATTTTTTTTTTAATATGGTCCATTTTCCCATAACTCTTTAATAGATTACTCCAGAATAAGTGGTAAATAAATTGTTGTCTTTTTGGATGAGATTTCCTCAGGGGACAAAGCAGTCTCAGGGAAGAGTACCCCACGAGATAATACACCCAGACTCACATCTAGCAATAAATGAACTTTCTGCTGCAAGCACTTACCTCTCTCCATCAGGAAGATACCAGGATACCAGGTAACTGAGCCTAGGTAAGCTCAGTGATTCTTGGTACTATTCTGTAAAAGCATCCACATATTTTTCCGTATAGCAGGAGCTATATATTTGTGAGAGACATTATTAGTACTAATTAGAACTAGAATAGAATTTTTTACTGCAGACTATAAAAAATTATCAGCTCACCCTTTCTGAAAAATTATTCCCAAATGTTTTTCGGGTTCTGAGGGTTTCTCTTTCATAGCTTGGAAACTGGTCTTCTTGGCAGATGCTTCAATTTTCACTAGTCAAGGAGACCCAGGGAATTCAGCTGCCCTTCTCATTCCCAGCATCTGATAGTGATTCAGAATGTATACAGAATTATATTTTGGCTGTACCTTTGGCAGTGTTCCAGCACTGTAACTGTAGGCTTCACAATTTTCCTTTAGTGGGCTTGCTGTGAACAGGCTTTGGAGAAAATTTAAGAGGCAGAGTAGGAAGGGAAGCAGTGGGCAGAGCTTTCTCCTCATGCAAGGCTATTTTGTCGGTACAAAATGACGCAAGTGGGAAACACTGTACTACCAATAACTTTCAGGAAATTCTGGTAGATTCATTGACATGGCTTAGGATTCTGTATTTGTAAGAATAAGTGTTCTGGGAAGATACAGGGCCATAAGCCAAAAACGTGTTTTCCAGGGAACTGATCCTAGTGGACAGGGAGAGACTGAACTAAGAAAGCAGGATGTCTGATGATGGGGTAATATTCTCAACATGCCCATGTACTTCAGACTTTTTGAAGAAGTCACTTAGAAGACATTTTTCATCTGTAGTAAGGCCAAGAAGAGAGAACAAGCAAGCAGTAGTTAAAAACTTTCGCTAAATGCATAATATTTCATGCTATTGCAATGCAATTTTCAATTCCATCTACAGGATCCATATTTTATAGTTAGCTCTTCATTTCAGTCTTGTAACTTAAATTCCATGACAATATGTTGAATATTTTAAAAAAAATAATGCCATATTGGGCAAAATTTCTTTCCAAAACGCCTTATATATCTTATATATCTTTACATAAGATACATCGGCTGGTCTGATTTTAAGAGCTATTTCATGGTATCACCATCTACTGATACATATAAAATGGGTAGAAAATAAATGCTCCGTAACTTTGAAAATTAGGTCACTGGTGATTCATACATGGCAAACACATTCCAGAAAATTTAGGAAAGAAAGTGAACCTCTAAGACCTATCCTGATTCTGTCAACAGACTGGGGATGTGTAGATGTGCATACTTTGTGTGCCATTATGGAGAGCACTGGACACATGGTTTGTAATACAAAGTGCTTTTATTTTTGAAGCCCATCTTCTTTAGTACATTCTTTGCTTGAAGTTGGAAAAATTGCTCCTTTGCCAAAGAATTTAATTAGAATCATGTCATATCCAAACCAAATTTTGAGTGTTTCTAAAAGCATTTCAATGTATATGTTACGAGCTCCTGCCAAAATACCTTCCAAGAAAAAAGGCTTTTTGACTAAGATAAATTTTCCTTTTTTTTTTTTTTTTCCCAAAAATGTGTTTTAATTGTTCAGGTTTCAATGACAATCAGTAACTGTATTACATAAATATGCATTATTTTAATGTTGCTTTCAGGAACAGCAATTTCCTGACCATTTCTGTTTTGAAGCATCATTGAACTGATCTTAATGGGTCATTATGACCTGCAGTACATGATTTCAGTAATACTCTGACTAAAAGTTGAAATATGTTTTACTTTCAATAGCATTAACCCCACCTCTTTTGATTTCTCATATCTTAGATATTGACTTTAGGTATTCATCACTGAATGTTTCACATGTGAACATGCCTGTTTCAGTCAATTGCACAGGCAAGTCAATTCCCAAGCCAGTGTTGAGGAGAAAAAGGTATTCAGCAGCAGTGAAAGCATAGATGTGTTAGGTAGAGAAGAAAGGGTTTCTTCTTCATCACTAACTTCCTTTCATAACTTTAGATTTATATTTAGCTGTGGGACTTGGACTATGAAGCAAGGATTAAGAAACAGAAGAGCAATGAAGCATGATATCCAGAACTAGCAGGGATAAATAACAGATTGAATTCTGACTTGTTCCCAGCTCCTGGGCTGTATTTAATTTTCTTTACAGTAAACTGTCTATGGAGGAATAAGATGAATGAAAGATTTTCTATATTAGCAGGAAGACACTCAGAGGTACTTTGTTAGGTTTCAATCCTGGAAAAACCTTCTGAATGAATTCTTCAACTATTTTAGCATGCATGCCTATGGTGTAATTAGCATCATCTATGTCTCAAAATATATGTCCTCTTGAACCTTTGATCTCTGTATTTTTGAGCATGAGTTTTTTCATGATAACAGTATTTCTCACTGTCATGTTATACCCTTCTCCCCTCAAAAAAATTGCCACTCAAAAATTTTACTGCTCCATCTAATGTAGACTCAACATGTCTATTCTCTGAAATATTTACAAATAGCAACAACAAAGCCTCAGAAACATGTAATTGATTTCTTTTTTGCAAGCAAGGAGAATGAATAAAACTGTCCATACTGATGCATACAGTCTTAATGAATTGTTTTTCTTTTGATCCCAGGACTTTAATAACTCTAACTGAATCATATTCAATAAGCATATTTTTATGGTTCTCTGTTTCTATTAATATAAGCAAATCTTCAGGCAATAACACCGATCTGATTGCTCTGATGTTGTGCTTTGCACAGTTTATAAACAATGACATGTCTTCAAAAAAATAAGGCCTAGAAATCACTGTCTAACAAGAAATCTGAGGACTATATCCAACCTGTCCTGATGTTTCAGTACATCCTTCCCTTTTCCTTAGTATTCCAGACAGAGAAGTTCTTTTATAAATGAGAATGGGTTGCTCAGGCAGCCCAGATCTGCTTCTTACCAGCCGTCAGAAAGTTGGAAGTAGGTAAGAAAGCACCCAGGAATCACTGAAGAGGGTACAATGGCCTCCCTCCACATTTCCTCTCATCACGTTGCAGCTGCAGCGACCCATGTGCATTAGCTGGAGAGAAGCCAAATGCACAAAACCAACCCCTGTCATTAACCACTGGTTCCGTCTCTTGCTGGGAAAGGTTCAATGCAAAACCCCATCTGTGTCTTTGGAACCTTAAAAATAATACATGACAATTATTTCAACAGTGGGGGAATTTGGGGCTAAGGTTTTTGAGTACTTTTCTGGTGGAAAGACCTAAATAACACAGTGTCAGGAAATGCAGTTTCTGCCAAACACAAGTTCAAATTTTGATTTTCTGTTCATTGCCAGAAAGCTAGGCTCACTTTGGCTACAACTATTTTTATGAGTACATGCTGATAATTAGAACATCTTTCTAGAGAATGGGAAGTACCTTTCCCATTCATAAAGATGTGAAGTATTTATCCTGGAGGACAAGTAAAAGTTGAAGTAAATGGCTTTATCTTCAGTGTTCTGGATCTAATATGAAAAAACTCATAAGTATGCAACTGAGTGGCTAAGAAAAATAAATGCTCAGGAAATATATACACTTAACATTTTTTAAATTTTCAATATTTAAAAAAAATAATGCACACCTTTCTTAGTAAGCTGTTTCTGGACAGAAAAGTTATAAATTCTGTATTTTTCAAATAAGGAATGACTTTCTTGGTAGAACAGCCAGAGGGAATACAATAAACCTGAAATGATCACCACTGAATTGAGGTCCAAAGTTCTCCTCACAGAAAGAAGTCAACTTTACCCCCTCCCAGCCCAAAAGACTGTGACCTCCAGCATATCTACAACCACTGCTGCTCCTGTCCGGGTATGAGGGAGAGGGATGTTATATATCAGTACATGCACAGAGTGCTGTGTCTACCCTGTTCCCTTTCAGTGGCCAGCCACTTTTGGCAAAAAGGGCTCTTTTGCCTTTCTGTGCCTGCCCTGCCTTGGCTGAAGGGGAAAGTCTTCTGGAGCATGAGGGCATGACCCAGTGGGGACAAAGCCTGCAGCAAGGGCAGATATTAACAGATGCCTGAAAGAAGCAGAAAATGACAGAGCCAAGTCTTTGATGCAAGAAATTCTTTCTTAGTGACCCGGAGACACCAAGGGTGAGATTGTGCAAGACAGCTGGGTCAATCAGACAGCTTGCTGCCATCAAAAGTGAGTGTTTTGTGCTGTTTCAGAAAGCTGGGGGTGTTTAACAAACAGAAGAGCTCATGCAAAAAAAGGAGCAGACAACTGCAGTCAGAAGCAAAAAGTCTAGCCTTTGGGGCAGCCATAAGCTCAGATTTTGCAGGAATATTCAGCCTGTGTGGGGCCTGCTGCAACCCAAAATGCCACAAAATGTTGCTGGACTGAGACAAAGAATGTGAGAACGATCTGTTGTATTTTTATGTTCTCACTCAGAAGAAACTGAGTTTCTGTATTTTAAACATTGACTATCCTAGTTTAGCTAAATGTAAATGTAGCCTTTAGAAATTTACAGTCCTCTCAGTGACTATGGTCTGTCCACTGTGAAAAAAAAGGTCCAGTTAGGAACACCTCTAAGCTTTGGACAATTGAAGATCCTTTCACAGGATCTTCAAGGATATTTTAAAGATATCCTAGTCTGGATTACTTGGGATGAAAGAGGCCAGGGAACAACTCCACCAGGAAATTTGAGGGAACATTTGTCTTTGGCAGGGATCAGTGAAAGCAACAGTAGCCTTCACTGGAGCCTTTCAGTTGTGGAGCCACAACTGAAAAAGAATGTGTGTCCTGAGTCTTTGAAAATGGCACTTTATCACTTCACATGTATCATCACCCCTTTAAAGCCTACATACAGTCTCAGAAAAGACATTTTACTCAAGAAATTAAAAACAAATGTTTAAAAATGCTATATAGTTTCAGATCAAATCAAAAAGATTTAGCCTTACTTCAAAAAGGCACAAGCAAGGCAAGACATTAATTATCTTCTGGAAGATAATTTTTTCATTCTCTTTAACAGGACTGGAAACAAATACAAAGTAAGCATTTTACTAGTAAAAGATAGTTCCATGAACTATAGATGAAACTAAATAAAACAAAGGAAAAAGATTTAAAACTGCGTGCCTTAGGAAGCGACTTTCATTATAGACAAGGTTTCCAGCTTGTGCACTCGTAAGCATATATAGACTGAGAGGTCAGAAGAAGGAAATCCTTTAAGTAGGGTAACATCAGGTGAGAAACTATAAGACTTCACAAATCAGCAGAGACTGATGACTGTATTTCTAGAAGTAAATCCAAAACACCCTGGTATGACAGCAAAAGGAAATACAGTTGATCTATTTCTGAAAAGAATTTTTTTTTTTTTTAATTGGAGAAATCAGTCAAAAGTAACAGTCTTCACAGACTAAAATTATTTTTATCCCATCCAAGGCTTTCACTAGTTCTCAGAAGTTTCTGTGCAACCATTACCTTGTCTCCTAATAGCCAAATCCAGTTTCAGCCTTTTAATCATCAAGAGAGTCTGAGCTCATCTCCCAAGTCATATTGCAATAATATCTGTGAAAAATGTTGTTTGGAAGACAAAAGTCCTTTCCCTCTGTAGACCTGAAAGTTTGGCTGCACCCCTCTCAGCTTACCCATAATTCACCACCACATCATCTAATTGAGTTGAATCTTGAACATATTATATTTAGAATAAGTCACATAAAGCGTTTTCTAACACAGTTTTTTTAAGATTGGTTGGAAATTTGAGATACTGCAACTCAGACATCAAATTATCACTAAATTACCTATGATATTTACATAAGACAATTTTATACCTTTTCTGTCTGAGAAGAAAAAAGACTTCAAGTGGAGCATTTAAGGGGATGTAATGCAGATCAAATATGAACTCCTTTTTTTTTTTTTTTTTCCTCAAATGGCCTGTTAAGTTGTTTCCCTAAGTGATTTGGAGAAAACATGAAGGTAACCAGTAAACCCAAATGCTGGGACTGAAAGGCATGGGAAGTGAGAGGAAAAGGGTCCAAGAGTCTGGGTGGAAGGTGAGCCTATAGTTCTACCCAGCACCAAGAAATTACCTACATCCTGTAATGAAGAAAGCCTTTGGAAGCATTCTCTAACTTCCTCCAGGGAGCAATCCCTGCTCCCGTTTCTCCACAGAAATCTGAATTCATCATGGGCATTGTTGCTGTGTTATGTGCAGCCACACAATTCTGTACTGCAGCAATGGACACTTCATCAAGCAAGAAAGACTCACCCATTTTAGGAAAGCTGGTGAGAATCACATCATCACTTCTTGGTTTACAAGAACTTCAGAGTTTCCAAAGTTTCTGGACTGCTAAGGCCCCTAGGCTGCAAAAAATATTTGCAGAGAAAAAAACCAAACCAAAAGACCTTAAGATGTCACCTCTTTATCTTAATAAACGCCTTTTGAACATTTCAGTGATTTTTTTTTTTTTCATTTCTGATCAGGCTTGTTCCTTTCTTTAACTCCTTGTTCAACTCCATGCTCAACTCCTTGCAGACATTGAGATTACACAGTGTTTTCTGTTGTCTAGATAGCTTTTGATACCACCATATAGTAAATTGTATAGAGTCTGTACTAAGCAACAGGTAAAAATTATTTAAAAAATTACAGGTCATGGTCACTTGCTTCTTTTCATTCATGGAAGACCAGAATAAGAAAAAGTCCTACTCTTCTGGAAATGGAAACCTACAAACCCAAAATCATCAGGTTCAAACAAACATACCTCTCCAGGCAGAGCTTTTTTACATGTGCAGTTCTTCCAAAAACATTTAGAAAATCTGCCTAGGAAGCAGGCTTTGAGTGGCCCTTCAGAGCTGAATCTGCATCACTTCCCATTATCCATGTCACACAGGGGATGCAGGGCATGGCAGCCAGAGCACATCCCACTGTCCATCCAGGTGCACAGCAGGCAGGGGCGCTTGGGCAGCCCGAGCCCAGGCATCGGACACTCTCCTGGGGAAGGTGATGGGCTAAGGATTGGTCAGGATGTGGGTCTGTGGATGGATCCAGCTTGACAGGGCCAGTGGCCAGGCAGGGCAGACTGTGAGGAGCTGAAGCCTGACCCTTCTGCACCATCACTGGAGCAGGGGCTGAAAGCCTGGAGCAGGGGTTGGCATGGAGCCCTGGGCCATCGGCAGGGTAGGGGTAGTCCCGAGGAGCTGTGCAGGGACAGTCAGCACTTTGACAGGGACTTAATTTCACAGTTTTGTTAATTACATTTGTGGTTTCTGTTTGCTCAGTATTTAATCTTAGTTCAGTGTAAGAGTCCTGCTGGTAAATCTACCTAGGAATATGGCACAGAAATCCCTCTTCCAAGGAATTGAATTCCACTTGACAGACAGACACCTCCTTGGCTTTTCTGTTTCCTATGAAACGGACTAGGAAGTCTAGGACTAGGACTAGTCACTGTGATTAGGACTAGTCACATATTGTGACTAGGGGTCATGCAACACATTCTCCACAGATCTAGCAAGAACATTGACATCAGCAAGGAGGGTGTGGAAAATATACCTATGTAGTATAAGTGTATTTATTGTCTAATAAATGCCACTCTCATAGTTTAGCTAGTTTAGCTTAGGGTCATTAAGGGGCTTCTTTCCTTCAGTCTTCCCATTTGAATGTCATGGTTCTTCCTGCTAGCCACTTACCTTCCCAGAGAGTCCAACAGGAGCCAAACACTCCAAAAAGCATATAGCTGTTCGTTACTTAAGAGTTCATGGCTCTTTGAGCTTGAGAAGTTCCACCCTTTGCCATACCAATGTGTGAAGTTTGCCAAAGTGTCAAAGGCCTTTCTGACCTGCCAACACCATGGTAGATATGATGGATCTAAACCCAGACTAACATATTCTACCTGTACACAGACATTTGGTGGTTCAGACCCACACCATATATCCATGTCAAGTCCACATTGTGCCAGAGGAGAGGCTCTGTGTTGATCCCTCTATCTCACCAACAAGACCTGCAGGGGCCTCATTCATCGTTTCAGGCCAAGAAGCAGAGACAGGGATGCCACCAGACTGGTGCCATAATGTCTGTGCACCATCTCCCTCCTGAAAGGATGCTAGGCATTCACTTGAGGTATACACACATTTTATTTGGCTACATCAATCAAAGCACAAGGTCTAGACCCCAGACACACCTAAGAATTACCTACCAAATTCTTGGAGGTACCAGGTACTTCTCAGAGCGGTTTCTCTCTTCTCTCATGGGGAAAAAAAATGGGGACTGACTATCCACCTTTGGAGAATCACCTTTGGAACATGGCTTGCTGTCATGCTATTCATCTGTTTATTTTCAGGCCTTGCAGTACACATCATATTTTATATTTGCTGCCATCTTTGTTCCTCCTAGGGAATCTTGAAATTTCTGGTCCATTTATTCATTCTGAGCTTTAGAGAAGATGTCTCTCCAGTTTCCAACAACCCCTGTGTATGAGTACCAAAAACTGAAGGGAGATGCTCCTGAGAGAAAATATCTAGGCAGCAGTGGGGCAGAGTCATTGACTACACAAGGCAGGAAGGATCACCTTAATTGCCCTGAGAGATTGCCACACATTGCCCCATTGATTGCCTGGGAGAGGAAAGATATCAAAGATCAGAAGCAAAGGCTGTAGCCAGATAACAGGGAGCATTGCTGGTTAGCTGCCTGCAAGTGCTCCCTCCCCAGAAGGGGATTTCCAAGGTGACTTCATGAAGATTTTACACAGAAAAAAGAGGAATCTGGTTTTGTCACAAGGGAAAGCTCATTTGTGAATTACTTCCTCTGAAGGGGGAAATTTTTTTGTGGTAGGTGGTATAGAGGAGATTGGCTAAATCCCTCTTCCTCCAAGGAGTGGTGAAAGAAATGGATTTTAAAAAGCCCATGCTCACAGTACTCAGAAACCAAAGACTCTTGAGGTCATGGGGAGCAGGAAGGCTGCCAGAGCTCTGACCCAGGCCTGCGAGAAACCATCTCTGGGACCACCACTGACGTGTCCATTGAGAGGAGACATATAAAGCTCTTGCTGAGTCGGCAACAGGAAGATGCATTTGAGGCCAGCAGAGCAGTGAGCAATGCATTCCCTTGAGGTTCAAGACATTCTTGTTCCATTAGTACACCTCCTCCAAAAGGTGACTTTCATGAGGTGATATGTGCAGCCTCTTCACCTGAACAACAGGAAATAGCTGCACCACAACATGGAGTAACAAAGAGCTACATAGAGCCCAGGAAGATTTGGTGCATAACTGCCCCCATAACCTCACCAGTGCCGGCCCTCACCTTGGTACCTCACTTACTTAACTAACCAGGGCCGCTACAGAAAAAGACAGCAACACAGAAGCAATGACTGAGGACATTTAGGCTGGCACTGATAAAGTTTCTCACAAACAGCCCCCAAATCCTGCCAACAGCAGAAGCTTTCTGTACAGGTGGCACCACAGGAGAGAACTCACCCAGACAGTCCAATGAGTTCATGGCTAAGTAAAGTAACATGCTCAAAACTCCTTTTGGAGTTCTCCTTCAGAAGGTAGGTCTCCATTTGCAGAGACTTACTTTTCCAGAAGAGGATGTCCCCAAATTTTCCATGGGTTTCACTGGATTTCTCTTTCATAGCTTTGAAACTGGTCTTCTTGGCAATTCTGGAAAAATCTTCCTCACACAGGGGAAATCCAAAGAAGGAAGCAATCTTTTTCATCCCCAGCACTGGGTCCTGTCCAAACGAACATAGCACAGAGGTGAAACCAAGAGATTTGACACTGTGGTTATGGCATGGAGCCAACACCCTGTGGGAAGCCCAGCAGGGGAAGTAGTCTCCCACAATGTCACCAAGGAATTCCAAGAGCTCTAACAGAAAACCCTTCAGGCCAGGAAATCTACACATTCTGGCCTCAGTTTCAAGCCTTTTCTTCTTTCCCAAAATCTGTGCCTCTGCCAGATAAAACTCCTTTCACAAATCGGCAAGTCTATCCTCCTCCTAACCTCCATGGGCTTCCCCCAAATATAAATAACTCAGAAAGGCACATCCTTCTAAAGGGGCAGACAGACTTGCCCCAAGAGCTTCTAGTTTCCCACACCCATACATATCAGGAGGGATGCATAGCACACTCATCAAGGAAGAGCTGGGTGAAATGCCACACCTCTTTGAGTTCCTCATAGCTTATTGTCATGATCCTCTCGTTGTCAATGTATTTGTTCCATTCCACTAGGTGGTCCAAGTAGGATCCCCAGGCCACTGCAAACAAAGAAGAGGCATAACTGCAGAGTACTCCCCAATACAGGCCCTTAACCAAATCAAAGGAATCAGCCCAGACAGCTTTCTAAGTGTCGCTTTAGAATGGTGAAGGGGTGACCAGCTCAACATGTCTGTTCTTTCTCCTGAGGTCACTGCAGAATGGCCCAGGTCTGTCCACTTGATATGGCAAACCACAAGCTCTTTGTGGAAATGGAAAAGTCAGGCTAAAGCTTTCTCATGATCTCTCCATTCTAAGTGAGAGACAAAACTCTGATTCTCTGGTACTCTGTTTCTGCCATAACAGGGGCCTGTCTGCCTGTTCTGGGAGTGCCTTGGTAAGGTATGTCACAGAAGGATTCCCTTCTGCACAAGGCCCTGTGTATGCCACTCATGTTAGGAGAAATGCCAGAGGATGTAGGGCAAAGTACATTTTCCATTCATGAAGTCTGCAAAATACTCATCCCAGGAGGCGAAGGACGGCATAATTGGTAGGTTGTTGCAGAAGTGGTAATAGGAGACAGCTGTGTCCTTGGGGTTCCAAACTAGCACAAGGATCTAGAGGAAGAAAACACATCTTTTGACTGACCAAAATGCCATCTTCTCAACATATCACATAGAGTCATTGAATCCCAGAATCATTTAAGTCATCAAGCCCAACCACTAATCAAGCACTACCAAGTCCATCACTAAACCATGTCCATAACTACCAGACCAACATTTTTTTTAAATATCTCCAGGAACAGTGACTCAAACATTTTCCTGGCAGCCAGTTCTAATGTTCAGCAACCCTCTCTATGAAGAATTTTTTTCTCATATCTAGATCTAAACCTCCCTCAGTGAAACTTGAGGCCACTTCCTTTTGTCCTGTCACTCATTACTCAGAGAAGAGACCAAGCTCTACCTAGCTACAACCTCCCTTCAAGTGGCAAGGTCACCCCTGAGCCCCATTTTCTCCAGGCTAAACCACCCCAGCTCCCTCAGCTGCTTCTCCTAAGACTTGTGCTTCAAACCCTTCATCAACTCCACTGCCTTTCTCTGGACATACTCCAGAACCTCAGTGTCCTCCTTGTAGTGAGAAGCCCAAAACTGGACACAGCACTCAAGGTGTGTCACTTACCAGTGCCAAGTACAGGGGGATGATCATTGCCCTGGTCCTGCTGACCACACTATTATTGATCCAGGCCAGGATACCAATGGCTTTCTTATCCACCCAGACACAGTTCTGGCTCATGTTCAGCCACTGTCGACAACACCCCCAGGTCCTTTTCCACCGGACAGCTTTCTAGCCACTTTGTCCCCAGCGCTTAGTTTTGCATGGGTGTGGAAGCCCAGGAGACTACCATCAGAGTCTTCAATCCCCCAGCCATGGAAGACTGGTCTCAAATAAGAGGAATAGGCTTTCAGATTAGGGTGAGAAGCTTGCTTCTTCCATAGATCTTTCCAGGCACATGCTGATTTATGTAAAGTTATAATACCCCATTGGCCTAATTACCCTAGTTCAATCCCTATTGACCATGTTTGGTTAGTCCCTAGAATGTTCTCCCTCTCTGTCCCTTCATTGCCCTAGTTTTCTTCATTACTCCACCCCTGTTTCCCTGTTGGCTGACCCAACCCTTAACCCCTCCTCTGCACCATTTTCCCCTGTATCCATTGGACTCTGACCCTCAGCTCCACCGTCACTATCCCATATAAGACCTTGTGCCCTCCCCTTGCACCCTGTCTTTATTCCTGGACCCCCTCCGTCTCTGTGCTCAGTTCCTGTACCAATATACCCGGTTTGCTGGAGGTCATACAAAGACTCATCCTGCCTATTTGTCAGCTTTCTTGAGTAGCAGTGAGCTTTGGGCTCATGAGTGTTGGACACTCCAAGGGCCTCAGTAGCACCACGACACTACGTGTGGGGTTGTGACGCCCATTTTGTAGACCCAGTACATACCTTATTTAATCTCATACAATTGGCCTCAGCTCATTATCTGTTCAAATCCCTCTGCAGATCCTCCTACCCTCCGGCAAATCAACACTCCCACCCAACTTGGTGTTGTTTGCAAGCTTACTTGTCCACTAAAATTCACCAGACCATGCAATTCTGGTCTAATTCCTTTTCTTAAGTAAGAAATCAGAGCTTTGGCAGATCACTTGTTGCTAATGTAAGCTTCAGGCTGAAAACAAGATGCTAGT
Organism: Peucedramus taeniatus; assembly: GCA_013400575.1. Taxonomy (NCBI): domain Eukaryota; kingdom Metazoa; phylum Chordata; class Aves; order Passeriformes; family Fringillidae; genus Peucedramus; species Peucedramus taeniatus. The sequence goes on from WBNO01030498.1 coordinate 71,647, forward strand.
GATTTCCTCAAGACAATTCTGACCTAGTTCCACTCCAGAGAAACGAGTTCATGATCTAGTGAACAAAGAGCCACAAACAGTCTCTAGATGTAACCTAGCTTCTCTCTGCAGTAATTCCCATCTAAGATTATTTTAGCCACAGCCTATGGTCGGCTTTCCATGGGTACCCTGGTTTTGAAAGCAAGTTAAAACAGACGGAATTACTCCTTGCCTTGCTCAGTTTTCTACCACCAACCTGGGAACATCTTTCTGAAGGAGATCTGAAAGGACAGTGACACTCAGCAACAAGCCCACCAATAGTCAGCAAAGCTGCTGCTGGAAGAGGATGTTTGTTCACAGCCTTGGCACAAAAAGCTGTCTCTTCAACCTTGGAAATGTGGCTGTGTATTGACCAGCTCAGGTGAAAATGCAGAAAAGACATCTCATAAAGAGGAAAGCTAATTTAGAGTGGAAAGCTTTTGCAGCATGATGCAAAGAGAAGACTCACCTTAGCCTTGCTTTGGAAAATGGATGGAGGCAGGAGATCAGGTCTCAGATGGGTTACTATAATTCTTCTGGAAGGAAGCTGCTTCATCCTCTTTAAAGAAAGCGAGAAGAAATGTGACAAACAGAAGTAGCTTATTCAGTGAGTTGTGCCTGTTCAGTTATTGTAGGTTATAAGAAAAAGTGAGACCAGAGATGTATCTTATCCCTTGAATAAGATCCAGGGGTGCACTGGTGGTGTAGGTGTCTGCCAACCTCTGCCACCAAGCACCATTTTACATGACACAGGCCTAAGAACAGGACACCCTAGAAAAAGGTCTTGCTAATCAAACTCACTGGATCTGTGGCAGGAGGACCTTGTGTTGGGATATCAGAGGCAGTAGCACATGCTACTTCTGCAGACCGAAGCTGTTAAGGCTGTATGTTCTCCATTACCTTTGAGATCAGTCATTGTCTTTAAGCTATTATTACCTGTAGGAAGAGCTGTGACAGTATTTTCAGTTCCTTCTTACCTCATATATCCCAGGATCCCCAAATTCTAGAAGCTGAAATGTCTCTAGCTTCTTTACAGCATTTATTCTCTCTTTCATTTCCTCTTCTGTATATTTGGCATCTGCCAACTCCTTCACCATTTGTTCAAGCCAATTTGTTCCTGAAAGGATAAAGACACCAGTAGGACATCCATTCAACTTCACTTTTTCATATAAAACTGGCTGATGGCATCCTGTCAAATTGGTTTCTAGTGAACCAGTTTGGCTCAATGTTATAATTGAACCTTTCAACAAGTGTGTGTGCTGGTTTTCACCACAACGGAATTAATTTTCCCCATAGTAGCTGGTATGGAGCTATGTGTTGAATTTATGCTGAAAACAATGTTGGTAACACAGAGATGTTTTAGTTATTGCTAGGCAGTAATTACACAGTGTCAGGGCCTCTTCTCACAGTGACCTCCCAGAGAGTAGGTTGCAGGTGCACAAGAAATGAAAAGGAGACATAGATGGGACAGTTGATCCCAAGTGACCCAAGGAGTATTCTATTCCATGTGGAGTCATGCTCAGCAATAAAATTTGAGAGAAGAAGAAGGAGAGATGCTGAGAGCTAAGGCACTTGTCTTACCACATCACCGTCACGTGTGATGGAGCCCTGGAGACAGCTGAACATTTGACTGCCAGTAGGATAGAATGAATTCCTTAAATTGCTTTGCTTGCACACATAGCTCTTGCTTTGCTTGTTTAACTGTCTTTATTTCAACCCGTGACTCCTCTCACTCTGTTTCCCTTGCCCACCCCATTGTGGGTGAAAGAGTGAGTGGCCCTGTGGGGCCACTGAATTGAGCTGTGACTGGCCAGCTGAGCTTAAATCACAGCCCTGGTTCATAATCAACAGAGATATGCCTAAGGCCAACAGGGGCAGAGCTGTTGAGCAGATCCTGTGAAGTGCTACCCTGCTTGCTTCAGAATCACATCATATCCCTCGGTAGCAGCAAACCTCACTTCCCTGATTTAGGATAACCTACTAAAATCACATCATCACTCCTGGCTTCAAAGGATTTCAGAGCTTCCAAAGTCTCCGGCATGCTTATTGTAACGGGGTATAAAATACCTCTGTAGGAAAAAAGCATGTCTTCTGGGGCCATCTTGTCACCCTCTGAAATGCATTTGTCCACTTTTTCAATGATTCTTTCACTGTTTCTGGTCATGTCTGTATCCCTGTGTAAAGCTTCCCAAAGAGATGCAGGCTGTCTTTCCACAATGCAGAAAGGCTTTATGCAACACCTGAGTAAACAGGACAGGGTGTTCACTCAGGGGTGAAGGTGCAAGTTACAGATTAACTCTGTACTCTGTTAAAACCTTTTGACATTACAGAACACCAGGGAGAATGACAATAGTGACATATGGTCTTTGCTACAACTGATACCAGGAACAGGAACCTGTGGAGCAACTAATAATAGGATTTAAAAAGTTTAATTAAACCAAAGAAACACCTGTAAAGAATATTTCCTGGAATATTTATAACTGGTCACTAATGCAGTGCAATTTGCCAACAGGACAAGTAGCACATAGGTAGTGGACACCTGGACAGTGGCTCTCATCCTGGCTTGCTATTGACTCCACTAATGGATACACATCCCAGGATGAAGGTTCCTTACAGGCCATGGCTCTGTCCTGCATCCAGTCACTGTCAGGCGATGTTCAGAGCTGAGGACAGGTATCACCTAAACCAGACTTCTCATGATGAAATACTCACATCTGTGTATTTTGCATCATCAAATCCAACAGGAGGATCACTTGCATGTGAAGTTTTAATACTTAATTTCTGCATTATTGTGAATCAAACTCTACTTGTACTACTTCACTTTAATTTCTCTCTCCTCATGTCCATAATTTAATCTTTGGGTGAAATTGTTCCTTGTGGAGTTGCTATTTATATTCTGGGTGATACCTTTTAAGAAGATAAGGAGTGCTGAGATGGTGAAATGGGTATCTCCATTGGTCATCCCAACAGAGACAGGCAATACACGAAGATGAATCCCCCTGTGAAGGGGTCTTTCACTCTCTTTCATGCCCTTGAATACATTATGGGTCTTGTTCACTACCCATATATCAAACCCTTATATCACATCCTTGTCTCCTTCTTCATAAATGGCTGTTAGACACTCAGTAAACCCATACACAAGACTAATTAAACATGAGAAAGTATCAAATCAAAATCATAACTGTAAGACTTGGAAGATTGCTTAAAATTACCTACAAAGAATATTTTAAAATTATTTTTCTGGTCTCCCAAAATGCAGAACTCTCGGGATCCCCCTTGCCTGGGAATTTCTCGAGAGTCCTTTTCACAGCCAGATGGTTGAAGAAAGAGTCAGAGTTGCTTGGCCTTCGTTCTCAGAGTTGTTTATTATTTCTTATCTATAACGTTCTCCCTGACCAGCCGCGATGCTCTCAGCAGGTCAGTCCAAGGCACACTGCCCGCCCCCGGGTCTCTGTTGTCTTTTTATACTATAAACTACGTAGACATTAGTTACAGTTATTTTCCAATACCTATCACCTATGTTAGACAGTGAAATTCTACCTTAAACCAATCCCTAAGTGCCAACATCACCAAGAAAATGGAGACCATGAAGAAGAAGGAAGGAGGGCAGTACACGCCCAGATGCCTCCATCTTGACCCCCCTGTACATTTCTCATATGAATCCTAACATTCTATTTTTCTACTTAATAATAAGCTACTAATTTTATTCTAGTTTCCCTGGCTTGTAATTCCTCATATAAAGTTGCTAATTGTTTCCATGGCTCGAGATCAAAAGCAGAGGGATCTTTGGCTCTGTGCCAAGCTCTCCGAGCCCCCTGCCAGGGTCTCAGCCCATCCAAGGCAGCAAGAGGGATGTCCTGGTTTCCGACACAGAAGCATCAAAATAGACTACTTTATTGGAAATATTTTCTCTATCAGTGCTATTTTACTCTTAAAAGTTGAAGATACTGTTCATAAAGTATGCTTTCCATAAGCTTTGTTTTAGCTATTCTTTTCAGCTTTTTGTCCATGTGCTAACTCTGAATAGCAGAGGAAAATTTCCTCCTGTTTTCCAGTACTAAGGAGTAAGGGCATCAAGCAATTATCTTTTTTTTTCCCTCAGGCCAGCTGCCTGAGAAATTCTCTTTGGAGCCAGCTGCCTGAATCCTGAGGGAGCCAGATCACTATAATACCTCAGCATGAAATGTAGCAACCTGAGCCCCTGGGGACACAGGTGCCTCCAACTCCTTCAACCCTTAGACTCTGCTCTCTGCTCATGAGCAGGGTCTTCAGTGCTGTCACAGCCATATGTCAGTCTGCTCAGGAGCTGCAGTCGAGGGGGGTCAAAGCAGCTCTGTCTCTCTAGAGAGGCTCAGGGCAACCAGGGATCTGAGTATGCCTGAAATCCAAGTCCCAGTCCCAGCAGCCAAAGAGTCTCGAGGTATGCAGATCAATGAATGTGGGACAGCTCCCGTGATCCTCAGGGAAAGCTCTGAGTTGCTCTGTTAGCCACAGGAAGATCTGCCTTGGATGGAAATGCTGTTATCAGGAGCATTTGCAGTACACCGTGAAGAGAAGATGCACCTGAATAGAAGACTCACCCTAACTTTGCTTTGGAAATGGACTGGGGAAAGGACATGAGATGGAAGATGGGTTAATATAATTTTTCTGGTTTGCTCATTCTCTTTAAAGGAAACAGACAAAAATTCAATATAAACATTCTTTTCAGTGGAAATTTCTCTTTTTAGGCATCATAGGCAACAAAATGAAAGATAGACCAAAAAGAAAGATACTTTTCTTCTTCTTTTTTTTTTCTTGACAATTGCTTAAAACCTAGAAGTAAATTTTGAGAACCACTGCTATTGTGTCAGCCAATTATGTCTTACCTTAAAAACAGATTCCCAAGTTTTTCTGAATTGATTCTCACACTCAATGGCTTCATCTTTGCTTACTTTTCACTCTCTCAAAATGTCACTCATCCATGAAGTTTCCTTGCCTACACTGTTTTTTTGACATGGCAGCTTGCCTTTTCCTTTCTCCCTTCTTCCACCTCCTTCCCCCACTGAATGCAAGGGCCCACAGAGTATCTTGAATGGAGCGTAAGCACATGAGGTGTTACTGCTCTGAATAGCTCTGTCCTTCAGAATGAGATTGTTAAGGGCACAAAGGGACTGAATTCAAGCTTTGGGATGAAACAGGACAGGATAAAACTGCAAAAACAGGTCATGGTCTGGCTTTCAATCAGATCAGCATGACCAGAATAAGAGCTGAACCTTTTTTTTTTTTTTCCTAGCACTGTCATCATGCTAGTCCTTGCTAAGTGTGATTCCTCAGGTGTTTTTATGCCAACTGCTGCCTGACTGATTTACCCCCATCAAGTACCTATTCCTTTGGCTTCCCTTTTCTAAATAGTGAGTTTTACATTTACCTTTACTAAACTTTGTGTTCCCTAATCTTCTGAATTTGCTGTTTCAAAGTGTTTTGTCATTTTTCCTAGTACTTTCAATGCTCCATTCTGATCTCCAGACTTAAAAGCCAGTCATTTATGAAACACTGTATCATATTAGTCTGCCCACCAGTGTAAAAAAACAAAATTGTTTATGACCAGGACTCACCATTAAAGGAGATTGCTTCAATTGCCCTCCCAATTTTGCTGTTAACCAGTATATGCAGTGTGACCATAAGCATTCTATTGCAACCAAGTTCATCATATCCATGTAAACAAGTGGATATTCCTGAAAGTATCAAATAAAGCAAAGAAACACCTGCTGACAATGCTTCTGAATGCCTTTTATTGCTGTTGTAGGAATTTTTAAGAACCTAAGACTACTTCCAGTACTTTAAATTTCTATAACCAATGTTTCTACATTGCCAACTCCACATAAATTTTTGTCTCTTTAGTCACATAATGTCAGGCCCTCCCCAATGCTGTCACCTCTTGTATTTTCTGTCAGTGCCATTATTCAAGAGGTAAGTTATCTTAAGAAGGATCACCAACTTCTTTACCATGATTTATTTTTACTGTTTCATTTTCTTCAAAATGTTCCATAGTTGGTTGCTTTGTCATTTTTGCTACTACATCTCCCTGAATCAAGTTAAGGTGACTGTTCTATTTTGATTCTTCTTTCTCAAGTTTTTAAGCACTGCTATTATGTATGTACTCCCCCAGGAATCTGGTACCTTTCTGCTTGCTTACAGATAACTTGTAGCTGATCAAAGATGCCTTTCTGCAGGACTTTCTGCTGCTCTGCTTTTCAATCCATTCATTTATTTTCTAAATATTCTAAGTATTACTTCTAGCATTCCTATTTCTTTACAAAACTCTGCATGTCCACTTATGTCCAGGCAGAACCAACCAGCATTAGAAGAATGACACAAAAAGTCTTTGAATATTTCATCCTTTCCAACGCTATCTTTTATTTTAACATCTTATCTGCTTAGGTGATGGATCTATAAATTGAGTGGGGTTTTTCCTGGTTTTAATTAAACTATTCTTAAAGAACCTTATTATGCCTTTTTTTTCCTCAGAACAGATCCCTGGACAAGTGTGAAATGCTGTTCATAGGAAGGCAAATGCCAATGGCAGCACAAGAGAGCTGGGTAGAGCAATGTCTCACATCATCACTCTTGACAATGCCACTATCTCAATAGAGGCATTTTCAAGAAATACACAAACAAAGCAGAGGGGTTTCAAGGGAGGACCACAAAGTTGAGGAGGCTCAGGGTCAACCTCATCACTGTGTCCAGTACTTAAATGGCACCTACAAAGAGGATAAAGGCTCCCTATTCACTAGAGACCACATGGAGAAGAAAAGAGCCAGTAGGGTCAAGTTGCAACAGGAGAGGTTTAATCTTGACATATGAAGTAAGTTCTTTACAGCAAGAACAACCATTTGCAGAAACAAAGCCTCCAGGAATGTTGTAGAATCCTCATCACTGGAGGTTTTCAAGATATGATATCTAGATAGAATCTCATCCAGGCTCCCTTTTCATGAAAGGTTGTACCAGATGATTTTTCAAGGTCTCTTCCAACCTGGGCTGCTCTGTGATCCTATAAAAAGCAGTGCCTCTGAGTGAATCTTGCCTGTTAACATCAGCCCATAATCTGAAATCCATCTTGATATTTTGCATTCAGAGAGATGAAAAGCCTTAAGAAGGCACATCCAGATTCAACTTCTTTCTCCTCCCTCTAGCTTTGGTTTAGTTTGTGCTGAATTAATGGAAGATATCCTTTGTCATTAGGCTTCTGTCATATCCCTATTTTTGCTAGTGATATTTTCTGTGAAGATGTCGCCTGATTTGAAACATTTTTGAAGAAAATAATCTATGGACTAAATAATTAGAAATAATCTATAGAGATAGAATTTAGCTAAAAAGAAAAGGGGCATTTCCTTCCAAGTGACAGCTGGAACAGGGCTGTTGAGTTTTTGTAAATATGCTTAGGTGACATCTTCAGCAAATGGGTGTAGCCACTGATCTCACTGTAAAACAAAAGGTCATTATTCATCCCTGTCACTGTAAAGGCTGCTGCAATGACTCTTACAGTAATTCTAAGGTGCTTGGATCATTTGATCTAGTTTTCCAGTGTGCAGCATTCAGATGATCTGAGTCTGCCTTGCAAAGTTCTTGTTCTAACTGTGTTTCATTACTCTTCAGGCTTTGCAGTACAAGTCATACTTCAACTTTTTTCCGAGTTTAGTTCCTGCTATATGTTCTTCAAATACTTTGTCCATTTTCTCATTCTGATCTTCACTGAAAAGGTTCTTCCAGTCACTTACACCACCTTCAAAGAAGCAGAAAAATCTCTTGAAAACCAGAAATTTTATTTTTTCTTCTATAGAGCTGTCATTTTTATTGCATTGTACACTAAATAGTGTTGATCCATTTTCCAGATGAAACATTTTTCTACACCAGTATAATTTTGTGAAATCAGGGGCGTTACCTATATATGTGAATAAACTTTTGCTATAATGCAAAAGAACACACTCCTCTTTAGGTGACTGTGTTCAAAAAGGCAGCCTAAAATCCTGTTTCCCTCCATCTCTCTCCTCTAGTCAGTTATGACTGGCAAAGTGGAAGATCATGAAGAATTGATCAAGAATCATCAGCCAGGAGGCAGAGCTGGGTTTCTGCTGCTTTGGTAGCTTGAGTTTTTATCCAGTTACATCTTTAATGTAAAATGCAGGAATAGATTCTCACAACCAGGTTGCCCTTCTCATGTCTCACACTACACTGCAAAAGTTGTTTCCTTTTGTTTCCTCTCTTGTGTGTGCCAGGATTCTTGCTGGCTTGGCTTAGTTCTAATGTGTAAGAGTGAACAGGCATTTGGCAGTGGCCATCTCAGAAGATTCCTATACTCTCCCAAAAGGCATGGTCGCAGCACTCAGGCTGAGTTTGGTCAGTGCTGCCTGCTCTAATGGCTGGGCAATTGGTGATCCAGGCACAGAGGTGGAGAGGAATTCAGACACATGACAGTCCTTCCTGCCAGCCAACTGTGAGCCTCCAATAGTGGCTCTGCTGTCAGAGCCTTGCTGGGTATCTTCCTCACCAGTTCTCCTTGAATAGTCTTCTCAAGCAAAGCAGTGATAACCTGCTTTGCAATGCTAATGTGAGTGCAAGAAAAAAAAGCAAAGGATAGCCCAAGTTTTGAGAGTGTGACATTTCTAACTCTGAGCCACTTGGAGTTTCCTACCTTTGCGAAAGAGAATATTGCCAAATGACCCATGGGTCTTGTCTGAGTTTTTCTTCATAGACTGGAAAGTGCTCCTCTCTACTACCAGCTGGAGCTCTTCCTCAGTCAGAGGAATTCCAAAGAATGTAGCTATGTTTTTCACACTCAGGGCAGGATTCTGGAAAGAGGAATGTAACGTATGGCATGACTTTCAAACAAATTATGTTGCTTTCTAAGGTGTTTACACTTCCCTATATCTCTCTGTTGGCTGAGAGATATTCATAAGATATTCATAGATTTCACGCACACTAGAGTGAGCCAAAGTGTTTCTCTTCTCCATAATTATTTTGGAGGAGATATGAGCTGCCTTCCTGTAGATTACAAAATATTATAGATGATTTCCAGGTGAACAAAATCCACACTGCTGAAAACATAAAAGCTCCTCTCCAAAAATATTACTTATGACTTTGATTTACAATTATTTGGGCTTATATCACAGATAAATACAAAAAAAAGAATCATTTTCACAAGCAAATTTTTAAGAAGGTTTCTAAGTTTGAATTTCACCTTTTCTTCGCTTAAAACAAGAATCTGTCTCACACACCTGGGATACCCTGCATGCATATAAAAGGTGAATTGTTCCAGGAAAAGAATGTCCCTTGAAGTATAGAGTATTTGTAAGTATTGATAGCCTTACCTCTTTTACCTCTTCATATGTTACTGTCATAATATTTTCTTTGTCAGCGTATTTGTTCCATTCAGAAAGGTATTCAAAGTAGCATCCCCAGGCCACTAAATAAAACAAAAGAATTCTAAGATGAAGCATAAATTAATATTATACAAGTTTTACTCAATATGTTGTGTCAGCCAAAAGCTTTATTAATCATGTCTATGGCAGACTTTACACCCTTCTTTGGGAATTACAGGGGGTTTTTTTGCTCCAGGCTCAGGCATATGATACCATTTGTAAGTCAGAAAAATAAAACTTGTTATTATTTCAAGTCAGCTATGAGTCCACCAAAAAGCTATCAACTGGCAGACCATCTTGTAAGATTCCCTTAATCCAGTCTAAATCCTTGTTGAACCCTCTCTTCTGCTGGCCATGTGCTATGCAAAACTCATAACTTTAAACTAGTTCTATTACCTTTTCTCTTTTTTAATGCATTAGAATTAGTCCCCTTTTTAATACACTACACTTAGTTCAAATAATTCCTTTCATCCAATTTGGCAGGGAGGTGATTATACATTTCCATGGACACACAATGATGGACATAGGAGAGCAGGGGTAAAGGGGACCCAAGACAGAGATAAGGAAGAACTGCTTCTTCCAGGAAAAAGACCAGTTTGTACAAATTAAAGAAGTCTGTGGAAGTGCAGTTTGGACAAATATTTATCCTCAAGCAGTAAGAAAAGCATGGTAAACTTCAGATTTCTAATTCTCTGTCTTTTATCTCTGCTTTTATACCGTATACCAAAAATTCCTAGTCAAGTTGATTTTCCAAAGTGCAAGGGTTTTTAGACAAAGACAAATCATTGGACAATTGACACAGACAGAAAAATATACTGTACTTTTCTTTGTCATGAAATCTGTGAAGAAATCATCCCAGGTCTCATAGGAGGGAAGAGTAGCCAGGCCATTGGAAAAATGGTAATAAGATGTAGCTACATCTTTTGGATTACGAATCAGTAACAATATCTAGAAAAAAAATAATTACTTATAGTGAAAGACATAGCAGACTATAGCCTTAGAAAAGAAATAATAATAATATGCATTATAACTGAAGATGGGTATTTCTAATACCTTGTATGCAACTTGCACACAAGTAGCAATTTCATTCCCAGTTCAGAAGGTGCAGTATTTAACTGTGCTTTGGTATCATGAAAAGACAGTTGCCAATAATTGTTATCTTTTACAGATCAGCCAAATTATTTATGCAGAATCGTAGTAGATTTTGCTCAATACAAACATATTTCCTCATTTTAGTAGCATGGAAAATTCACAAAAATATTAATTCTCCTTGAAATTTGACACATGGAAGCCCTCTCTTGCAACATTGCCATAAAATTCCTCCGACAGGAAATCATGTCAAAATACATTTAGCCTCTGGAGGATTTGTTCAAGCACTGCAAGTCTCTTGTGGAAACTGTCACAAAGGTGCCAATAAGGGTAAACTGAGGTTAAGTGAGGTGAATGGCAGTGCTTAAACAGTCATGTAGAAATGGCTAGGCTAAACACTTAAGTATGAGTGATTCTGAAAATTGGCAATAAAGTACTACATTGACTTTAAAAAGTCTGTACAAGTGTTTGCTTTGATACATTAAAATCAGCACTAACCTTGGCATTGTTTTTGAAGATAGATTTGGGAAGGTTTTCAGGGCGGTTATGAGTAACCATAAATCTTGGAGAAGGTAATTTGGTCATTCGCTTGAAGAATTGGAAGGAGGAAAGTGAAGAGTTCAGTTAGTACAAATATTCTTTTCATTAAGCTATGCTGAAATGTCGCCTTGATGAACTTATCAACAGTTATATTTCAAATACTATATTTATTATATAAATATATAAATATTTATTATATAAATATTTCAAATAGAAGTTGTTCTTTGTGGTTTTTAGTGAATGTTGCCCTGGGATATTAGTGGGCTGCACTGAGTAGCTCTAATCTTCAAAAGCCCGTGAGCAATTGGAAAAACACTATCCATTGTTAGTTCTCTTCATTGATAATTCTCTTGTGTTCTGTTAGACAATGGATCAAATCTACTGGTAGGATACAGATTAGCTATCTGTGAAAGCTGAAGCATCTTAAGGAATGAGAGAGGGGATAAGGAGGAAGAGCTAGTAAAAGAGAAAAAAGCTAATATTTCATTATTTGACACTTCACTAAGCTCTTCTTTAATAGAAAGGATGCTATGTTGAATTTCTGAAGTTTTTATGTATCTCATGGGTATGTGCTCCTCTCAGTCTCACTGGAGTGTTCATTTATCCCTCAGTATTTGACAGTCCAGATGAAATTAATCCTGACCAGATGCCACATAAAGAGAAGTGGTGAAGTTCTTATCAAACCATGGAAGAGTTCATACATCATATATTCAGTATTTGAAGCACATAATGTTAATAATTTCCATGCATATTCTGTTCCCACCTCATATTTGCCGGGATCTCCAACTTCAAGGTAAGGGAATTCTTCTGGTTTTTCAGCATTCACACTGCTTTCCACACCTGGTGTTTTCTTTTGAGATATGGCTATCAGGTCAGTTAAGATTTGACTTAGCCAGTTTGTGCCTGAAAGAAGAAAAATACTGAAGTGCTTGTAAAACTTTTAGAATGGACAGAAATGGATTTACCATGGAAGAGAAGAGGTGGCAGTACTACCAGGGGAGTTACTTGGCCTCCTTTCATGTGATACAATCACAGCTGACTGATCAATCAGTGACCTCCCAGGGTCCTACCTTTGCTCCTCATAAGGACATATTTCTCCAACTTGAACACTTCACTACACCATAAATTAACTTGTATATTGTAAACTAACTAATAAGGGAGAAGAACCACTAAGGTTCAACTAGGAAAACCTGCATTAATGGAATAAATTTGATTGTGACATGTATAAGGGAGGCTGGGATGGTAAACCTGTACTTTAAAACCTGATGTATTAAGTGTTTTCTGGTGTATGGGATCATCTTTGGAAGAAAGATGGGTCACCGTAATTCAAGACAGGAGCAGAACTAGATCTGAAAACTCTGCACTCATTTTCTTTAGCAATAGGAAAAAACTCTCTAAAGTGACATTTCCTAGATGCACTTTTTTGTTCAAAAGATAACAAAGAGCCACACTTTTTTATTCAAAAGATAGCAAAGAGGCTGCACAGATCTCCCATCTTTAATTTACCATTTCCTGACTTTTGGACACTGGGTGCCTACATCTTTCTCACTGCAGTCTTAACAACTGCATTCAAGGGCATAATATTTCTTCAAAAAGAAAATACAATTAATAAGCAAAAATTTCACAATCCAGTCACCTGTCACTATCTACTGTAAGGCAGTACCAATTGATGGAAGAGAGGAACAGCAAGATTAAAGTGTATATGAGGCACATCTAATCCAAACCTTTATCTTTCATGTGGACCAGTGCTTTCAGGCAGAAGGAGCAAACACGTAGGGTAAACTTGCAGCCCTAGCAAAGATGTCCTCTTGATTTCCCAACAATCAAAGAACAGTGCAATCACTTCAAGGACTACAAAAATATTTTTAATAGCTATTTCCTGACATCAATGTGAAATAAACTAATGAATATTCAGCATTTGAAGGTACCAAAGGCTCCATCATGAAAACATAAAGCTCTTAACTTTACAAACATAAATGTGGGAGCAGATTGTGTATTATCAAGAGACCTAGTTACCTCTGGTGTAAAAAACCTGCATTTTGATTCTCTCCAATTTGTGCATTTAACTTCATAGCTATGAAAAGTAAAGATAACAAAAACCTTTATTGGCTATAGAAAAGAGAACCAGATTGTTTTTCTCAGTCTTTTGGAATATTTCCCATATCAAATATTCAGAATTAATTTCTTGTGCTTTTTGAAAATGAAATCAGTTTTACAAAATTTGGTGAGCATTCTAAATAACATTATTTAGCATAATATCATATTATGTATAATATCATATATATTGCAAAAATATAGTACAAAACTTTTTACTTCCTATTACAGAAGGTTTTTTATTAAAAATATTATAATATATTCACCAGATTTAGGGTATCCTGCCAAAATGACATCATCACTTCTGGCTTCAAAGGACTCCAAGGCTTTGAATGTTTCAGGACTGCAAACCGTGGTAGGGTAGAGAATTCCCTTGTAAGAAAAAAGCAGTTCATCACGATGCATTGAGTTGGCAGCTGCTATTGCCTTATCTACCAATCCAACAAATGTTTTCCTGGACGTCTCCATTCTTCTTCTCTCGCTCTCACACACAGGCTCTGTCACAGTGTGAAATACTGTGTAGAAGGAGAAACCCCCAGACCGTCCTTTAATAGGCGCTTGGTTTGTTGTTCTTTTTTTTTTACTTGACCCTATGAACAATAATATACCTCTTTCTGAACCTGTGAAGAAATATGCAGCTGCACTCAAAGACCTTATGTAATATGAACCTTTGAAATCAATAGAAGTTGAACATAAATGAACAAGAGAAGCAGCCAAATGCAATTGTGTCCTAGGTTAAAGGGCTTAGATAATTACTAAACATCATGCCAGAAAGTCTGTGATTACAACCCAGAGTTTATAAACCGAATATAACAAAAGTGGAAGACATGAATTGCAGATTGGAATTTAAATGTCATTATCAAAATCCTCAAGGCAATTCATCTCTTTCCAGTACTCACTGCTGGGATTTTCTTTTTTTTTCTTTATTGTATCACTCATCATTCTCACCGAAGTGAGATAAAATGTGTTGGGATTGAGAGAGAAAATGTTCAATGCACTAGAGGCTGAGCTGAGGACAGTCCTGTGAGTGTGCCTGACTGCTGCCTGCATCTGGTGTCCAGGAGGGCACAGGGGCACTCTTGGGACACTCCTCAGACTGCACTACAGAGGTCTGTTTTCCTGGTGGCTACACAAAAATCACTCATTTCTACATTCCTTTGATGAGCTCAATCATTGTTTAACAACTGCTCGGTCCTTAGGGAGTTGGTAATAATATAACCTCAGCTACAGTGATTAGTGTTTGTCATGCGCTTCAGGCGATGAGCTGCTGACTGCACTGACCCCAGTAAAAGAACTGGCTTTAGGCTCAGGTTCAATATTTAAGTCTCTGGCAAGAGAATGGATAGGTCACAAAAAATGAGAAAATAGTTCTCCCCCAAAATTTATGCCAAGAATTTACATGCCATCCTTTCTTATCTCCATCTCTTGACTGCTGCTTGTTGGGCACTGCAAGGAAGGGGATCAGCAACTGCATACCTGCATGCTTTTGCCATTTGCTCTCCCTGAGGGATTCAAGCCTTATCCCTGAGGCATAGTGCAATGCTCATGGGATGATCTAGCCCTACATTTTCACATCTACTTTTTCCAGTCCATATAAAATCTTTTGCTTTTCCCTTCATCTCCCTTCTTTCTGTAAAGTGGTGTCAACACAGGAAGACTACCTATGCACAGGCATCATCTGAGACCAGTGGATATCACATGGCCTGATCCATCTGATTGAATGATATGTGCCAAAGGGCACAAAGTTTGCACCACCTGCAACATTTATTTCACTGACACCAGCTAAAAATTGCTGTCCTATGACAGAGCACTTTTGCTGATTCTTGATGTGAAACTAGCCACCCTAGCAAAACAAAAAGCAGCTTACTTATTTTTTTTTTTCCTTATCTTCCCTTGGCAATAAATTGTCATGGACTGAAGATAAGAAAACGTGTTTACTTGGTATTTTCACCTGCTGGCAAAAAAATGAGTTTGGACAGTCCTCCCGAAAGGTGGGAAAACAGGGAAAATGGCCTGTAAAATATTAGTGTCATTTCATGCAATAGCATAGCATTGGAGTAGGTTTTCCAAAACGAAAATAATATTCCAGAGGAACTGCCAGAGAATTTACGGAGTATTTTTGCAAGAAAGGGCAGTGAGGCCAATTATTCCTGGGAAGCATATTTTACTCTTAGGAACCAGGGGAAAAAAAAAGCCAAACCCTGTGTTTGTGGAGGAAGACATTAGAATTAGAAGACATGAGTCATGAGGAGGGATTTTGAGGGACTTAAATTTATTGTCGAAAAATAGAAGCAGGATCAAGATTTAGTAATGTGAGCCTTTGATACAGCCTTCTGCCTTGACACCTGAGCTGAGAGATGGGAGGAGTGCACCTAGCCCCAGCCATGTGATACGAGACCCTCTGATCCTGCTAAATAGTGAACCCAGAGACTGACAAGAAAGCACCACTTGATTTAAAATTTCTGAGAACCAGCTTTCAAAATACAGACATTAAAAACAGATTAAAAACAGATCAATGGATTGGATTGTTTTCAGATGTATGGTATTTGCTGTTCAAGCCACTACTGTTTCTCTGAAGGTTTCTGACTTCCCACACTTACCAGACCTGGTCTTCCCTGATTGTGGAGCTTTGCAGAAGGAGACTGGTGACATTTCTGTGATAGCTACGAGACAGTGCCAGCTGGCCCTTACATAGTGCACTCTTCTGCCCATGCAGATCCATTCCCCGTTAAATGAAACAACCTCAAAAAAACTAAAGCTTCAAAACATGTGCTCCCAAGTGCTAAATAAGAAGAGATATGTTTTTATAATTATTTCTATGATCTGCATTTATCTCAGTAAAACTCAGGAGAAGGCTCCCATAAATTAGTCCTCTGAAATAACCTACTCAGTTTTTAGATAGTTCCATTAAGATTGAGCCATGCAAGAAGGAACCGTAAAACTTCTCTCGTCATTCTTCTGCAACAACAACAACAACAACAAGAAAGAAAATCCTGCAGGGGTGGTGAGATGTCCTGGGCTTCTGTGAATGAGCCCATGAAAAGCAGGGCTTAAAGTAGAATTTGCTCTAAAATGGAAATGTCATATGTGGAAGTTTCCGCTTTGAATGAGTGTGGATCTGATCAGAGGAGAATCAAAGCCTTCAAACAGAGCTCAGGGTGGTAGGATGTCTTAGGTTGTGTGTCAAAAGCTGTCTGCACTCCCATAAAGAAGCACAGCAGAGCAATGAAGGGGGAATCGAAATAGTACCCTGCTCAGATACTCCCATGAAATCAGCTCATCCAAGGCCAGGCTCCACAAGCTCAGAGGAGCTCAGCCAGAGAGGAACACAAGTTAAGAACTGTTAAAGAGGGACTGGACCCTGTCCAGGACCCTTCTATGGCTGTTCTAGGAGAGCTTCAGACCCAGTGTCTTGGTGGGAAGATGGTCCATCAAAATGATCAGTGCAGGAGAACTTTTGAAGATTGGCAGGGGCTGCTGTCTGGGGGTGCAGGCACATAAAGAATTGCAGAGGAACAGCCTTTCATGGTTGCACAAGACTTACTATGTCAGGATTACATGACAGGTATGAAATAACTGCCACTAAACAAATTATGTAGCAACCTGCATGATACTGCTAGGGTTGACTTTACAATATAAAAAACACTGAAACAGAGATGAAAGATAACTAATCCTCAGTACCAGATCAGGGTTGATTTTCTTGACTTCTCTAAAAGTCTCTTTGGGCCAGAGAACTTATCTGTTGTAAAATTTTTTAGCATCCTCCTTCATCTTTTCTTTTCCTCCTGAATAGTAGAGTCTTTTTCATGCTGGTCACCTTCCCTGACCAGATCAAAGCTTGTCACAGTATCAGATCAGTCCACTATAGATTGTCTACACAAGCATACTCTGCTCTTTCTTCTACCCAAAATTTCCCATGTCTCTTCTAAACTTTCCTCTCAACAGCTCTTTTTTGGGCTCAGCTTTGCTCTCTCTCTTTGGAGAGTTTCCATTCTTGTAATCCCCTCTTTGGAACAAGGTAGAAAATAAGCAATTTTCCACAGCTTTTCATCATCTCTATTAATGTATTAGCTAGTTGCCAAAGTTGCATTGGCTAACTGCCCTTTCCCTCCCATTAATACTACATGAGATAGTATGAAAGAATAAGCCATGACAGATAATGTCGTGACACACAATGCTGGAGAAATAATCCTATACTAACCTACAGATGTCAAATATATGTTAACAAATTCCCCAAACCATCATCTGGTCTCAGTGATTACAGAGTTAATTTTCTTCCCAGTAGCTGGTAGAGTGCTGTGTTTTGGATTCCGAATGAGAATAATGTTGGTAACACTGATGTTTGAGTTGTTGCTATTTGTGCTCACCCCAAGTCAAGGACTTTTCAGTTTCCCATGCTCTGCCAGCCAGCAGGTGCACGAGGAGCTGGAAGGAAGCACAGCCAGCACAGCTGACCCAAACTGGCCAAAGGGATATTCCATACCCCACAGAGTGTCATGCCCGGTAAATGAACTGGGAGAGTTGGCCAGGAGGGGCCAATCACTGCTCAGGGATGGAATGGGCATTGGTCAGTGGGTGATGGGAAATCATGTTGGGCAGCTCTTGTTTCTCTTGAGCATAATTCTCTTTTTATTTTCAGAATAATTATTAGTTATTATGAATAATATTATTTTGGGTTTATTATAATTTATTTCAATTATTAAATTGCTCTTATCTCAACACACAGGTTTAACCTCTATCTGATTCTCCTCCCCATGCCACCAGTGGAAGGGGAGAGTGAGGAACTGAGTGAGAAGTTGCATTGTACTTAGTTGCTGGTGGGGTTTAACCCTGACACACCAAAAGAAATTTATTTCCTTGCTTGTTTGTTTTATCTGATCTTTCCCAACTATATTGATAAAATTGATTTTAAAAGCTGGAAGTCTCTGGCTGGAACTTCATAAATAAATGTGAGGAGCCAAGCCAGTGACCTCAAGAAATCATCTGTTGCATCATTGTGTATCTATACAACTTGATATTAAAAGAGGAAGGGGAGGAAGGAGCAAAAAGAATGTCACAAAACACTCACTGACATTATGGAAGACTTTCTGTTTCTTGCTAATGCACTAATGTCCTGTTACCTTCAAACCTGTCATTAATCCCATTTTGGTCTATGCCCCTCAAATAATCAAAGCTCTGGAGCCTTTAGTACAGAAGTAATTATATCATTCAAAGTGTAATGTGGCAATACAAATGAGGCTGAATATAAAATGCAAATGTAAAGTATACTAAATTAAGCTGATTAAAGAGGCATTTGAAACAGGTAATCCAGATGCATTAAAATAATTTGCCCTGCCACATTCTTTGCAAAGTGAAAAAGGCATTTTAATTTTCAGTATATGAATTTGAATGCACAAATCAGGATTATCAATGCAACTTGCTCGATAGAGCACATGAGACATCAGTCAGTATATTCTTGCAGCTCAAGTCTTAAGCATAAGGTGAACATTAAATATGTTCAGAGAGAAGATAATTTGATTCCTTTTTTGAAGACATTATTTTAACTGGGTTTTTTCCCACTTGAATTATCAGACATTTAGTTTTATTCAAATAT
This sequence comes from Peucedramus taeniatus, assembly GCA_013400575.1. Classification (NCBI taxonomy): domain Eukaryota; kingdom Metazoa; phylum Chordata; class Aves; order Passeriformes; family Fringillidae; genus Peucedramus; species Peucedramus taeniatus. The sequence goes on from WBNO01030498.1 coordinate 90,379, forward strand.
CATAGTACTATGACCATAAAATCATGCAAAAATAACTATAAAGTATTTTTCTCAACACATGTTTCTCAGTGGCTTTTATCAAGTTCCAGTCATGGCACTGTTAATTAATCCTTTCAAAAGTTTAATGAAGAATTGACAGCTAATGGCCTGGAGGCTAATTCAAATGCTAATTGCCTAGCTACTGGGAAGATATGGGCATGAGCAATAACAACCTATCATGGTTGGTAGATCATGGCCCATGATCTACCAATTCTTTCACCTCCTGCTGCCTCTGAAGCACCAAGGGATCCGACTGAGCTCCACATGGTGTGTTGCAGAGAAAAACAAGGACTGGAAGCAAAGCTGGGAGGAGGACATAGAGCTTGGCATCCATTCCCTCCTACCCTTATAGGGTAAGGAGAGGAGGGAACAGGACACCTGAGTTGATGTAAAGGAACAGAGAGGGAAACAGGACTTTGAGCATCTCTTTCTTTGAAATACCTGGTTAACCACTCTCTGGTATCACCACTGTGTGATAACTGCTTTTCTGCTGCCTCCAGGGTAAATTTAGCAGCATAGCTCTCTTGGTAGCATCACCTCTAACAAACTCAAGCTCGCACTGAGCCTTAGTAAGCAATTTTTTCTAGAAGGACCATATGGAGACTGCAATACATCTAACCACTTCCTCAGGGGCAAAACTGATGTGAAACAGGCAATTCAAGCCTTGCAAGACACAGGGTAACAAAGCTACTATATCAGTATCTGGCTTCCCAATATGTCTTCTGGTAGCCATATAATCAGATTTTTCAAGTCCAAATACAGGAGTCTCACAACTGTCCATCTGTCCTCCCCAGCTTCATGCAGTATCTCATCATTAACAATGCAAGATTTCTGCAATTTATTTTCTTCCTGAGGAAACGCATTGCTAGTGAATACAGAAGATTATTTCTGCAAATATATATGTGCCAGACTAGCTGAAATTCCTCTGCAGTGCCCAGGCAATCCCCAGAGCCAAGAAGTGAGTCCATTTGTGTGCTTGCTTGGATCTTGGCCTGTCTCTCAGGAGTGCTCTGCTGAGGGACTCTGCTTAGGTACGTTCACCACGGGCCAAATGTCAAGTGTTCATTGTAAAGTTTAAAAAAAAATTAAAAACACAATTTTTTTTTTAATCCTCTCATGACATTTTCTTCTTTTTCCATATGGTCAGCAGTTTTGATTAATTTCTTCAATTAATTTCATCAATTAATTAGTTTGAGGTCCAGCAGGATTGCTTACCTCTCACCTTTTCTAATTAGATTCCATTCAATACCTCCAGATTAATTCCTAAAGGGGAAAGCAGTGTTCATATTCTACTTGATGTACCCAATACTGGACAATCATCTCTTCAAATCTCCAATCTGAGGCACTTTTATAGCTTAGAGTTATTCAAAATACACAGTACCCTTTCATCTCAGGAAAAACACAGACACAAAACCATGAAACTTTCTCCCTTCTTTCTATTTCACATTACTTCTTTCTTGGTTTTGAGACTCCCTCATCTTCACCATTCACCTTTTTGATCCTAACATGATCTTTCATCTTTCTTTCCATATTCGTAAGTCAAGTCCATTCCCTAGATGGAGATTTGCTTCACTGTACAAAGTTGAAGGGATTTTACATTTAAAACAAGATTAAAATAGTCAACAGTAGCACAGCTCACTGGACTCACTAATCTTTTAATGAAATGAAATTTCCATATATCGTTTGGAAAAGACAAGATTTATGTCTCTTTTCAAGTGAGCAATTTATCTCATTTAAGTAATTTTCTGCCAACATTTATGGCTTTTCTGCTTCATAGTAACCTTAAAGTTGCTTCCTTTGAAGAATGAATGCAGATATTTAATGAGAAAACTCCTAACTACTCACAGCTTTTACCATCCTGTTTTACAGTGTCCTTAAACTGATATTTTCCTTGATGTACTAGGGATAACATTGAGGAACTGTCTTTGAAGCTCAGTGCTCCAGGCCTTTCTGTTCCAGCCAATAATGGAAGAGTCCTTTGTGACAGTAAGATAGCATAGACACTTGTGCCCAGTCCAGCTTCAAATCTGTCTCATATGGCTTGAAAACTGTGTTTCCCATTTTATATAGCAATTCTATAACAGCTGTAGGTGCAGACTGCATCAGAATTGCTGACATCTAAAATTCAGTGCAACAAGACAACAAAAATGCTCCTGCTAGTGTAGAGTGACAGGTTAGTATATTTTTCTTCTCATTAATTCCAGTGCTGTTCCCACACTTAGTTTCTGTTTTATGACCAGCAGCAGAAGCTACTTGGTAACTGGGGTCCTTCAAAGCCTCAGGAAGGAGTGAAGACACTGACCAGAGGCCATCGAGACTAGCTTTGCTGGCTCACTCTTTTCTTCAATGAACTGATAACATATTTAAGGTTATGAATGGATTTTACCTGAAAGAGACACAGATAAAAATGATTAATGTGTCATACAAAAAAGTTCAGGTTAAATAGCACAACTCCTTAATGAAAGCCTTATTATACACAGACCAGATTGTATAGTGGGAAAATATTTCACTAATTAGGGCTTAACTGACACACTTCTCAGCTGAGTTCTCACTAACCTTTAGTAGTTGTTGACTTGGGTAAAAGCAGAGTGATCTTCAGCTAGGGTGACACATACCAAGTACATGCACACTATAGAAGAGGAAGAAATGCAAAAAATATCCTTTTCCCCAAATTTGAATACAATCAGATTAGAGAATTTCAATCTGGATGATTGAAAGGGTGAGGGAGAAATGAAAAATGTAACTTTGAAGAGAGGGGTAAAGAGCTGCTCTGAAGAAATGCCCCCATGAGAGAGGCAACAGATTTTATACATCTAAGTCCTCTTGTATTAAATAGCATATGTATTTTTATGAGTATTGAATCTTTAATTAATTGATTTGTGAACTTTATTTACTCCACAGAAATATTGATGCAACACCTGAAAAGAGCAGGTAGCAAAACCTGTCATCTGTTATGTGGGGAACTAATTATTGCAGATGAATACTTGCATAAATGCATGGCAGGTTTCTTGGAAGCACTCTGCCCTTGTTTGGAGGGAACCAACAGGACAAAAGCATTCATGGGACCACACGTAAGACAGAGCTTCTCTAATTAGGCTCAGAGCCATGTCCTATCTTTGTCTGCAGCAGCCAGTAGCAGGGAAAAAATATTTGTCTCAGAATCTTTAATCCTGGTCTGGAGGAAAATGATGCTGCTCAGTCACTGCATAAGCATTGTTCATGCCAAGTTCTGTCAGGTTCCTACGGCTGCAGAGATGCCAAGTTCTGTCAGGTTCCTATGTCCTTCACTCCCAGGGAAGGCAGAGGTGTCCTTTAGGCTAGCACACCAACCTCATAGCATCAGCTGCTGTTACAAGCCTTGCTGTGCTTGGGCAGGGTGTGGTTGTGGAAGGATAGCTGAAGGTTATCTGGGAAGTTTCTTTTGAGCTTCTATGGAAACCCCAGAGGCCAACACCCTGAGAAGACCTCAGCAGACTTCCACAGTCTGAGGAAAGACACATCCCTCCCACAGAAAACCTCTACCTACCATGCATATGGCACAGCAAGTCGCCTTGAGCTCCCAGTACTGTTCAAGTGAAAAGTCTCAGAAATCTGGGACCAGTGCTTCATTTTTCACTTCAGAGCAGACTTGAATGGAGGGGAAAAGTAGCCAAGACCAAAATCCAGGGCAGGAACATCTACCCATCACTCTTCCACATTCATGCCAGTCAGGTAAGTACCCGCCCAGTCTGTTCCTTACAGTAGTGTCTCAATGCGTAAAGCAAACACTGGTGGTTACTAAATATTTCCGACATTATCAAAAAAGCTGTTACCTGTAGGGGACTAAATGATACCACTCAGTGATGTAAATATCAAAATTATGGCTAAGGGTCCACCTCCTGCTTCCAGAAACAAGCCTTGTAGCAAGGAAGGTCTGGGGTATGTTAGAAATCCATGAAACAAAAGCAAAGCAACAGTAAACTGTAGCTTTACTGTGTAGTGACAAAGCCAACCACAGAAACAACATCTATGAATGACACACACAAACATCCTCTGTTTGGTATGACGGCCTTTCGCCAGGTCTGGGCTATCCCCGGTGGGCTGCCACAGGCCTGGATAGCGCAGTCCTGTTCAGCACTGCCTGTCCCGAGTTCCCAAGCAGCTCCCAGCCGCAGGCTACCTTAGCAAGCTCAAGTGATATCAGCTCTCGGTGATTATCAGCTCATTGGTGATTTCAGCCTGTAGCTTGCTAGGAGCCTCAGGCAGGCGCAGGGAGAGAGAGGAGAAGCGCTGTGTGAAGTTCCACAGAGATGTCCTTTATTGGTTTCTTCTGCAAAGGGGATCAGTGACAGCTCTTCTGTCAGACTGGACAGAAGTAGGGTTNGGTTTATGACAACCATTTCTATTAGGTTAAAAAAAAAAAAACCAGGAGGCTCAAGCTTGCATGCTATGCATGACACCTGAATAAGATTCAGATTTCTGCTATGCAGACTTGCAAAGAAGCACATGGCCTGGCAGAGAATTTACAGAGCAACTCTTGCTTCTAGATATGTATCAATATTGCCCAAAGCTATGAAGGCAGAGGTTGCCATTCTGCCTTTAAGAAGATAACTATGCTTTAAACAGATTGAGCTACTATGTGTTGTGAGCTTCTTTCTTAGCAGTGTTTAATGCAGATTTAATTCAGATTTCAATTAAGTCAATACAAAATTTCAATTTATTTGAAGCATAATTGTATGAAAGTTTACCTGTGGTACAAATCTTTTTGCCAAAAAGTGACCTGAATTGATAGTTTTTAGAGAGGTGTCTAGGTGGAAAATACACTTCACTGCTCTAAAAAGACTGATTAATTCATTAATAAAAGTGGAAATTGAATATTCCATTAGAAAGGCATAAAGTGAAGCAGTGCTGTTAGATTCCTCTGTATGTGATTAATTATAATACTGTTCAATAAATTAACACCTTCTCAGTGTGCCAAAGGTCTTACATTTAGCATTAACATCTGATGTACACTGTAGATGCCACAAATGCAGCAGTAGTCCAAATATTACTACACTTATCTGGAACATTGACTTTCACCCTGTGTATCATGATTAGAGTTCAAGAAACAATTGCTTTAACAGCTCTGGTTTATCTCTCAGGTTTTACAACAGACATAATATTTTAACATGGAGTGCTTGCTACTAAGTGCCACTTGTACACTTCCTCCACTTCCAAACTATGGTTTTCCTCAAAAAGCTTCCTCCAGTCACTAACACCACTTACAAAGAATCTATATTGACACTGTAAGATTTAATGCAAAAAGGAAACTTTATTCAAATCCCTTTTTTGGAGGATATAGGTTATAGGAAGCGAAAAGTCTACAACATACAGTAATACACAAGAAAATAAATTAGACAGCTTTACATCAAAATTTATGCTGTAATTTTTTAATTTACAAGTAAGAATATCACTGTCCTTTCTCATTCATCTCAAATAAAACACGAAACAAATATTCATAGTTGCAAGTGCAACATCATAGTTACATTATTAGTAGTAATTACTATTCTTATGATTGTTTTTGTTACTGTTGTTACAATTATTGCTACTGTAATGCCTGTTCTGATTATCAGGATAATTATGACAACTCCCTTTGTACAGCAAGAAAACATATCTGATTTAGGAAAGCTTGCTAGGATAACATCATCTCATGCAGCTTCAGAGGATCTCATACCTTTGAATACTTCAGAAGTGCAAGGCGTTGGTGGGTAGGCAGTCTCCTCGTAGGTAAAGACAGATCTGTCAGCAGCAGTGGTTTTTTTCAACACATCAACTAAAACTCTTTCAGACTTTTCTGTTCCTTTCTCTTCCCTTTTGCTTTCCAAAATTCCCCATTGATTTTTTTACAATCATGGGCAGCAGAGGAAGGCACAGGTTACCTATTTATGGGTTATTTCTAGTAGTGAGTGTTTCTTAACTTGTAACTTCTTTCCCTTCTCAAGTAAGGGAAAGGGCAGCCCTTCATAGTCCCTCACAGAAAACAATCCTAAACAAGCTGCAACTGAGTCACTTAAAACTAAGTGGACACTACTCCACTTAGAAACCCATAGACTCCAGAGGAAATATAAAGGAATCTGTTTTTACTGACAACTTAAAGGACAGCTAACGTGCATCATATATCATCCGGTGTTTATTCCAATTTCATCATTGTTAACATGGCCTCTTGACATGTGGTCATTGAACATGAAATAATTAAGGGAAATTAGGCTTCATACTTTCCCTATAAGTGAATAACATGGCTGACTAACCTTGGAAGAATGTGGGTGTTTTTCATACACACTGGGGGAGGAGATTCAGAATATCCATATGTGAGAAACAGTGTAAGACTCTCCATTGATGGTCTTGTCAGTTTACTTCAGCAACACCAGAGCTTTGGCCTGGGTATGCAGATCAAAGAAATAGAGGGTCCAGAAGAAGGGGCAAGGCTGCAGAAATATCAGCATGCTGGCAGGGTCCTGGAAAGAGGTTTGATGACTGATAAAATGGACACTTATTGCAGTATCACTGAGGGTCAGATCTCTGGGTCAGTGTAATAAAGGAAGCAGATTAACAGACTCTTAAGAAAAGTGCTCCTTGTGCTTTTTCAGACATCTGCCTTTTCCTAAAAGTATTATTAGCCTGAATAACTTGGGAGTTGGACTAGATGATCATTAAAGTCCCCTTCCAACCCAAACCATCTTATGAACTAGTCAGCATTTTTTTGCCATTTTAGGCAAATAAAATATTCCTGGTTGGCACGGAATGGTGATGGCAGGTCCCATCTACAAAGATGGGCAAGTGTATCAGCAGGACTTTTTTCTCAGAGGTAAACAAAAAAATTTATATTCTATAAGCAATGATCCATATGTCAGTGGTGAACTAACAATCTGAACTAATATTTTATCACGGGAAGCATTGCATAAATGAAGATCTGCCATTCTAGAGGAGAAGTCATAGCTCTTGATACATTCTAAAAGTATGTAACCAGTTCAAGCAAAATGCTACTGCAGGACACTGCCTTAAAGCTAATAAGCTTTCAAAGGGCAGCAACAGCCTCATAGGATAAATTCTCAGAGGGCTGTGAAATATAAGAACATCCAGATTCCAGATGTCTTTAGGTGACAGGTTGGAGACTAGGAAACAATTTTGAATAATTATCACTAAATGCTGGATATTCTGTTGTCCACACTTGTACCTGGGATACATGGCTAAACAGATACTTTGGTCTGTTCAATGATCCATAATCTTTAAAGACTCCATTTTAACTTGGCCTCATGTCACAGGAGTCTAGACAGAATCAATATTTATAATGTAATGCATAAATAAAATAACTAATCTAAAATACTACTTAAGCTTCAATATGTGCTCTATTATGCAATGTTTGATTAAAGTACACAGTTAAGCTCATTCTCAGGTTACAGCTGGTAAAAAGATCAGTTTTCAGGCTTTTATTTCACTGCTCTGTTTACTTAGCTGACAGTTATAATTAAAAATAGAGAGGTTTAGCCTGCTCTAGGTGGATGTACTTATAGGGCCTGTGAATACTGTTTCATATTATTTTATGAAGAATGGATCATGTCAATTCTGTCAATCATTCCAAAGCCTTTCAGGCTAAGAATTTAACTTGTTGCCAGAGGCAATATTTTTATGAGAATTTGAGTGAAAATGATCTTGCCACTTTCAAGTATGTGAAAAAATGGTTGGAAAAATAGTTTCTTCCCTCCTTTTTATGGCCATTGTGATTAGTACTTAATTACTGAAGTCATGACTGAAGCCTTGACTTAGAGTTTTAATAATCATGGTATAATTCATATGAGTTTTATCCAATTTTAGTTTTTTTCTGCATGCTCAAAAGAGTAAGATAACAAAGAAAATTTAAGCCTTACCCTAGTTAGAGCTCTAATGAGCATAGTATAAAGCTCATGAGTTTTATCCAGTTTTATTCTGTTTTCCACACTTTAAAGAGTAAAATAACATTAACATTTTCCTCTACAGGAAATGTTATCATTACTTATTATCTAAATGACACAAATTTAGCAGAATGGAAGCAACAGCTACCACCAGCCTGCTCTTGCCTTACTTTCATAGGTATCTGAGCTGAAGTTCATTATTGGGCTAAGGAGCAGAAATGTGACCTTGTTATTTGTCATTCAACACAGGTCCCTGCATAAAAGCCCAGATCACTGCAAGATATGGGACAAGTAAGGAGCAGAAGAGGTGAGTCCTGGTTTCTGATAATGTTGGGCAGAGCTGCAATCCCAACAGAAGTAACATCTCCAGTTGCATACCTGGTTCTTAGCAGCAAAAGGGAGACCTTTGTTCAACAGTTCAGCTGCTGAAATAGCCAGGTCGCAGCAAAATGGGACTCAGCCTTTTTTAATGACAGATATTTGAGCCAATTCAGTAAAAGAGATTTTAGCCACCTTTGCCTATAGTATTTGCACAGGCCCCCGATGCAGGGAATGATTGGCATCTGACTCCTTTGATTCAGAAGGCTGAAGAATTGCTTTATTAAGCTATATAAAATTACACTATATTATACTATATTAAAGAGACAGAGATACTAAAGAATGCTAAAAGGATACTTACTGAATACTAAAAAGATAATAACGAAAACCCATGACTCTTTCCAGAATCCCGACACAGCGTGACCCTAATTGGGTCAATCAGACCAAACAACCTCACTGGTGTCCGATCAAGAACTCATTTCAGGTAAACAATCTCCAGAACACATTCCACATGTGCACAAACACAGGAGTAGCAAATGAGATAAAAATTGTTTTGATCATTCTTTTCTCTGCTTCTCTCACAGCTTCTCTCAGGAGAAATCCTGAGAAAGCTAAGTCTCTCTCTATTCAGAGGGCATGTGAGCACCACATTTGCCCAGATTGTATCACAGAAACACAATGTGCCTGAGGTTGAAGAAGGCCCAGGAGATCATTTAGTCCAACTTCACTGCCAAAGCAGTTACCTTTGGTGACCTCGGCATGAGGCTAAGCAGGACTGTGCCCAGCTGGCTTTGGAATCTGACCAAGGACAGAGAGTTCCTAGTTCAGATCTTCACCATCTGATGAATATAGAGCATACTTGATATATATGATGAACTCTGCCTTGATGTTTATGTAATCTTACTGCCATGAATCACAGCAAAATTACTCCATGTTTATAGGCAATACAGAATGCAAACACATTGTGGAATATACACACACTGAATGTATACCTCTTTCATTTATGAGAACCTAATCTGGAATGTAGAAAAAGAATTGAAATTAAGCTAGTAACATGGTTTTGGAGAATTTGTATGTAAAGACAGAGAGGAAATACTATTAATACTACTCTGGAGCTCTGGAGACTTTTGGAGTATTTTCTGTTCAAAATTTTTTCATCAGAAAAGTTCTCATCTCTTGCACTACTGACACCTAAAAGGAAAAATCAGAGTACAGAAGACACGTGACATGAATCTTGTATTCTGAGAGGGCAGATCGACTTGCTGTCCTTCATATTGAAGACTGTGAGGCTTGAGAAAGATTCAGGCACTTTGATTTTAAAAAGAAGTTGAGATGGAATAGGACTGAGAATACTGCCTGGTCCCAAAGATAAAATTCTAATGAACTTATTTTTATGGGAATTGAATAATTTCATGAGACACTGCTGACAAAATTAGGCTTAGATTCTTTTCACTTAGTGAACTTACTGGAAACCAGACAAGTTGAATGATTTCACTTGAGCCCATTATTGTTCTGAAGCTGATATTGAGAAAAAACAAAGACAAAAGGACAAAATACGTATGAAAAACATAACTGTTTCAGCATTAAGGAAATAAATGATTTTATCTTCTTTGCTTTCTTAATTTTTAATCATTTTTGCCCTGAGGCCACAGGTTTATTCTGGTTTAAATGGTAATCCAATACAAGACCTTCTCCTGACAAATGTTCTTTATCTATATATGATATATGAAGAAGGCCATAATAACAAGACTACTATCAGTCTTCTCAAAATTCTTCATCTCCTAATGCATACCATCCCAAAAGCTTTAATTTCAGTAATATCATCACAGTTTACATCACAGTTCAAAGGGACGTTTTACTGGCACGTGTGGACAGTTGTATCTGTGGTAATTTCTTTTTGCAGAAGGGAGAATATTCTCATTCTCTGGGGCTTTTCCTGGCATTTTTTCCAATAACCAGAATAACCACTTTCCTTTTCTGTCTTTTCATTTCACTTCATTCCTTGATTTTTCATTGCATTTCTTTTCATGGAAAATTCTTCATTTCCATGAAAGGAAATGAAATCCTGAAATTTCAATGACTATCGTTTCATTAAGTTGTGGCTCATTTTACTGCACCTAATTTCACTCCATTCCATTTCTTTTTTTTTTTTTTTTTTGCTTCATTTCTTAATTTTTTGTGTTTTTCAATTTCATTTCATATCAGTATATTTTAAATTTTAAATCCACAGTACTAAATTCAGTAGTGTATGGGCCCATATTTGAGTACATAAGCTGGATGACTCTGTCATTCATGAAAATCTTCTCCCTGACTGCATTTAGTATTCTCCTGGCTTCAGTTTCATCCCAAACATTCCGCTGCCATAGGCACNTCCTCCAAAAATCCGAGAGACCCCAGGGGAATGCCCCATGGCCTCTCCCTTTATTCGAATAAAGTAAAAGGGACTCCTCTGTCTCCTTTTTGGACATAAACCTCTGATGCTTGTGGATTAATTTTCCTTACAGGCACATTCATTCTTTCTTGTTCCCTAGAAGTCTATTTATTGTATGAAGACTCCCTGTTACCTTCCCATCTTCTGCAGAAAGCATTTCCACAATCAATCTACTTCCATCTGTGCTCAAAATACAGATTTCTTTTGAAGTCCAAAAGGAACAATTAAGTGTCTGGTCTGATCACTTGTACAAAATGTGAAATTTTAGCTATTTTCCTTTGTTAAGACAACTCACTTTGAGCTGAATTGCCAGCAGTGGTTGCCTTTTTCCTATTTTATTTCTCCAATGTGCAGTTTTCAAGACCTCTTTCTGGACTTCACTGCATTGGACTTGACTTATTCTCCTGCCTTATTTGGCAGTTCTGTATCAGCAGCAATAGCTGATTGCCTGAGGATGGATGGATGTGTAATAAAATGCAAGTAATTCTGTCTATTTCCCATTTTTTAGGCATAGCAACTATTGGTTGCAAGCAGCCAAATTATTCACATTTCCTTCTAAGTGTTTCAGAAAAACTAAGTGCAAGCTGTATTTAAAACAAAACCATGCCATTCCAATGAAAAAAAGCAATTACTACTGAAAATTAAATCCTTCATTGAAAGAAATATTCCGAAGACACTTCTGTATTTCTTATTTGAATCTACATTTGGCAGGTAAACTTATTCACCCCTAACCGCTAATTAATAATCAAATATTACTGAGTATCTCACACAAACCACGTGGATATAAGTGTCTCAAGAACATCGGTGACATCTGTTGTGGGTCAGGTTTCTCACTAATTTCTTCCCATTGTCAGGAGGGACGCTGTAAAGGGGAAAAGGGATGGTTTTCTAGGTGAACAGACACAAAGGAAGGTGGCTAATAGCTTTGGCATCCCAATGAAGTACTTTCGGGGTTGGGGAGTCTTGCCTTGGCGGGGGTGGGCTCTCCCGCTGGGGTTTTTTCGGGAATTGCAGCATAATGCCATGAGAGGGGTTGGGGCTAACCCCAGACTTGACAGGGGAGTGGGGCGCGGCTTCATGCCTTTTTCCGTTCGGTGATGGAAGAGAGCGGTCGCGGTGTTCCCGCTCCCACCGCTTCCGCCCGCTGCTGCGGAGGGGCTGCGTCTATGCCCGGGATCCTGCCGTGTCGTGACTCGCTGCCAGTGCTGATACCAAGATCAGCTGCTACCTGTGAGTTTTACAAAAAGCAGAAATCTCCTGTCCTCGCCTTTGTCCGAGCCCCCACCGCCGCCCGAGGAGGTGCAGGCTCCAATGGGAGAGCCCCGGCGGCCGCGGGAGAATCAGCGCAGCCTCCCTGCCTCGCTTGAGCCGCCACCACCTCCTGCCGGCTGCGGTCCCCACTGCACCGAAGGGGAAACTGCTGAACAGGTGGGGAATTTCTGTTATTGTTTTGGTGGTGGTTCTGTCCTGTTGTGTATATGTGTATATTTTTTCCCCCAGTAAATAACTGTTATTACTTCTCCCATATTTTTGCCTGGAAGCTGCATAGGTTTGAAGTTATAGTAATTTGGAGGGAAGGGTCACTTACAAGGAAGGTTCCTGCCTTCCTTGCAGACATCTGTCTTTTAAACCAAGACAACATCTCAGCGTCTTCCATTCACAGTCCACAGCAATGTTACCTGACCTGTCCATCACTGTCCCAGCTCTCCCTGCCCAAGAAACTGATACAAAGGAAAGATAAACAGGTCCAGCAGTCAGAGAAAAAGCTTCCTGACATGGCCCTGGCACATGACAGGGAGGCCAGTCCAAGTCTGTTTTGGGCATATTAACTTTTTATTGCTTATTTTCTAATTTCTGTTACCTTAATTATGTATTAAAGAAAATATGTTATCCAAATTCACATGCACAATTTCAATGCACTTACTTATTAGCATTCAATTATTAGTAATTTTTTTAAATTACATTTATTTTTCCACTCCTTTCCATTCAATTGCATTTCAAATACTTCCTGATCACTTCATAGTACTTTCACTTGATGCTGAGAAAAATTATTCACCAGATTTAGCATATTCTGCTAACAACTCATCACCATTCTTGACATCAAAGGTTTAAAGAGCTTTAAAAGCTTTCTGCTTATCACAACAGGGGACAAAACTCCCTGGAAGAATAACATCAAATTCTCTGGTGACAAATTAGCAGGGGCAGTTATTACCTTGTCTACATGTCAATGAAATTCTGGTTGGCCATTTTTTATGTAAATCTGTGCAAGGGGCACCTGGATTATTTGTTTCTCAGCAATTAAATAAAACTTGTGTGTTTATTTAGGATAACATTAATAAACTGTGGATAGTTTTGATGAGTTGCAACAAATTAATGTGATTTTGACCCCTTTATCAGGAGTGCTGGCAATTACAGAACTCCTATCCTTGTACTGTTTGCATGTGGCCATGCAAGCAGCTGTCAGCAAATGCTGAGCAAGCCATCTGTCTCTCTTAATGGAGCAGGGTGCAGTGATTCCCTGACCAGCTGTATAAGCAGGAAAACCAAAAATTTATCACCTCAGATATGATCCTGCACTACTGATTTTGGCTACACTCTTGTCTCTGCACAGCACCACACTATCAGGTGGATGCAGTAGCTTGGGTTAGAACTAGTTGTTTGCTAGACAGCAGGGTTGTCCAACAGCCATAAATTCTGGAAGCTTTAGTTTTCCTTTAGTTTTCCAAGTGGGCTAGAAAGAAAACATCTGCATTTCACCAGCAGCTTGTTGAAACAAACACATTATTATAAAATGTTTCCACTGGAAAATTTGCTGGTTTTCAAATAAAATTTGTTTCATCAAATGATCTCTGATTACTTCTGACAGTTACCAGCTCGTCTGTCCATGCACTGGGCAGACACCTTCTTCTTCAAGCCCTTCTTCCCATGTCTGTCTGCATCCTGTACTGTTTCTTCCCTATCATTTACTCCTGAGTATTCGTTATCCTTAAAGCTCATTTTCTCACTCACAGCTAGTGGGAATGAGATGCATTCCTGATGCACAGACACAGTCTTTACAATGTCTGGTCTCTTTTTGGCTGTCTCTTTTTAAGATGCCACAACCTTAAAATGCACCCACTGATCAGCATGCAAGCAACATCCCTAGCACATCTAGTCACCCTTCCATAGCTACTGTTAAAAGCCAAGATCACACCTTCCTCTGTAAGGAACCTGTCTTTACAGGTCTTTACAGTCATACTCACATCTGATCCCTACCTTGGCTCAATTTTGAACTCTGCAGGTGCCTTTTCTGGATGCACTTCCATCTATCCCCGAGCAGTGCCTACTCTTAGCTTTCCATAGTAGGCAACTTACCAAAATTATTTCTCTCCATCTTGTCCAACCAAGCTGGCCTCCTGATTTCCTTCCTGGCTTTGTTCCTGATTTCCACCAGTCACCATGACCATATCTGCCCTCTCCATTCTTCCTTCCTGCGCTCCAGAAAAGCCCTTGACCTAGTGCAACTGCTCCCCTGCAGCTCACTGAGAGTCTCCTACCTCAGAGCAGTAACATAAGCAGATGTTGCCAAATCCTCAGAGTAGAGGATGAGAAGTGATTTCAGAGTATGAAGAACTGCTAGGATTGATTTGGGGAGAGAGTTTGGATCCAGAGCAGAAGATTTTAAATTCCCTTCATTTGAGCTGTTTTCCTCTTCCAGCTACACAGTGGTGAGAGATCATTTGGGGAGTTTGGTGAGTCCTTCAGACTGACTTATGTGTAAGGCAGACATGGCAACAGCTGTGTGGAGAGCTATAGATATGCCAAAAATAACTGGCAAACTCACCAGCTCCATGTACTTGAGACAATGAGTAGAGCCTGTGTGACTTCTGCTTACCCCCAAGCCCACAATCTAGAGACAGGGGCTGGAGCAGGGCTGGAGTGCTGACTCCCATGTCCCAAAAAAGGAGGGGAATACCACATTGTTCTGAAAGTTGTCAGAGGTGGCTTTGTCAGGAAGTGCTTGTTCATCATTACTTCTCATAGGGATTCACTTGCTCCACCGAAACCCACTTCATTTTTTTAGGTGAAGTTTCTCAGCTCCAGAATTAAAATTTTAATGGGGAGAGACAGAAACAGACTAGCCCACCCCAAACAGAATAATAACTAGAACATCCAAGGTACAGAGGAGAATATGGAATATACATAGAGAAAATATAGAATAAGAATTTAGGGGAGATCAGAAAGAAAGGAATTAAACATGCCTTTCCTATAACTTGGGTGTGGGGAAGCACTACATAGCAACATATTAATTATCTTGGAAAGCTCTCAAGGCTTTGTTTCCTCTCAAGGCAGAGGGGGAAAATTCAAACCTAAAGGATACAACAGCTAAAAATAAATACAGTGGGAAAAGTTACTAAGGTGTAGGTGAGGTTATAATGTTTGTTATGTTTGTAAAGCACTGTAATCAAAGAATTTTAATAGATAGCATTTGCAGACAATTCACTTTAAAGCTGCTATAAGTGGCTTAAAGACTGCATTTCTTTAATTTCCTTTCACATATTAGGATCCTTTTCTTCTTGGCATGTCACCCTAAAATCTTCTGGAATTTGATCCCTAACCCAGACCTGAAAATCCGGGAGGTTAACTGATGTCTTTGCACCATCTACAGCTCTTACCAGTCAACTCACATCTTGTTTTTTTTTTTAATTGCACAGAGCACCGACTAGATGTTTTCATAGAAAGATCGATTATAATTGTATTGTGTTGTTCCTGAGAAGTAATAGTGGCTCAGAGTCCCAAATCACTATTTTCCTTTTTCTTTTTTTCTCCCTATTGTTATCACAGACTGACCTCCAACATCTTATTCAGAATTTCTCTAATTATTTCCAACCCTTTAACAAGTGACCTTCTTTTGGTTTTAAAATGTTCCAATACTTAATTACCCCAGCTTCAAAAAAGTGTATCTTGTTTCTGACTACTTTTACCCCCAAATGCAGGTTTTTCCTCTGAGATGGAGAAGGGTCTTTTAAGAAGCCAGCACAATGGCAAGATAACATTCTTTGTCTTTCCACAAAGAGAGCCTAAAGAATAGTTTGTGAATTCCCAGGCTACTTCCTGGATGTGAAACTACATATAACTAAACACCTTCTTCAGAGACAAGGAAAGGGCTAGGGTCTAAAAATGTCACCTCCAGCAGCTGGATACCAAACTCTTAGTGGGAGAAAGGCTCCTACCTGAAGGCTGGAGATGTTCAGCTGAAAGCTTTTTTGGAGAGCAGTCAATAACCAGTAAAAGGAAGCTTGAGGGTACCCAAAAAATTACTTTTCCAGATATGCTAACTTAATAACTATCTAAGATACGCGATATTAGGTTAAGATGACATGATCACAACAATAACTCATTTACCTTCAAAATTACAGCCCACTCATACTTCCATTAAGACAAGGAAATGCTTTCCCAGTCTGAGTTCATACACTTGATACTTCAAGGAAAAAAAAAACCAAAGTAGCTTATTTATTAATTAATTCTATATAATTATAATTAATTAATTAATTAATTTAATTAATAATTAATTATTTATTTATTAGCTGAAGCCTGTTGCTTCAGATGGAATTAAAAAAAAAAAAGGAAAAAAAGGGAAAGCTGTTAGTGGGCTTTCATGTAAGAAAAATCAGCCATTAGCACCGCCATATGGGAGAGAGCAGAAGTGCAGCTAGTGAAATAAATCTCTGACAGTAACTAATACTGGATGGTAAGGGACATAATTTATGTAATGGCGCAGTCAGAGATTATTCCTTTCTCCTGTTTAGACACCCTTCTTTAACAATCAGCAACTGTGAGGTTTTGAGGTCTTGAGGTGATGGATGTACTCCAACTACATTTAACAGTCACCAGTAGACCAATCCTTCATAGTTTTTCCAAATCTTCTTTTGTCTAACTACTTTAACATTAGTTTCCACAGAATCCTGTAGCAGTAAGTTCCACAACTGAGTTCATATGGTGCAAAAAGGAATTTTCTTGTACTGTTTCTCCCCTATCATAAGTATGAAAATATTTTCCCCTGTAGGGGAATAATATATATCACCCTATAA